>WUAM01000323.1:25291786-25316969 GCA_024336885.1 Actenoides hombroni
AAAGCCCCTTAATTTCAAATTATAAGCATTCGGAGGGGAGGGGGTTGTATTTTCCATTCTAAAGGGGGGCTCCTGCCATCCTTGGCAGATTCCTGTCTTTCAAACCAAGACAGTATTTGAGAAATAAACAGCTGTTGGCATCTCTAACTTGAGCTACTTATACAAGATACATAGGCTTCTTCGTAGTATGCTTTAGCAGACGTTTATGTGATGCACTGTCTTTGCAACTAGCATCTTGTGGAAAAAACAGCACAGGGAAAATTACATCATTAGCTAATTTTTGGAACATACTGCTCCTCGATTACTTTTTTGGTTTGTACTCGTCCTTTCCTTATTTTTTCAGTTTTGATCCTACATTTGAGCGCTGCACCTACTACATTCTTCAGAACCAGCTACCTCATATTGCATGGTGTTCCTGGCTTTTCTTCAGCAACAATGTGAATTTGACTTCTCTGTAATTCTCACTATTAACAGTGTTTTGCCAAAGTTGGTAAATAATAAATTGCATGGCAGATACATTCAAGCAATGATGGTTTTATTACTTCTTTGTCACTGCCTTGGTGTTTCATAATCATTAGGAAAATGTTGTGAACTATAGGACCTATAATTATCAATATCCAATGTAATTTTAATTAATTATTACATTACTTTTCTGTGTCTATGCTTATATTCCATGTTAATATCTGAAAAAGCTCTAGCTGTGTCAGTCAGAGTAATGTCTCTCATTTTTGTTCACCATTTGAAATTTGGTCTCATATTTGAACATCTCTTTCTTCTATCATTGTGCTAGTTTTCAGTGGACCATATGAAAGAATTTGGTAGTCCTGTCTTCCATGCATTGGGTGATCAGATTGCCAAATGATGAGCAAAATACAAAAATACTCTGGTAGTTTTACCAGTGTTGCAAAGTGCACAGTACTAATTAAAGCTGATATCAGACTCTGCAATACATATTATAGGAAAAGAATAAGATTAAAGTGCTAAAGTAGTCTTAGCTACAAATAGTTAAAAATTACGTAGTTTTCATCAAATGTTACCTTTCTGTGTGATGTTAAAAGCTGCAATGAAACAATTAATGAAATAATTTATTTGAAACCAAACTTTATGAGGTCCAAACTATTAGACAATATTTGTCACAATGCTTTTAATTACAAAAAAAAAAAAAAAGCCAAGTTCCTCTCTGAAATTTTTTTAAAATCTCGATATTGCAACAGTTGAAAACTTGAATATAGCTGTAATTTCTAGAACTTTTTTCTTCCCCCCCCCCCCCTCCCCATTCTTAACCAGATCTGCTGGGGATGTGATCTCTTTTTTTTTGCATCTTTCACTTCTGTTTTTTATTTGACATAAGAATAATAACTTTTCTCAGTAATATTGTGAAATGGAAGTTGTGAGATGGCAATTGGATAGATTTTTCCTGACAGAAGACTTGTAATCCTCGTAATTTCCTCCTGCATTGTTCTTCCTCTTTGCTTAGCTGCTATAAGTGACCTAGGTTCTGCTCTTCTTGCTTGCATTTTCTTGCTTCTCAACAAGATCTATCACCTTCTCTGCCATCCTTTTCCAGACTATTCAGCCCATATTACAAAATTACAGAGCAAAATAGTGATGTTCCCTTCCTGAATAATAAACAGTATAATCTGAGAGTTAGAATAAAAGCAGAAGTTTCAGACAGAAGAGGTTATAGATCTTCCATAATGAACTCCTGGAAACTCTGCTAGCTACTAAGGGCAGAGATCTTTGAACCAGCCCTGGGACCAGAGATGTAGGAGGTGGAGAAGCACAGCTTTACTTTTGTGCTTGTGTATAGAGAGCCATGGCTAAATTTTTGGGTGCAGCATGTACCCTGACTCCTGGATCCCCAGATGGCACTTTGAGAAGTGGAATTTTGGAATTTCTTTGCAAGGCCATGGCCACAAGAGAGCCATGCCAAATAAGCAGCCACAGAGTCATTGTTATAATTCTTCCTCTGCAAGTAATGGCAAAAGTTGTGAGGATGAGTTTTACCTATCTCTGGCAGAGCACAAGGAGTGCTCTGTGGAGAAACATGTCAATTAGGGATGAATCAGAAAAAAAAGTGCAAGGATTGCCAACTACTCCCAGATCCAGAAGTTACCAGTGTGACCCAGTCAGTAGATTTGTCCATAAAGTTTCAGATGGAAACGTAGAATCATAGAATGGTAGAAGTTGGAAGATACCTCTGGAGATCATTGAGTCCAACCCCCCTTCCAGCACAGGAACACCTAGGGCATGCCACACAGGAACAGATCCAGGAGGGGCTTGAAAGTCTCCAGAGAAGGAGACTCCACAACTTCCCTGGGTAGCCTGTTCTAGTGCTCCGTCACCCTCACAGTAAAGAAGTTTTTCCTCATGTTGTGGTGGAACTTCCTGTGTTTCAGCTTGTGACTGTTACCTCTCATCCTATCACAGGGCACCACTGTAGAGAGACTGGCCCCTCTACTTGACACCCACCCTTCGGATATTTGTAAACACTAATAAGATCCCCTCTCAGTCTTCTCTTTTCCAGGGTAAACAGCCTCAGGTCTCTCAGCTTTCCTCATAAGAGAGATGTTCCAGTCCCTTCATCATCTTTGTAGCTCTCCATTGCACTCCCTCTAGTATTTCAAAGGAAATGTATGTAAAGAATAATACATTTAAATACCAAAACTTGGAAAGTCATGCCATTTTAGTGTCTTCAGAAAAAGCTCAGATTCAGGATACAAATGTTCTCACAATTTCAGCTCAGACAATCTCTGTCACCCAGAAATACAAATTCTAGGTATTAAATTGTGTTTGCAGAGTGTACTTGCAATGGAAGCTCTTAACAGGAAATATATTTTTGTGATGCATTTATACAGTGTGTAGTAGAAGTGTGGAAAATATAACAGTTTTATAGCAATTATTAAAATGTGAAAACTTCTGAATTAAACTGAGGGGTTTGGTTTTCTTGAGAACCAGCTCTGGTCCCTGCAAGCTTTTTCATCTCTGTATTTAAAAACATAGTTCAGAACATAATTATAATATGAGACAGTATATCCTAATTTAACACTAATCATTAAGAAGCTTGGCATCTCTCAGCTTGACACCTAGCCTCTCTTCAGGCAGTGGAGAGTGATGGCATCCCACCAGCTGATACAGCACATCTGTCTAAAGCACCTCTCTCCCTCAAAGATACCTCTCTCCATTAGCTCCAGATGCAGGCTGCACAGTGAGCTTCAGCTGACACCTCATTGCGAACAATCTCCACCACTGGCCAACTGACTGCTCGTAACAATTTCTAAGGATTTTCTGGTGTACTGTTATTGGCAGTCTACATCAAAGATCCAAATTAGAAATGTAGCACTCTGCATTATACTTCAGCAAAGTAATTAGCAGAGTTTCTCCTGGACAGTGTTTTGGAAATTTCTATCAAGATGTTTTTTGTGATTTGATAGGGGTTTATTTTGTTGGTTTGGGGTTTTGTTTTCAAAAAACGTAACAACACTTCCCCTCCACTTTGTCCTGGGGGTAGAGAAGAAACAAACAAAAATCCCCTATCATCAATTTTCTATTTTCTCCTTGAAAATATGAAAAAAAAAAAAATTGGTAATTAATACTGAATTTACTATACTAAGCTTCATTATTATTTAAAAATCTAAAAAACAGCTTACATTTTTTTCCCCATCAAATGAAAGAAAAACAATTTAAGGGATTTGGGGGGCTTTTTGTTTGGTAGTGAAAAACAAACAACGAGCTACTTAATTCCAAGTAGAAACACATTCTTAATAGAGAAATTGTTTCAAATATCCATGCCAATGAACATGTTCCTACAAATATATCCATAAGAATTTTACCCTTCAGTTTTTCAGTAATCCATTCTTCTTTAAAAAGGTGACTGTATGCTATACTAACTGAACAAAGAACTGCTTTGCTTGGTGCTACAAATAGTCTCTTTACTGAAAATCCTTGGGTAGGTTCAGATTTTTTCATTAAATAGCTGTGATTCACTTGAAATTCCACTTGGTCTCAGTTATCCTGAGGATGTCACAGAATTTCTCTGATGTTACGACGAGTCTTATTTGAATTGTATGACAAAACTTACTTCTGAAAAACTAAAATCCTGTTTATAGATCAATAACTTATATGACAGATTTCATGTAAAGTCTCAGAAATGGTGCTTTGTCTTTTAAGATGTATTATATGTTTGAAATAAAAAACTAAAAAAAAAAAAATTAAAAAAAGGAAAGGAAAACTAAATAATTGTAACCTGAAAAGTGGATGTGTGACCATCATAGGACAAAAGACCATATCTTGCCCAAGAATTATCCCCTATTTAGACATTACAAAATTCATGAAACAAATAAAAGTATGTTCACTTTCTCCAGACACAACGAAGTTTTTTGACAGTGTTTATCATTATCTTTATATAGACTATGTACTCCTTTTCTGAACCACGCTAAGCTCTTAACATGAATAGCTTTCTGTAACAGTTTCTTCCAAAAGGAATAGAATATTATGTACAAGTTTCTGTCAGTTTCAAATTGTTGTGTTTGTTATAACTCTTAGTTACTCCCTATTGGTCATTTTCACAAACTACCTTTCAAACTAATTTTGTGTTATTTCCTTTCTTTCAATCGCTTTGCCCTGGAATGTCTTAATTTTTAATTTCTTCCTTTTAATACCAGTAATTTGGATTCAGATATATCTTTAACAAGAAGAAGCAAAGGCTAAAAATGGAAAGAACAAAGCACATAATGGAGGACTGTTGTTACCTTTAGCATTGACAAAATGAAGGCAATGAATGTTATTTAACATCTCAGTTCTCTGTGGAGCTAAATATCCTCAACTCCCATTCAGTTTAACAGTTATGGTAGATTAAAGCAGGAGGAGTTTTTACCTTAGTGGATAATAAGCAGGTGGCTGTTGTGGGCAGAGGAGATTTCCTCTTCCTCTCCTGAGTGAGCCCTTAGTTACACATCTGCTTCCCCTTCCTCTAATCTCTAATTTACTTTAAGGGTAGTTGAGGATTTGCAACACAAAGCCGAAAATGTTTGTGTCGTGAAATCTTAGCTCCAGCTTCTGAGTTGCCAGTCACTGGGAACTAAAGCTTATGGTTGTTGTTTTATTAATTTCAGGAGAAAATTGAAGCGATTGTAATGACAAGATCAGATTAGTAGGAGGTAGCTAAAATGAAGCCTATTGCAGATGAAAGCATATGATCATGACCTTCATCTGAGCATCTCTAGCTCCCACCACCTTCTACAGCTGATTCAGAATTTCAGAGATTTTATTCTGATGTGGTTGCCATTTTCAGTTTGAAACTTTTTATGGAGAAAGATCATTTGTAATAACTTTTTAACACGTGGATAAAAATCAGATTTTTAAAAATACTTTTTCAACTATTGTATTTAAATATTTCAAAATGGAAAATATCAGCTTTTTCAGTTTCACATTACTTTTGTTTCATAATTTCAGCTACTATTAGGACATAATTAAAATGAACTGTTTAACGATTACTGAAACAATAAAATCTTTCTACAGATGGGGTGGAACATTCTGAATATTGTTTTCAGTTGTGCTTTTTCACTCTAATTCTCCAAAGGAAAGCTTTTCAATATCTCATTTTGCCTGAAGGACAGGGATGTGGTTTCCTGATTAGTTGTATCCCTTTCCAAGCTGGTTTCTAAAAGGTGGTTAGATTTTAAGATTCAGATTTGGTTTTGGTTATTTAGCTTGGATGATTTCTAGTAGAAAACAATTCTTGTTGGTTTCTTATGAGAGCTCCATTCTTGGACAAAAAGCTAATTGTTTCTATAAAACCATGTCTTAGTTACTCCTTGACATCTAGGATTCTTCCTGGATATTAGGAACACAGATGTGGTTTTGAATTAAATGACACTGTCTTTCATTAACTTGAACTCCCAAACTTAGGGTGAAGGGAGGAAGTGAAGAAACTATTCTGATCAGACAGGCAGTGGTTTACTCTGAAGCCTCTTAAGACTTCACCAATATGAGATCCAGGAGTGGTTGTTCACTCATTGCTCTTGGTGCCCTTTTTTGTCCGGGAAAATTAGTCTGGCTAAAAATCATTTTAGGCAAAGATTTGTTTGACTTCCTGTAATTAATTCTTCCACACAGTGTAGCTAATATTTGTCTGTTATGCCAACATTCCTTCCTCACCAAGCTGCACTGCCACATTCAGTGATCTCAGCAGTGTGCACCCCAATTGTTCTGGCCTGAACAACTTCATAACGGAAGAAATGAATGGGAGGAAGTAGCCTCAAGTTGTGCCATGAGAGGTTTAGAAAATTTATTAGGAAAAACTTCTTCACTGAGACAGTTATTAAGCATTGGAACAGGCTGCCGAGGGAAGTAGTTGAGTCACCATCCCTGGAGGTTTGTAAAAGACACGTAGATGTGCTTAGGGACATGGTTTAGTGGTGCACTTGGTAGTGTTAGATTAATGTTTGATTCTATGATCTCAAGAGTCTTTGCCAACCTAAATGATTCTGTGATTCTAAGTGTTTGGACAGTTGGACTAGATGACCATTGAAGGTCTCTTCCCACTGAAGTTATTCTATTTGATTCAGTTCAATTTGATGCGATTCTAAGCCAATATCCTCTAAAATTCTGATGTTCAGTGCAGCAATGATCCAAGTACAACTATTTCCCTTTTCCTCTGCTCCTCGTTTCTGACAAGGACATCTCACCTCTTGTAGTAGATGATGACCTGGGCCCTAAGCCATCTGTCCTAGGAATCTGCAACTAAATGCAGTAGAGTAACCCAACAACACAAATGGTACAATATCCCAGAACATCCTCTGTCTCCACTGGCTTCCACTAAGAAGAAAGAAGGAAGAAGTGAGTTGAAAGTTTTTTCCCTTGCCTGCAATATGATTGATGGCCTGGGCTCAGGATTGCTAAGGGCTAAATAGAACATGGTCCAGAAATCCAAATTAGTAAGTCCATGCAAGTGCAGTGTAGGACTTTGTGGACTCAACAGTTTGCATCTGGAAGCAGTATAGCTGCATGTACTTGGCACCATGCCCAAGCTAATATACCCTGCCCTTTGTGTGTGAACGTGACTATTCTGCTTCCAGGCTTCATTTGGCAATTTATCCAGAACCGCCCTTTTGGTTCTAGGGTTAACACAGGAGGAGCGAATCTGTCTGCAGCTGGCAGCATGGACAGGCTTTCAAAGAATCTCTCTGGCACCAGGGTGGGAACCTGGGATGCAAAATCCCCTCCCCAGGCACAACAAGGCTTTCTACGCAGAAGGTAACGCTCGTCTGTGTAGAAGAGAAAACATTCCTTTCAAGAGGCTGGTCCAAATTTCTGGAATTAATTCTCACAGGAAAAGAAATGTTCAAAAAACACCCAACAACCTGTGTTGTCCTGTCTATCATATCCCATTCATCCAACCCACTTTTCTGCTAGATACACGCAGCACATTTATCACTCAGCTTTTCCACTCTCACTCCCCAAAACTGTTACCCAAATGCAATGATATGCATAGAATATCTTCTCACACTGCAGAAAGATAAACTGCATATGACAGATACTAGTTACATGACATCATGTTCTTTAGAAAGACACTGGGATATGAAAAGCTATAAGATTTTCCCTAGAACTGAATGGAATAGAAAGTGTCCATATTTTAGTGAAGTACTTTAGGACATACAAAAATTGAATTTGCTAAACCTGTTCCTGCCAGATCAACCTGGATACGCTGAACTTTCAGATAAAAATATTGTTATATTAATACATGTTCTGTGTTATTGGTTAGAGATAACTTTTACTTGTGCCTTATTTTGTGCTGAGCACATCGTGCTGAACAAACCATAAATAATAACTGGAGGCAAATATTGACTTGCTGTAGGGAAGCATCTTTTTCAGAGTTTCAAAGTTGCTGATGCATTTCACAGCAGGCTGCTGACTACACAGGAGTAGCATTCTGTTAAAAATACTTGAGGTTGCCCCTACTATTTCTTGCTCATTATCAGTCCTCTTAGCCAGGTCAAGCTTCCCTTGAGGACAATGGAAATGGGAGCTTTGCCTGAGGTGAGGTCTTCAGAGCTATTCCTGTTGATCACATTTTTTGGCAGGCAGAGAAGAGCTGTGTGAAAGTTCGAGGAGAAGGAAAAGTTTTATTTCAAATTTGGAGCCTGAATAAACTGAGCCAGAACTGAGCAAAACTGAATTAAAAAGCAAAACCTAAAACCAAAAGAGGTTCCTTTATATTCCACATGCGCTCTTCGGGCTTTGGATAACTCTGAATGTCAAACTATACCTCAGCCAGGTGTATTTGAAAGATTTGTGAACTTTGTAAAATGTTTGATGAAGCTGGGCTTAATTTCAGATCTGTAATGAAACGTGGAAGCAGGTGAGTTCCATGTGTTTTGGATATTTTCTCATAAATAGTTTGCATTGCTCTAGTAGTGACAAATTTAGAAAACTACCTTACCAGATGCAAGCAGAAAAAAACACAACATGTAATAAGAGGACCAGATAGAAAGCTTGAACATCGAGCTGACTGCTGTGCGTTTCTTTTCTTCTGAAGTGAAACAGAGCTGCACAAGGCCACGTCCAAGCCGAACATTGTCAGAGTATAAGGGGTGGTTTTTATGATAAAGATGTCCAGATTCAAATTTAAAAAAATAAAAGAAATACAAAAAGAAAAAAGAACAAGAACAGTGTGAGGTTCTGAGTAATTATTTTTGCAGAATTTTAACAACCATAGTTGTAAAGGATCACAGTGAAAGCAGTTATAAAATGTGGTCTCTTTCCTTAGAGTTTGCAAATGTCTGAGTCTTGAATGGCTCCCAGCAGTTGACTATCTGAGCCATGACTTTAATATTCTTATTAACAGAATTTTGTGTTGCAACCAGGTTTACTTGAAGAGAAATGGTGATTCAGACACAGTAAGAGGATTCATGTCATATTTATTATGTCTGATAGGTTTTAATGTTTAATAGGGGACAAAGCCAAATCTCCTATTTATTTATTTAAAGAGATGGTTGGAAAATATATTCCCAGAAGAAAGTTTTGATGAATGTCTTTTGAATTTTCACTGCAAATAGAAAACCAAACCAAAAAAAAAATAATGCTCACCAAACCGAAACAAAATGAAACAAAAAAACCTTAGGGTGAACAGTGAGCATTTCCATCCAGAAAATCCTGCATGCTTTGCAGACCTAAACCATACTATTTGCATTACTCTGAGTTTCCTAACCAGACGATATCTCATGTGATATACCATAATGCTTTATTTTGATGAGCTGACATGGTGAATTATGGAAATATCTGGGTGTGATTTTAAAATATGATGACAGTTCTCTGAAGTGGTAGTTTTGTATGTCTATAAATATCAATATCTGTAAGCATAGGCATTTCCAGTATAAATAAAATTTTGTTTCAGATACTTTAGTCCCAGTTCATTCCAGCAAATTTAAGTACTTACTGTGGTACAAATGGAATCATTGTAATCCCCTTCTATAGTCAATGAAGAGATTGGACATCTTCAGAAGTCAATCCCAGGAATATATTGACTTTGAAAATGCTTTTCTGCTGTCACTGAGGCATAACATTAGATGAGATAAGTCAGTGAGTCGTGATCTTTCACTATGTTTTGCAAAATCAAAATAACTCTATAGAAATTTTCCCCCATGAACCCACTATTTTAAGTTTTCAGTCCTAAAACCTTAAAAGCCAGACACAGATAGTTGTTTTACAGATTAAAAAAATACATGTATTTTTTAAAAGTCTGTCATTGGACCATCTATAATCAGGATAAAAGATAAAATATATTAAAAATATTTTTACCACATTAAATTTACCAAGGACTACTTCAGCATTTCTGCTAGCTCAGAACAAGGCTCTAATCCGGTTCAAAGTCAATGTAGGAATTCTAGACAAATACTGTGTATTAAACAGGCTTTGGGAAGAACAGACCCCTATGACAAAATATACTGAGGTTTTATTGCGACACACTCACACTTTCCTTGCCTACATTAAGTTTTATAAGCAAATTAACTTGCAGAAGCAAATAAAAATTAAGATGACTTCATGATTTCCAGGAAGAAAAAAAGCAAAATTATCTCAACCAACATCTAGTTAGCTTCACTTGCCTAAAGTAGCACATCCTCTTTACCACTAGACATAGCATGGTATTCTCTGATGGAAGAAGCAGTATTTCACAGTGGACATGCTTTATATAGTACTTGGCACACTTACTAGTGGGCAACAACTGCTAGGCAACATAATCTTGCCTTAAAAGCTGTTGGCATATGTCAATAATTCCAGAAAATATTTCTCTAGTTCATTATAAGAAATAAAATTCCCAGGACAAGATATACAATAGGTCATGAATCAGGACTGCATCTTACAGGCAACAAAAAAATGTCACTGCCTTTTTTTCACATCACTGTTCAATATGAACTTCATCTTTTCTCTATGTATCACTCGTTAGAAGCCTGGTATTTTTGTGATTTGTTTCACGTTGAATCCATACCCCTTAGTCACAACTAAAATATTTGCAGAAAGAATGTGAACAGCCTGTAGGAGCATATTTTGAATAAATAGCAACCTTATGCAAAGAGCCAGATTCTTCTACTCTTATTTGCACTGGTGACTATCCAGAAAAAAAAAAAACAAAACACTGATATCCATACAGTTACTCCAGATTTACTAAATCATAATGAGCAGAATTTAGCCCATTACTGTGAATCAATGGCTAAATTTGACTGATTTAGAGTGAAAATGGGCCAAGACCTGCTTGCCCAACTCATATGAAAGTTTCTAGTAATCTTAGAAGGAATTTTGTCCTATTAGGGCAGGATTTGATTTTAAGTCTGTCCCCTGGAAAGTAGCTTCTCTGAATTGGTCACCTTCTTGTTGCATTAGCAATTTTGAAATTATAGGTAAGAGAAAAACCTTCTAATACTGTGGGAAATTCATTTACATGATAACAAAGTTGCTGATGCATTAACATTTTGAAGAGTATTAACTGCACAAAGGAATAGTGTTCTGGTATTAAAAATAATTTGATATTGTCCCTGGTTTTTGTTGCTCATTATCAGTACTGATTGCCAGTTCAACATTCCTCAAAAAAATTTAAATCCTACCTTGGGAAAATGAGGTAGGGAGTATGTGTAATGGCTGATGACATCATCTGCTAGTAATGGATATAAATCTTGAGTGAATTTGTAAGTACAAATGTGCAGCTTGGAAGGTGCCAGATTTCACGCCTGTACACTTATAGCTTGCAAATTCATCACGTGCAGAACTTGGGAACATCATTTCCATCCAGAATGTGCTCAACTACACTTGGATGAAGCCAGACCAGAAAAGAAATGCCAATGTCTACTAGAAAAAATAAGGTGTCATATTTTATAGGATGATAATTTTTATTTTATTTCAGATTTTTAAAACTGCTTCAAATTCTTCATTTATATCTTCATCTAGGTGCCAGTTTGACATTTGGGAGACATTTTTGAAATTAGTCCTATGATATAAGAGCACGAAGATTTCTTGAATACTAAGTGCAGTATAAGTGAGTGGTAACAAAGCACTAATGCCATTTGGATAGGATAATACCAGTGTGTCCAAACCTCTTAACATTCTAAACTATTATATTGCCAATTAAGCAGCAAGGTGGAAAATACTTGTCTTTCTTTTGGCATAGAAAGGGTCTAAGTTTTTTTTTCCCTTACAACTTTAGAAAAAGAGAAACTTGAACTTTACCTTAAAAGGTTTGTCTTTAAACAGGTGTTCCTTAAATAACTTGTACATTGAGTCAAACAAATATCACCTGGGAAAAAATTGGTAGGAAGTCTGGTTCAAAAGGGGTTGGATGATTTGGGGAATTGGTAACGAAATCTTTAGATTTCATCAGTTTAGTTTGTGCTGATTCCTATCCAGCTTTGGTCACAGTCACTGAAAGTTAATACTGGAGACCAGCCCAAGCACCAAAGGCTCAAGATCATTTCTGAGGCCCGCCCGAAATGCTGGGCTGTTTGGATTTAGGAAGAAAGTTGAGGTTATCTCAGATTACTGCCGTCTGAAATCTCTCCAGTTGTGTATGTGGAAGAAGTCATTGACATCAATGTCAGTGCCATTCCCAGTGGATGGGGGGCTGTCTTCCCACTGCTGTTCAACAAATAAACTGCAATTTGAATGCTTATTGAATGCTCAGTTTTCACAAAGTAGTCCCTCAAAGGGCACACAGGTTCCTAAGTTTCTGCTGACTCTTCAGTCCCTGACTTGCTTGTGGGTTAATGAGCTTATATATTATCTCTTGCAGACTTGTGACCAGGCCATATTATTGTTGCACTCTATCCCGACTCTGGAGTATTACCAAGATGTTTGCATGTGTCTATATTAGGATCTCTTGTTGGGATCAGACTTTGGCAGTAAAACTCAAGTCAGGCTCTCTAGTGCTACTTGTTCAAAGCTTAGGTCCAGGAACTATTAATTAGGCTCTGGAGGTCCAGGCCTTGTTACATCAAAGGCCATTGAATTTTGAAGTAAAATCTCCTTGGATGCAGTTAAAGATTCACAGTCACATCCTGAGCTTAGTAGCTAAGGGCATTCCAAACTTTTTCTTGCCTTTTTTTGACCTTATTCCCTCCTTGTGCTCCTGAAGAGAGGTGGACAAGTCAGCATGTGGAGTTCTTGACTCCCAAGTTTCTGATCCAGCTGAATAGCAGCCCCACAAACAAGCCAATAAAACATCTGGGGCTTGTCTTCAAAACTCCTCTGATCAGATGCAACATTGAAGCACTCATGCCTTCACAAGAGGACTGCAAGTGGACTGCCATTTTTGGGCCATACTTTGCTTCCAGGTAATTAAATTAATCAGAAGACATCACCCTCATCCAGACACAGGGAGTGCAGTTGTTAGTCCTCTGTGTTTGCCCATTGTTATCCCCAGAGTTTGTTCATGCATGTCCATGAAGGAATCCATTTCCAACTAAATCCACCTCTCTTGTCCCATCTCTTAAAAATGTAGGGTCCAATATGTAGTCTTATAATTTAATAGGAATCTTATTTTTTTAAAAAATAAATGTTCAGACATATTCCTTCAGTCAGTTACAATCATATAATACACCTGTCTTTAACTGGACTGCAGTAAACATTGATAATAAGTTAACAGTGCAGGTGATCACTTTGTGATCAGTAGCTTTATTATTTTCTATTGAAGAATATACAAAAGATCTGGATTCTTCTACATACTGAATTGTGAAGCCACATTTCTGCCATCTTTAAACTCCAGGGACTGCAAAAGAACAATTCTCTGTCACAGCATAACTCACATTTTAAAAGCCATATTCCTTTACTGCAAGTGCACAAATAACAGTTCAGAGTATAGAGAAGCATTCTGAATGAGTGTAAATGTAAATGTAAAAATGTTCTACAGAAGCCAGCATTAATCATAATTAATTAGCTTAATTAGACAACTGATTTATTCATATTCCTACCTGCTGGAATTTATAAATCAAGTATTCCATTATATATATTATTTACATGTATATTTCATTGTACTGTGCAGTTCTATTTTCTGTAACTCATAGCTACAGTTCAAGCAGCTACAGTATTATGTTGGTGTATGTCATAGAAGATCCTGTTCATGGTATAGAAATATGAAATTCTATGATTGGAACAAGTGTGACAGAACACATACATGAATAAATTAATTCTGACAATGGAAATCAGATACAAACCAAGAAGGCATAAACACATTTATTTTGAAACTTAAATGAATATTTTAAACAATTATAAATGAAATAATTAACATCTTATACCACATCTTGTGAAGCAAACAAACAACATCCTTGCATACTGGGTTATAGAAATTCATCCTAAGAACCATGCCACATTGTTTTAGTCATTCTATTATATTTTATGCCTTTATGTTGGCTTTTCTCCCACTGTTAGTAACCAGGATCCAGGGAATAATCTCCAGGGAACTATGAGTTTGTTTGGAGGGAACTGTTTTTTCCTCACATGTGGACTCTAACTGTTAAAACTCCAAACAATTCCTCATAAGAGTTGTGAGTCTGAGCTAAAAAAAAACCAGTATAATGGCTCTTCTCAAGGGAAGAAGGTATTTCAGCTGAATGAACGGAAACTGATACTGCACAAGCAACTTGAGGTAAGAGCAATCCAGTTCTGCCTGGTTCCAGAAGCACATTAGCATGAAAATGAAGAGGCAGAAAGCTGAGTTACATCACCTCATCATCACTATCACTCATTGACTAATTTTCCCAAAGTGCAGAACACTATTTTTAGATGTTTTCATAAAATTCTGATAACTGCCATGTTTCTGTTATCCTTGCTCTTGGCCTCATAGGCTGTCCATATTATTTTCCTTAGGGATACCAGTGAGACCTGCAACAGTAAGGAGCCTTCTCCATAATTTTGTAGACATTGTTAAAGAGGGATAAAACCATGATCAACAGTTGTACAGCACAGGAAGCAAAATGGACATAATTATGAAGATAAATGCTAATGTGGGGCCCTATGACAAAAGTCCAGGTTTAGATACGGGAATTCCCACTAGCATACCTGGAGAAGAACCTCACTGGTCTCCTAGAATTCAGTTTCCTTGTATTATTTAAAAAAATAAAATTCTGCAATGACATCTTTTTAAAGTGTTGAGAAAGTGTTTATTTTATTACCTTTGTTTTTTTGGCTGATGATTCACGCACACTTGTTTAATTACCCCTTAAATCTGCTACCTCATACAATTATTTCCACCAAAATATAATCTACAGTTCAATATCTTATTTGCTAACAGATTTCAATTTACACATATGACAGGTTTAGGAAAATAATAAAGTATTTTTATTTCTAAACTTTCCACACAATTAAAACAGTATTTCTGCCAGCAACATTTAATGAAAACAAAAAGAATGTTTTTCTGCACTATATGAGTGTCTATACAAGTACATAGATTATAAAATATCAACGCAATAAGAATAAAACTTTTTAAATTATGTATTAAGATGTAATTTTCTGTACTCACATTTAAGTATTTCTGCAGGTTTATGCATTCAGAACACTATACTGGAAAGAGTTTGCATAGATTTTCCACTGCTCACTGCAGCTACCAGCAGCCTGCATACACAAAATCATAGAATCATTTAGGTTGGAAAAGAACATCTCACATTTCAGAAGTCCATGTTGTATTTGCCACTTATTTCACTGAGAATATATATGTGGTCTTCAAAGATAAAAGATGCTAAATTGCTACACATTACTAAAATTCCAATATAAAATATTCCTAATACAATTCCAGAGGGAAGAGAGAGTAATTCCCCTCCCTCTTTTAAATGGATTAACATATCCAATAAGCCCTTTTTTCCCCCTCCTATTTCACTGGAAAGATTTACATCACAGTGTGGTTCGAGCTTGCTGTTGGGCATCGCTGGCTGTCTGCACCATCATAGGAGTCTCTAGCCATAGAGGTTGGTTTGCATCCTGATGAGATACGGATTCAGCCAGCCAAGCCTTGGCATCACCAGAGCTATAGAAGGACTGAGTTATTCATCCTCCGTCTCACCTGGGGAGACTTATCCAACCTGGCTGTTTTGGACCACATATCCGGGCTCAGACTGTCTGTGGTGCTGAGCTCCCATGGACATCAGATGCCTAAACCCCTCTAAGACTTGGATCTTTAGACTGTGATGACACAAAATCAGCATCAGCACAGAATTAATGTGTTATCAACATGCCTAGGGACAGATTTTCATAAAAATTGTTGTGAGGGACCATGCTATTTTTGCAGTAGCATGGCATATATGTCAGTATACCATCTCACCCATATGACCTGCTTGTCAAACAGACATGTCATCTGAGATTTTTGACAATTGGGAATTTCACCCATCTATACAGTTTTATATAAGGCAAACTATTTGGAAGAGATATATTACTTGTAATGAAATTTTCAGACAATGCTACACATGTGTGAGAGTGACTGTCTACAGCCTGCAGTTAGGATGCTGGCTTACGATGGGTGGAGAAATGGCTGATATGTAGACTCAAGCCAATACTTTAACCACCAAGCTGTCAGCTGTGCTCAACTCAGGCAAGGTAGGCAAGATCTGAAGCAGTCTGACCTTCTCTGGAGCTCAGGTTACTTGCAAAGAAGGTATGAAAACAAGATGGCAGACTGCTATTAAATCTATTGATTCAGGGTACTCCTAGACATCTTAAGCTCTTGTGAAGGTATGATAAATGTATAAAAAAAGGGAAATCAACACACTCCCGCACTCCTGCCATTTAAAGATGTTCCAATAAAATAGCATACTAACCTGGAACCATTTGGTTTTACCTCTGAAAACTCAAAGCCTTGCCTGATTTCCATGACATTTCAGTCTTAAAATGAAATATCAGTAACAAGGTTCAGATGACTCATTACAAAATAAAGTTTGAAACCTTATGTGAAAGTCACCTGACCAAATGTAAATGCTTTCTGTCTGTACCTAAGCTAGTCAAACCAAGGTCCCTTTAGACTCAATGGAGAAAACCAGACATTTTAGTACAATTCATCTTAGGCATTTTAGATACTAACTTTAGAACAAACTGAGTTTCACTTTAGCAATCTATTTCTCCCCACTGACTATGAGGGGCCTAAATTGATAAGCTCAGATGTACATGTCTAGACTGTACTTGTTTATAGTTAGGTGATTGAGTCCCATTTGTTCAATCTGCTACAGTTAATAAAGTACAAAATTTATTTATCCCACATGTCATTTTTCAGTTAGAATGGATAAAGACAAGCTTTGTATTATTTTTTGATCTACTTATGGCCATTGCTGGAGACAAATGTTTAAGAAGATGGACACTAGTTCTAAAACCAGAAGGGTTGATATTGTGTTCCTCTGTTCCTAATCTCAACATTGAGAACATCATAAAATGCAGAGGGAAGGAAAAAATAGCTTAAAGTTTGAAATGTACCAGAGTGACCATCAAAAGAAAGGACCTTGGAGCTAGAGAAAAGACAGGCTTATAAGATAAGGAAAGGCTAAACAATTTAGATTAAGACTTTTATGTTCCAGTTCAAATATTTCTAGTGGGTTACATGAAGCTGACTTTCTGTGTACTGCATAAAGCATGAAATTTAAAAGGTATGAAGGAAATGTAGTTAAAGGAGCTCATAAATGAGATTGACCCTACCAAAGATTTGTAAAACACACTAGAACCATAAAACAGTAGTTTTTAGAAATGCAGTATTTCTAATTATTATCTGCAATTGCCTACCACAGCAGAAGGGATTATGCTGTCCTTAATTAAAGAGTGTACCAACTATTTAAGAAATTTAATTTGAATTTGGATTAAGCCAAACATTTAGGTGACTGAGTTTTTATATTACAATACACTACAATGAAAGAGGAAGCAATAAGAAATATAATCATTTTATATGATATATCAAGTAGTTTATAGCGGCATTAAGTGATCATGTAAATGTCACAGATAACTTTTGCGTTTGAGGCAGGAATGACTGGAAAGCTCAGGTTTTGTTCAGGAACTGCCCAGCCTTTTTATTGACATCTCTTGGGCTCCTGGATCCATGTTGTGTAATTTTTTGTGACCAAGTAAGTCACATAACATTCTGTACTGAGCCCTGGGAAATATGAAAGGGCTGTTGTTTCTGAAAACAGAAAAATGCTGTAAAATTTTATTCTGTTCAACAAAACAGAAAAAGAAAAAAACGTCACTGCACAAATATTTTCACTAGTAACACACATGCCAGGTAAAGAGTTATCAGCCTTTGTCCAATTTTACATGGTCCATTCTTTCTTCTGAAGACAGAAGAAAATATGAAGCTGTATCTTAGAATACATGTAAGGGTTTAGAGTGAAGAAAAAGTCTGTACCCCTATGTGGAACAACTTCACTTTAGACAAAAGCAAAGGCACAGACAGAGCCTGTAACATGCCCATTCGCAAAAATATCTTTCCACTGGCAAAGATCTCTCTTGGAATTAAAATCCCGTAACTCAACCTCAAGATCATCCATCCTTTTTGGGTGTTGTGATCCATCACTTTTCTGAATGCCACATTTGGAAAGCAATTTTAAGAAAAACGTCTTCCACTACTACAATATTCTTTTCTTTAATGAGCTGTCTCTGTTTTGTGCCAGTAACAGCTCTGCTTTGTGGTCAACTAACATACTATTCATAGCTACTATATATTCCTCATGGGATCCATTTCTATATTCCCAGTGCTTCTACTGACAAAAGTTTTAGGTGGATGAGGAAGACAAGATATGGCCTTGTTCCTAAAAGAACTCTGACGAACAGCCCAGGCCATGTGTTTAGGCTTTATGAACAAACATATAACACAGATTGAGGAACTGGTAAATTAAGAGGAGATAAAAATCCAATACAGAGTTTTTTAGAAAACTAAATATTCCTCCACAGTATAGATGCCAAATGTTTAAACCTACTTTATGGTGGTGGAAGAAATATTCAATGTACAAGGTGAGAGGAATATAAAAACAAAGTGGTAAAAATGTATGAGCTTTAATCAGTGTAGACTTATTTGTATTTATGTAAAAGTGCTATAAAGTTTTAGATTTACAATTTTAAATGATAATTGGAAAACTATGAAAATCACATGCAAGTCACATTATAATTTAGCTACTTAGTGAATCAAAGTAGTAAAATGGCAGCCTAACAACCTCTACCCATGTCTTTCCCAGTCTTTCCTAACATGGTCTTAAGCTTCACCAAAGTCCTGTCAGACAAGTAGCTTCTGCAGCATAAGACTAGAAAGTGGTAATGTAAGCCTATTTTATACAAACTTATGCTTTCCAGTCCTATATCTGCTGATTGTTTTGACTGATATACTTAAAACAGGATAATCTTTATGAATTTTTTTTCAATAAATAATTTATTGAAATGAATTTTTCAATGATATGTAAAGCCTTAAAGTTGCCAAAGCTACTACTGGCTGCACTGTGGAAAGTCTGCATACAAACAACTTTACTCAGATTGAGAGGTAGATTGAACACTTGAGTTTGGAGAAAATGTAACATATATATTTCATTTGCAAACAGAAAGGGAGCATCTTTGAAGTATGTTTTTTGTTTTCTTCAGAGCAGTCTTCTTGCTTGAAGCTCAACTGCGCAAACCAGTGGGTGATGAGAGACAAAGATATTTTGGTATCCAATTATGCATACATTGAAGCAAATACAAGAACCCTATTCCTTCAGCTTCAGAAACAAACTGAAAAGTAAAGGAGAGTTACCAAAGAACAAGCTGTAGTACACAGTATATAAAAAAAACCAAAACAAAACACCTTATTTTTAATAATTTGAAGGGCATGCTATTTACTGGCAAGAGCTGCAGGTTTCTAACCATCTCTACAGGCATAGTTCTTGAGATATTTCTCCAAGTTAGGCAGCATTAATCGTTCACCTTTCCTCCATTTGGATCTGATAGTTGAGTGTTAAATCTGTAATTAATTCCTACACTGCAGAAAGTTGACATGATTATTTCATAAATCATGGAGCTAAAAAAAGGCAATAAAACCCACAAACTGTCTCTTCGAGATTTAGAAATAGAACGAAGTGACCCCTTTTCCCTGCAGGCCAGCTGGGTGGGCGTCGGAACACACTGTCAGTCATGCTATGTTCCCCTAGGTGAGAAGAGTGATGAGGAAAAAGAAAAAATATTTTATGAAAAAAAAGGTTACAAGCACTACTGAGATTTCTGTGAGAGCTCACGATCTGCACATGACTGAGGATGGTATCAGTACGCAACATTACACCAGTAGTTCATGAAGAACAAGAAAATTAATCCCCTTTCTGTGTCTGAATTAATCAGCCAAAATAGAAAACAAAACTGGCAGGACATTGGATGTTTATGTGCCAGTTTATGGGGCCTCCATAAACCAACACCAAGAGAACACAGCTAACGATTTTGCTGATTAAAACAATAATAACTGTTCAGATTTTACATATTTAGCAACTGAAGCTACTAATGTGGGATCCAGCCTGCAAAACCAAATATGAAGTTAATTAAGTATCTAACAAATGTTTGCGAAGCTACAGAAAGAAAAGCATTTGGTTTTCAATTTCCTTTATTATGTCCCCACCCCATGAATCCCCCCCAGGCCCATTTCCTTTTCTTGTTCGAACTGAACGGCAACTTTCCCAAGAAACTTAAGAGCTGGATTTTTAAAGGGGCTTAAGAGAGCTGGTCACTCAATTGAAGCTAAATTTCAGCGAGATGTGAACTCAGTCAACACATTTCTTCCTACCTAAATCAGGCACTGATTAAAGATACAAAGTAGTTGATAATATGAACAATACATATGAAAAATACATATTTTAAAAATAAAAAGGGAAAAAAATGAAAAGATTTATCATCACACTAATCACACTACTCTCTTCAGGGAATCTTTCGTTCCTTCTCATACCACAAAAGCCAAGAACCGATTGCAGTTTTTGTCCAAGCTCTGTCAGCCTTCCAAATGGAGACCAAATCAATATTTCTTTTGCACTTGTCCCAAGGACACAGCACAGCCTGTTTTCATTAATGAAGCCACTCTTGAGATACCCCTGGGTAATCAAATGATGGTCTGGTTGTAATTATAGGCTAGACGCTGGGATGCTCACTTTAATGTAGTGAGCAAGTATAGGAGTTTCAATGAAAATGTTGGCTGTGATAAGGGTTAGGAGTGAGGATAGTTTTTGATGGTCTCGACAGGGTTCATGCTAACTGGGTTAAATCTGTTAGGAATATGCCAGCCCCAGCCTACACAACAATCTCATCTTCACTTGCTTCTGCCACATAGCTCATAGTTTCATTTAGTATTAGCAGCTGACACAGTAGAAATATAGAGAATGAACTTTTTAATGGTATTTCTGAAGGTTGTTAAGGACAGTGAAGTAGCAAACGTTACAGCCTTAAAGAATGATGGTACTACTACCATCTTCTAATCCAGTCTCCTGTGCAATATAGGAACCAAACATCCATTATTTTCTGAACCTGTTCTTTAAAGCATACTCCTAAACTGGTTCTTGTCTCTCTGTGGAAGAGGAGTATTTTTCCATGTATACTTTGTAGACATGTCATCTACTATAGAACTAAGTAACAAGTATATGCCTATTTTAAGATCATTTTCCCTCATTTCTAATTCCACAAGACTTCTTTTGGTAGACCACAAGTTTTTGAAAACCACATGCCAACATGCTCAGAACAAATAAGGAGAATAAAAGCTGGAGTCAAGTTGTAGCATCAGATAAATATCAACAGAGTTGGAGTGAAAAGCAGTTTGTGATTTTCAGACCTAAATTGTACTGGCTGTAGCATCACCATGAACTGGTCTTATCAAATGATTAAATGCAGTTATATATCTTGAGGAGTTCTTCTTGTTACAACATTAATTTGATAGCCTAAATAATTTCATTTCAGGTAACTAATTGAAAGTATTTTTGCAAGCACTGAGTTCTGGTCTGAATTAGTTGTTTGGAAATTAGTGAGCAACAGAGTTAATGAATATTTCTGGAAATACCATTCCTCAATCCCAGCTTGAACTTGAGTACATTTTAAAGAGAGGAAAAAGTAAAACCAATAAATGGAAGAACAAAGCTCAAACTAAAAATGGGAGAATAATTCATTAGTTGAAGTCTTGACAAACAGGCTTTATAACTTTATTCAGGTGTGGCTGTTCTAAGATAGAGATATGTCAGTACACAAACAGCTACAAAAGACAGGAGGATAGTGATTCTGAGATGTAAGGTTTGACTCTGATCACACACTGCAGTTTCCTGGAGAATTATTCAGCTCAGAATGTATGGCTTGCAAAAAGCAGCAATTTAAACTTTTTTTTTTTTTTCTTTATCAGCCAGTTAGGCAGAAGTAGATCATGCTAGAAAACTCTCCATGTCTGAAGACTGGCTTAACTGTCTGATTTAAAGATGCAGAGACATGTTCACATCTATGTGTGTGTAGATATAACTACAGAAGTCAAATCATGTGATAGAATAGAGAAGACTGAGAGATAATCTTATTAATGTTTGCAAATATCTGAAGGGTGGGTGTCAAGTAGAAGGGGCCAGTCTCTTTTCAGTGATGCCCTGTGATAGGACAAGGGGCAAGGGTCACAAACTGGAACACAGAAAGTTTCAGCTCAACATGAGGGAATTTCTTTACTGTGAGGGTGATAGAACCTGGAACAGGTGGCCCAGAGGGGTTGTGGAGTCTTCTTCTCTGGAGACTTTCAAACCCCACCTGCATCTGTTCCTGTGTGGCCTGTCCTAGGTGATCCTGCTCTGGCAGGGGGGTTGGATGTGATGATCTCCAGAAGTCCCTTCCAAACCCTAGCATTCTATGATTTTATGATTCTATGTGCCTATGTTCCTTCCTTTCCTTAGTACACATCCCCTCCTTCCCCAGGAAGTGCTGTATCAGCCAAATCAAAAGCTAAAATGCAAAGAGGCAGTGCTGCACTCTGTACAATGATTAGTTACTCCCTCTTTAGATTACCATGAGAAATCCAGGGGGTCCATCTGATTTCTCTTCTACAGTGTCTTTTGCATAGTTCAGGAGAACCCGGTGAAGAGTAGGATGCTTCCAGGAAGTGAAGATGAGGCATGATATTTGGTTTCCTATAACTATTGTTTGAAGAAAGATCCTGCATTTTGAGAGCACAAAGGTTTTCCTGAGCTGCCTTCCAGGAATTAATAAACACTTCCGCCAAAACCAGGACCCTTCTTCAGGAGACCCAGTGCAGGTATGTGGTAGGAGAGAGCAAACCCTGAACCTAACCCCAGAGGGCTTGTGCTCTAAATAGACCAGAAAATGTGTGGAAGGCCTCAAAAAAAAAAGCAGCTCAGTGACAAAACAAGGAATAAAATTGTTGGCTCCAAGGAACCTCTCTGCTGCTATAAGCACTGGGTGAATTGCTCTGGTCTATCCATTCCCATATGAATCAGCTGAAAAAAGTATGAAGGCCAGAAAGAAAGTAGCCCAGAAACAGCTCTGGAGTAAATTAGTTCTTTACATAAAATTATTTCATTTACTATTCCATTGAAGTGTGCAAGCTAGAGACCATGTTGTGGTTCTGCTGCTAAACAGAGTGGCATAAAGTAGAACAACACTTATTTAAAACAAAGAAATGTCAAATTCTTGCCTGCCATAGATTCTGAATGCTCAGGGGTTGCCCTTGCTTGAATGAGACACCAATGGCTTTCTGCAGAGCACAGTGATGTACATCCTTCCATAGGGTTGGACACGTGCCGTTCTGTTGGATGTACATAGTGTTCCGTGGACACACTAAATCTGTGTTCTCAGTACTTACATGTGACTCAGAAGGAAAGTATTGATAGTGGATATGGCAGCAGATTGCACATGGCATTGAACTTTACACACTAGGCTTGCTAGGAGATATTGCCACCTATTGTTTTCTATCCTGATTGCATTGCTTTCTTAATAAGAAGTTGGGCTTGCTGCATTTTAACAATGTTCTAGATAGAAACTTTATGAGATCAAAATCTGCATTTTGCTACTGCAGTTAAATAAACATGATTTTCAAGGTGTAATGGGTATTTATCTGTTTTAGTGGATTCTTTAACAAATGTCACTAATACTCAAATTTTGCATGGACCTGTAGAGTCAAGTTTATCTGAAATTTTGTAGTATTTTCCCTCCTTAAGTTCTAGACAGCTGTGCATGTTTCATCTTTCATATGAAAAGTCTCTCAATTAGTTAGAAAAGTGTATAAAAAGATATGTTTCTGCTTGTTTTAGAAATAATCGGATGCTGTCATACTAAACTGTTTTGTTTGCTCTAGGAAAAAAAACCCAACAACCTCTTTATTAGTTATAAGCATTTGTTTTTCCTTTCAGTAGTTTATTTACTGCAATACAGACCCCTGACAACCAAAACTTTTAATGAATATGTCTTGATTTCACTTTGGTCAGAAAGAAGATGGTAAGATGTTTGACTAGCCAATCTATTTAGATTTAAAACATGTTTATATTAAATGAAAACCATTAAAAAAGGAAACAAACTAAGAATTCCCTGAAAATCAAGTGACAATTTTTTCACTTCAGATCAAATAAAAAATTTGCTTGCAACCAATCATCTATCATAGTTTTTTGTCTTTTTAATATGAAAATCTAACAATTTTATTCTCAAATGAGGTCTCCACTCTTCCTCACAGCATTTTTTTTTCTGTTAATGAAAAATGTAAATATGTGCCTGATTTAATGATCTGCTTCTTCTGATCCTTGTTGTATGACTAGTTGCAAAGTTATTCCACTGTCTCTGTCTTGAAATGGCTTGAAGACTTAAAAGCAGATACTGATGTAGCAATATCAGGGTATGGAAAATCAAATGAAAGTCCTAATATAACTTAGAAGCTGCTGTATGAACAGGAATGTTACTGTGAGGGGAATTTCTCTATCAGTAATTCAAACCACTGTCCCAGTCTTTATGAGTGGCATTTTGGTGCGTTTGTTCAGGTCCCAAAGAAGGGGATGTGGTATTAGGACTTTTTTATCAAGACGCTGAGCACAGGCTATGAGAAGAAACTGCAGCAGTTAGCTGCACATACCTTTCCAGCAAAGCAGCCTGGTTTTTGTCACCATGAAGCCAAGTTGAGGCACACTGATTCTGAGAAAGAATGAGAGTCCTGAGGGTCACAGCAGAGCACAGGCTTTGTGAAATGGCACAGTGGGAAGAAACTTTAAAAAATCTCAAACAACAACAATAAAACTTTATGCAGAGAGAGACAAAAAGGACCAAACAACTGTCTGCTGTGTTTGTGATAAAAAATGTCAAGTGCAGTTGTTGCCATAGCCAAGCACAACAGAACTAGTACACGAGTTCAGAAATACATGGTGCTTTGTCAGAGATGACTGGACAAATTAGGTCTGAGGAATAGACAAAGACCAAACAGTATTTATTATCTCAATATTTAATTACATCTTGGGGTGATAAACAGGAAAAATCCCGTTCAAGATCACTTCTTCTTGCTAACTGACATTGTAGTGCATCCTCTAATAGGTTCATCATTTCACAGAATCACAAAATGTTAAGGGTTTGAAGGGGCCTCGAAAGATCGTCTAGTCCAACCCCCCCGCCAGAGCAGGACCAGATAGAGCAGGTCAGAGAGGAACGTGTCCAGGTGGGTTTTAAATGTCTCCAGAGAAGGAGACTCCACAACCCCTCTGGGCAGCCTGTTCCAGAG
>WUAM01000323.1:25317069-25358739 GCA_024336885.1 Actenoides hombroni
TTTGGCCTTGTTGAACTTCCTGAGGTTGGCATGGGCCCACCTCTCCAGCCTGTCCAGGTCCCTCTGGATGGATCCCTTCCCTCCAGCGTGTCAGCCACCCCACACAGCTTGGTGTCATCAGCAAACTTGCTGAGGGTGCACTCAATGCCACTGTCCATGTCACTGACGAAGATGTTAAACAAGACTGGTCCCAGTACTGATCCTTGAGGGACTCCATGTAATTTTTATTGCAGAAAGAACTTCCTTTATAAATTATGGCCAATCAAAAATTATCACAAAATTTGGAAATTTAAGTTGGAATGGAAACTGATTTAATTCATGGCATAGAGGTCCTCTGACAACAAAACTATAGACTACAATACAGCAACTATTTTACAAAGATTTTACAGATTGTTGAGCATATTTTGAAAACTTCTGCTGTAAGAATTCATTGGCATCACAATACTCAGTAAAAATCTGTAAAGGAGAATTTGTTCAAACTTTATGGAGCAGCAGTGGAAATCTTTGAAGAACTAGGGACCCTTAAATCGAAATCTGGGGAAAAAAAAGGCAGTAGGATTCAGGAAACACTTGGGGTTGCTTTCCAGTAGAGTACTGGAAATATTGTTTTATTCAGTTAACATACCACAAATGAAATGAATGGATAATACAGTACAGCTCTGCACAAAGTTGAAAAGGGCATTTTCAAGGAACTGCAGTCCCATCACTATGGTATTTAATACAGAATATAGTAAAGGACATGTTATAAAAGTAAATACATGGTGCTAAACTAACAGAGATAACAAGAATGATTTAGAAAGAAAAGGTCTTGGCTAACTTGATGCTTCAGGAGGCTGCAGACAAAGCTGATAAAACACAGCATAATTTATTTGGATCTTCAGAACATTTTGACAAAGTTCCATACTCCTGTTCTGTGTTTAAGCTAAAAGTTGCCAGGATCTAGGGAAGTACATGGGAGCGGATAAAGTGCTGATGGAAAAACAGAAAACAGAGAAGCTATGTTAGATTGCGGAAAACTAGATTTACTGGGGCCCAACAGGGGTCAGAATTTAGGCCTCTACTGTTCACGATCTATAAAAATGATATAGGCTAGTAAAATACGCTGACAGCATAATGTGGAAGGAGCCATGAACCTACAATGTAAAGCTAGAAAAATTCAAAAGTGTTTTTTGCTTAGCTTGCTTGTTTTCATTGCTCAGAAAGCACTAATAATCTCCCTTGCGCTAGCTCGTCAACACAAATGCATTTTAAGAATGCCAAAGCTATAAGGTAAATAAAGACAGGCCGCAAGAAAAAAAAAAAAAAGTCATTTGGCTCATATGCAAATACTACATTAGCGTGCCTAAAAGTCCTCATTGCTTGGGGCAGCGCCAAAAATCAAAGATATAACTCCAGGTATGACAAGAGTGAATTCTCTAGTTTTACGTCCTTGTTCTTAAAGAGTTCATGACTGAGTAGTGTTAACACACGGGTGACAGAGCTCTGAAGTTGTAGATATAAGCTCAGTAGGAAGAAGAATATTCAAAACTATACTGTTGGTTCATCAGGATTCTTTCAGGATCCCTTAAAAAATTTAAGACTTACTGTAACCCTAGGTTTGGTTTCAGTTGGTGGACTGAAAAAGTGCATTCACTGTTACTACTGGTTGATCCTTGTCAGGCAAAGGAGTAGGACTAGGTAGACTTACATGCAGTTCCTGATGTGGATTTCTCCATCCTCACAGGCAACAGAAATAATTTTTGTGAAGTGATAATGCCAATTCTTTTTCCAATCCATAAATTGTTTAGATTTCTGCAACTTTAAGGCAGGGATCATTTCTGTTGGAACATATATTTTTGTTTAGGTTAGTGGAAGTCCCCACATTTTTAGATGTCTAAGGTTTGTTTCAGAATTCTGGTTCTTCCAGTTGATAAATGAAAATTGTTTAAATAAAGGACTTTGAATAGTATGGGCCATAGTAGTCTCTGCATTTTTCTAGGTATAATATTGTCTTAAGCTAAAAGTTACCATGGAATAAACAAATTACTTTTATTTATAAATTACCCATAGCAAAATGAGAGTCCATCAAACAAATAGACTGGAAATTGGAACATAACAGTGATTGCTCACAAGTTTTTTCTTTCAAATGAAGAAAATATTTTTCAAAACTGGGGCAGTATGGTGCTTTTTTCACAAGCTTCCACTCTCCATGAGGCTTCACAAACCTTCATGTGCTGCAAAACCCCACAGTCTTGTGAGTGTTCCCATTGAATACAACAGTATATGACATCCAGGAAGAGAACCGAACCTGTAAGTGAAAAGAGGAATGTTGGACAATAATTTAACATTTTAGGATTTAAGTATTTAAAATTACAACCAAAATATGCTAGGCTTGTTTCTGATTACAAGTTTTCATAGAAAAAACCACGTTTCCTGTCTATATCTAAGTCTTTGACGAGATTCATCTGATCATTAAAGTATCTAGGTAAGCATCAGAGAACAGAATCTTCTATACTCAGCCTAAGAAATCTACCTCCAACACAAAGTAAATGTAGTTTTCTTAGGCTAATGTGCTGAAGTTCAGAAAAACAGAATGTGGCAATAGATAAATAAAAATGTGAAAACAGATTGTACTACTATGTCTGGTAAGACAGAACATAGGTACATTGCTACTAGACTTACTAGGATGGGTCAGGCCTAGTGTTCGGACCTGCATAGCTTGTGTTTACCCAGATAAATTCTTGTTTCCCCACCCCACAAGCACAGTGGCTTCATCCATGCCACCTTCTGGATGTAGTCTCTAACCCATGTTGTCCCCATGTCTGCAGTGTCTGGGAGAGTACAGGTTGGCACGTGCCGAAACCATACTAAGGATTTGTCAATATGGATTATGGTATATTAATGCTCAAGCCAGTATCCTGTCCCGTCCTAGTTTACTCCTACAGAAGTAACTCACTGGAACAATATTTTATCATGTTCTCATGGTCAGTACTATCTTGGTTAAGTAGCAAGGAAAAATCTACTATTTTGCTATTAATGAGTAGAAATTAATAGAATTACTTATGCATAAATGCAGTATTAAAATACATACTTAAAACATGCATTTCAGCATGAGAAATATTCATTTCCTCAGATCAACTATGGTTCTCTCTGAAATACTGTGCTGAAGTGATGTGTGTAATATTTTCAAATCAGAAGCATGCATTTTAGATTGTGAAATACCACAACAAAGAGCTATCTAATAATATTTTTACTGTGTATGGAGAACTGAAAAGATTCAGACCATGATTAGTAGAGCCAAGTCCAGAAAGAGAATCAAATAAGGTTCTAATTAAATTTAAAAAACTCAATATTATCTTGTAAAAGCTTGTGATGAAGGGGAAGTGGCACAAACAGAGTAGACAACAACCACATCAGGTGTCATAGATGCCAAATCTTTCAAAGTCTAAATGACATTCAAACTAAATCTATTTTCAATAGAATTTTTAATTCATTATACACTTGCCAATATTTTGGGGTAAGAGAGACACATTATTCTCTGAACTGTACATAGGTGAAAGGAGGATAGTTGCGGTATATGGGAATTATGTGACTTTGGTTGGATTGATGAAAGGCTGGTATTGGTAGAAAGGACATCCAATTGGATCCATTAGCCTTATAATACCAGTTAGTTTCCTCCACCCTTTTTTTGGTATGATAGCCTAAATCAATACTTGTGAAAATTTTCCTACTAGAGGCTAGGAACCTCATTTTTTTTAATTCCACAGACCAACATAAGGTCTCAAACTCTGGCCTGGGCACTACTAACCTAATGGAGTCTCAGGAAGGAGCGATACTTTTCATTTAAATGAAATAATAATTTAACTAGAACCTCTGGAAAAACTAGAAAAATGACAGATTTTCAGGCATGGAAAGGCTTATTCATGCCTCAAAATATGGCTTCATATTTTAGACTTAATCTGGAGCTAATGTGTGTCCTGGGTTAGGATAGGACAGGGCTAATTTTCACTAGAAGTTGGGGGGGCGGGGGCATGGTCACAATCAAGGTAGACAACGAATACCATACTGGGGTGATGCCCAGGATATAAGGGCAGGGGGCAGGACAGGCAAAGCGTGGGAAACAGGCTTGGGGCTGTTTGGTACTTGGGGCTCCATTTTCTTGGGTCACAGAATCACAGAATTTCCTAGATTGGGAAAGACCTTTAAGATCATCTAGTCCTGTTGTTAACCTAACACTAAGAAGACCTTGACTGAACCATATCCCTCAGCACTACATCTATGTGACTGTTAAATGCCTCCAGGGATGGGCACTCAACCATTTCCCTGGGCAAGCTGTTCCAGTGCCTGATAACCCATTTGCTGAAGAAATTCTTCTTCATATCCAATCTAAACTTCCCTTGGCTCAACGGGAGGACATTCCCTCTTGTTCTATCACTTGTTACTTGAGAGAACAGACTGAGCCCCACCCCTCTTTAACTTCCTTTCAAGTGGTTGTACAGAGAAATAAGGTCTCCCCTAAGTCTCCTTTTCTCCAAGCTAAACAAACCCAACTCTCTCATCTGCTCCCCATAAGCCATGTGCTCTAAGCCTTTCACCAGCTTTGTTGCCCTTCTTTGGATACGTTCTAGTGCCTCAGTGTCATTCTTGTAGTGAGGGGCCCAAAACTGAACACACTACTCAAGATGCATCCTCATCAGTGCTGAGTACAGGGGTAGAATCTCTTCCCTGGTCCCACTGGACACACTATTTGCTAGCTCTTCTGTCTTGGCATGTATTGTTTCATTACTATTATTTGCTGCTGTTGTTTGTTGTTTCCCCTGTTGCACTGTTATATTAAAATCTCCATATCTCAACCCTCAGGGTTTTGTTTTGCATTCTTCTGCCTCCTCCATCCCATTCAGGGGTGAGGTCTTAGATTGAGCAGCTGCTTCTAAACCACCACAGTGTGGCAAAGGGTTTGTGTGGTTTTACAGTTATATCAATTGGTGTAAGGAAAGGTCATCTATAAATCTTACCTTGCTCATATCCTGTCTTGCATTTTATTAATATCAAATTGTCCCAACCAATTCAAGTCTGTGTGTTATCACTGTCTATCACTGTTGCTGATGGCTAGTAAATATGACACGCTTGCAAAAGGAAAACAGATGTGTATGCGCAGGATCTTCCTCTTGTGCCACATTTCTTCTCCATTACTTTAATGATCTTAATCATCTTCAAGAAATCTCAGTGCACCACAGAACTTCACAGTGGGAGGAATGACATAATGTATATTACATGGTTTGAATCTTTAAGGGACTGGTTGAGGTCAAGGATACTCAGATTCTCACAGAGTGAAGTCTTAATTTTGAACAAATCTGCTTCATGTTTTATGTTACAGGATTTGCATTTGTTTTTGACATATTAAGAATGCAGAAGGAAACCTGTGTAACTGTTCAAAAAAGAGTAGTAAAGAAGAGAATAAACTTGCTCTCAAGAGCAAAGATTGACTTATATACAAGCCCTCTGCCACGTCAAAGCATCTTGTCAAGCCTACTTCTCTGCAGTCTTGCTTTTGAGCCCCTCTTCCCATGCTAAGTAATAATTTCTCTCACTTGGCAAGAAATAGCTCTGTATTTCAGTGTCATTTCTTCTGCTGCACAGAAGAGTTCATTCTACTGGTGGAACCCTTTCCCGAATGAACCCTTCTGGCCACAGTTTTGATAATGTCAACATATTTTAACAAACTTATCAATTTAACTTGAGAGATAGATGGACTGGATAATCTTGAATCTTCAGCTAAATATCACTCTCACTAATTCAGAACAGCAGAGTTGGTAAGTCCCTTTCTCCCATCAGTGAAAAAGAAATTATACCCACTCTAAACAAGAACTTGGAAAAAATCTAGTTCACCAAGTTGAAAACCTCACTCAGATTCTGGAATTTTATCTTTTCCCCCAATTCATATGTGATTCTTTCTCTTAATAACAATGACAGGCAGAAAAATAGAACAATTATGTTTTCTTTGAAAATACTTTCCAATATTTCAAAAACAAATAGTATTTATATGAAATCTAATATCATAAAGTAATAAACACTGAATAATATTCAGTGACTAATGTGTTAAAGCTGAACTTTATTCAACTGCATCAGTGTAAAACTTGAATAATAGAACGTTTTTCTTCTTCCACCACTTGTCTTCCATATAAGCAGATGACTTTCTCAAGTGAGATCATAAAATCATTGAATCATAGAATGGTTTGGGTAGGAAGGGATATTAAAGATCGTCTAGTTCCAATAACCCTGAAGGGACAGCTCCAACTGGGTCAGATCTACCTCTGTCTTTATATGTTACCCAGTAGTCGTAAGTATAGACTTCAGACTTGAGTGAATACTTTGTGTATACGACTAGAATACAAATGCCTGCATGAAGATGAAAATGATAAACCATTCCCTTTTTTAAAAAAAACCAAACAACAACAACCACCCAGTCTGCCCATTAAAAATTGTTTTTAAGTACCCTTAACTAACCTCCTCAGATAAACCACTGGACCTGTTTTCAGCCTGAGGACCCTTTCATAGCTGTTAGTGTTCGCAGGTTAAAACTACTATCAACTGAGAATCCAGTCCTGGGACAGCAGAGCTGTCTTTTCAAGTCTACTATAAGGCTGTGGAAAATGGATAAGAAAAACAGTCCCATTTGTCCACAGAGAAAGCCCTTCATCTGTCTGTTGAGACTAGTCTCAGCCTCATGAGACTGGAGATGCTCATATTTCTCTTTATAAAGACATACTGAGGCTAACCTGATCTTAAGCAGTGTCATGATGGAGGTAATAGTTTTCTGATGTTACTTACTCAAAGACTGAAGTAGCATCTTAGAAAGGTGCTATGCTATTCACTTTAACCTGAGTTAGATCCAGTATCTGGTCACAGGAGTAAGCAGGGTACCCCTGAGGACAATTCACAGTAATAACACAGATGGTTGAAGCCAAGTTAGAGTTAATGTCACCCCTTGAAGCAAAACACAGTCCTTTATGGAACATTTAAGACATTCAGTCCTCTCTAAAGAACAGTAAAAGAGAAATATGAGTTGTTAAAGGTTTTGTTTATTTATTTGAGTCTGAGAGTGGGTTTTTTGAGTGCAATTATTTCTGTGATATTTGGTACTTGAGACAGGTTATCTTACAGCATAGCAGAAACACAGGTCTTACTTTCCTAAGAAAAACACCTGTATGATTTGACATATATATATGACATATAATAGCCAAGATGATGCTGATATTCATAATTATTTCTGTTCACTTGAGTATAGAAACTTGCAGGGAATATTCAGATTTGAAGTGATATATCTTTAAAATCAGTGGCGTAAGATAAATGTCACATCGCTTTTCATTATACGTAATTATACGGGCCAGTGCAATATTCAGTACTAAATGTCTGTCTTTATTCTGCAATGCACTGAATCACTAGAAGCTTTTCAGATATTTCTGAGTAATATGAAACATCTCTACCCAAGTAAAATGCTATCTCAGGGATGACCATCTTTGAGGTACAGAGCAATTCCCACATCCTTCATGACCATACAAAATCAACTGAAATTCTTATGTGAGCTTAGGATCCAATAAGAGTCAGTTCAGAGATGTAGAAGTTAACAGGTAATAACTGGTTTGCTAGGCTGGGCTTGACTTGTAAAGTTGCAGAAAAATGTTCTATTTAAGATGGTACTTATATGAAAGCTATTGCAGCTTCTATTAGCAGCATGTACAGAATGCAACTAACAGCACTGAATTATTCTATCAACTGATTGCAGTACCTGAAAGCAAATGTCCTCAATATATGCTCCTTTGGCAAGATTAAAGTAGTTTGATTATCTTACTACCATTGACTGAAAAAAACGACATACTGGCATTATAAAAAGGCTAAAAGTTGCTGAGCTCTCTTAGCTTCTCTTTCTAGCTTGAAGAACAAACTTATTGCTTAATTTGGCTTTGCAATATAAGCTGAGGGGTGGTTTTCGTGCTTTATGCTGTAAATATTTCTGCTGAACACAAAATACTGTGAATATCTGCAGAAGCACCATGTGTTCATCCTTCCCAGAAAGTATTCTGGAATCTGTGTGTGAATACTTCACTACATTGTAATCAATGTCTTGTTTCTTCTGAATATTCTGTATATTATTTATCATCTATGTGTCTTTTTTAAAGCTCCTCATAGCTCTTTGTTTTAATTTTGTTAAGGCCCAAACTCATTAATTGTTGATCATATGGCACTTTTTTTGTTGCACTTCTGAGACTCATGTTATAACCATTCAGTCTGTTGACACATGCAGTGTAGGCAGAGCCCCAAGAAACAAGAAACGATGATTCTTCTCCTTAGTAAGCACATATTATCCAGCCATTATTAGAAAGGGGTTGTGTTTGTCAAAACTTGAAGCCTAGAACGCATTCAGGACCCATTCCAATTGTTTGCACTACTCCCATGGTCAGCTTGGACCCACATCCCATATAATATTGCAACAGGCAATACTGGACGTTTGCATGTTTTGAAAGGTCGCTAAGATGTTATACAACTCCACAACAATAGAAGATACAACAGAAATTATCAGGCCATGCATAATGTGGGGAATGAGCCATTCTGAAAATAAGCATGACTTGTAGTGAGCCTTGAAGTGCAGATAGACTTGAGGTTTTCTCTTCACTATGCTGGCTGGGTTACCTCAAAGATTTCTTTGATAGTACTCCAATGTGTGCAGCCAGCGAATTTTGCCTCAAGCTGCCTTTGAAGGCTTCTTCCTACTTGGATCAAGATGTCAAAATGTCCTCAGTTCCTTTGACTCAGCTCCTGATTTAAGCAGCGCTTGGCATATCTCCAGAATGAGATTAATTCCTGCTTCATCTTTTTTACTGTATTTTGTGCTGTGAGTTACCAGTACCTGGGCCACTCTTTACTTTTACAAAGCAGCTTGCACCTATAGCAAGCCGTGAAAGCAGCAGGACATCAGTTTTGTGGACAGATGGATTTTACTGGCTTCTGTAGGTACTGAGATCAAATGTAAAACTGAATTTCAATTTTCTGAGCTTAATCAAAGTTCTCATTATGCCTGCACTTTAGAGAAAATTCCAGATATCAAATGAGTCACAGATGTCCTTTTGACCTGTCTTGTCAAGAGATCTTCCCTTTGACATCCTCCCTGAGTGTCACATAGAGCCTTAGTCTCTGGCTCAGAAGACCCTCTCTTCCTCTTCCTAAAGTTTTACCAGATGAGTGAAGCTACATACTGACCCTGCCTTACTCACAAAAGTACTTCTTCTTACATGACAAGCACAGTATATAACACAAAAGTGACCTTCTGAATGAGTAGGCTATCATCAACCACCATGTCATATAAGCTATTAAGCTAATCAAACTCTATTTAGAAAATAACTGAACTTGTTGTCTCACTCTGGACTCTTACTGGAACATAATGCATGATGAAGTGAGGGAAGAATGCCTTAATTAGACCTGTAGTTCAGTACAATTTTGAGTATTTTCCCCTATGTACAAATCCAGTAGTACTGACCAAACACCCAAACTTAGAGGAAAGAATGTTAAAAAACAGGGTTATTCAAAAGCTCAGGATCACTCATTAAGGGGATCTCTCTTCTTTCCACTGACTCAGCACTGCATGACAATGCCACAGGATGCTACTGTAAATGCTGTTCTCCAGATGAGATAGAAAATCAAATTTTTACCAGCTATGGTCATTAACACAGCCTTGTCACTGCTTGAAGATAATTCCAGTTTGGACAGTTACATTCCTTTTGGGTATGGAGTAAATTAAAACAGTCTCAAACTAGGATTATTCTCTGCTGATATGTTTGTTTTATTTTTCATGTCACAAATCAAACAAGATAAAATGTAGCCTTAAATAGTGTTTGGAACATGATACCATAGATAGGTCTCTTGGGAAGTCCTCTGGGGAACATCTCTTTAAACAAAGCCTTGCTGGGGACAAAGCTTGTAAAGAATTTATCCTAGAGAAAAATTTTTTGCTTTCTCTGTCTTTCTGAGATGCCAGGAATTTTTCCAACTGTGAATATATCGATGAAACTACATCTTTTCTGGGATTGTGATAAGCAGACCCCTTTAAGAAACTCAGTCTTTATATTTTCTCAGTTATTCTTACTCTACCATGCTTTCTTAAAATAGTTCTTATCATATGCAGGCAAATTTTCTTGCACAAAACATCTTGCAGTCCTCCCAGAATGCATTTCAAGAGTGAATGGGGACTCTCTGTATGTTTAAAGCCAGATTCCCTCAGCTACATTTGGAATTTCCTCCTAAACCACAAAAAGAGAAACAACTAACAAATGACATTTATGGCACAATGTATAACACACACCAGATATATATGACATTTTTTATTTGGACTTTTCTAGCTAAACAGAAGCAAACAAATGTTTTATGAAATTCTCTATGGTTGCTATGGTTATTTCTATCTTAATATCCACAGCCAAAAGGATTATCTCAGGTCAAGACCTTAGCCCAGTGAATACCCTTATTTAAACAGTAAGGTCATTTAGGAAAAAAAAAGACCATAATACACAATATATTTAATATGAACTGCTGTATCATTGGCTGAATTGCTTTGCAGCTGAACACCATGTTTCTGGTCCCAGTGCTATTTTTCTCTTACCTTCCAGAATGATGGGTGAACTGTTCCGATATGCTCCTTGTGTTCAGGCTCTCCATCACTCCTTGAAATGTGCAAATTTCTACTCTAGCTGTCCTGGTTTTCAGGAACCCCTGCCCCAGGTTTGACTTTGAACTTCACTGCCCTTTCCCTGGGTTTGAATATTTTCAGGCATTTGGGGCAACAATTTAAGTACTCAGAAGCAATTTTGTATTAGTCATAATCCAGCTGTCACTTGCACCAAAAGCAATTCTTTCAGTCAGGAATGTAAAAGAGGAGACCTGAAACTAAAATCTAGTTAAATAAACATCTTCGTGTTAGGAAATTCCCTTTCTACCACTTTAATATTGTCTGTATGCTTGGTGGTTGGCTGTACCTGAAAAAGAAAATTATCAGGAAAAATCAATGAGAGTGAGTTTGTAATTAGCTGATATACAAGCTCTAGAATATTACTGGGGAGGGGAAAATAAGTTTGTTTGTTGTTTTTTTCTTAAAGGAAAAAGACAAATGAGGAACAGATAGTGCGAAACAGTTTAGCTTCCTACACGGTGCAATCTCTCAGCGAGTTCATCTTCTTTTTATGTCACTTAAGTGAGGAAGAGCCTTTGTGTGGAAGAGTTTCCAAGGCGAGAAGCAGAGGGGAAAGGAGGAGTAACACTTGTGTTCAAATTGAATCCAGTGACATTTCGGGAAAAAAACGTAGAGCACAGTTGTGGCAGTGATTAAGAAAATAATAACCCCCGCCCCAAGTCACGGCACATGCTTCCCATATGTTTCCCCTGGGCATTTGCCAGATGCAGCAGGATCTGGTGACATTTCTGTAGAGCAATTCAAGGCCTGAAGAAGCCTTCCTGCACTCGATAGGGTCGGGGTGGGGTAGGGTATTGAAATTGGTGCCTGCTTCTTGTTTGATTTCCCGATGAAAGGAGAAGCGTTAAATAAAGCTGGCAAAAAGAATTCCCAACAGCTTTCTGTCAGAAAGTGTATTTCAGTTAGAGTTGAAAAGCTGGAGGAAAAAATGTCCTCTTCTCTGAAATTTGGCCTTTAAAAGGTAGAAAAAAGGAGAGTCTACTTCAGCATGTTCGTTCGGCTCTTAAGTGCACTTCTGAAATTAATCCTGCGTTTGTTCCCACTTACCACACTCCGGTTCACATCACGGAGTGGTCTCTGAGCGAGAGAACTGGATTCCTTTCAGATTAAATTCAACTGGAAGATGTGCTCCAGAAGCACAGCTAATGTACTCCAAACAGTTATGAATGTTTAAACCATGGGAACAGACTAAAGTTAATGTGAAGCAAAACCCCTGAAAACGTGAATAGTACAGATGTCAGGTCCTCAACACCAACAGCTTCTCACTGCAGACCCACTCCTGGGCTGCATGACTTGCTCATGTGGACACAGCCAAAGCCTCCCACTTCAGCTTTCCAGAGCAAGTGTTTTGATTTTAGACTGACTCTTTGCTTGATTTGTTTTTAATATATAGTATATTATATAATACAAAACTCAAAACTGTAATACAATGCTTTGACTGACCTCAAACCATTCTCATTGTCTTTCATGGACTCCTTTGAAATAACTAGGTTTCTTTCCAAATGTGAATGAGGACAAAATGTGAAATCTGAAAGTCCTTTGCAATTCTAAATTCCTATCTACCAAGAGACCTGGATCTCCTTGTAAATGAATACCTTTGTGCTTTAAACCTCTGAAATGTTCAGGTCCTGCTCAATCGGATGGCCAGACTGCTGTGTGTAATTTTAAAGGATGGGAGGAAGCCGCTCCTCCCTTTAGGATTCCCTATAGGACAGACCATACATGACAGATTTCCTTTCCCTTCCAGATCCCAGACTGTTCTATTCCCATAGAGCTAGCCGCTCTTACACAGCTAAACTCTGCAAGTTACTGCCTTTAAGCTGGCAGCATGAGCTGAGCATTCATGAAGGGAAATGCCTCTCTCACACCTATAAGAGATGACTACTTCAGCCATGAATCCTGATTTTCAGTAGGCAGCATGTTCCCAAAACTGCTTTAATTGGAAAAAAAAAAAAAAAGGAGATGCTTCTTACAATGACAAAACAATGCTTTAAAGATTTGAGAGTGCTCTAATTGCCTACATTGCTGTCTCTTTAAACTAAGGAATGGACCCATGCTCACATCTGGTAGTCAAAACTAAATGGAAGCAGCTGAGAGAATACCCACTAGAAATTAAATAGTACAGAAGATGGCTAAGCCAGAAGGACTTAAGTGAAAGGCTCTTTTTAATAACTCCCTTGCTTTGCACTCATGCCTTTTGTTTACTTTGTTTATTTTTGTAATAAGCAAAAACAAATGAAAATGTCCCAGTTGTTAGCATTTAGCAAAATGTGTCCACTGTGCATTTAGAAGTGCATTTTCCATCCCATTTCACAATAAGGACGTAATTCATGGCCAGCAGTATGTCTATGGAATGTTGGCCTGCAGCTTTATGAATTGATTTTAAAATGTAATGGAAAGATACTGTCTGTGCACAGTAGCCAACTCTTCCAATGTTAATAACTGGGACATTTTCATTTGGCTTTTGTTTATTAAAAAACAAATGGGAGGCCTAATCCTAGGAATAGCCATTTGACTCCTTGTGTTGAAACTGACCATAACTGCCTGCTTATAGAGCTTTCTTTAGCATGGCCTGGCTCAGGCCACACACAGCTTCCTTTTGGTTGTTTCATAAACTGCCAAACCATGCAGGGAGATGGGATGATGTCTTTCTTTCATTTTGCTGGAAACTTATTTTCTTCCCAACACTTTTTGTCAAGTTGGTTGTTTCTTCCCTGTTTGCCAAAATTTCTGAACAAGATTTTTTTACTAAATTGGAAGTTGCAAGCAACAGCCTAGTTCATCCTCTCTCCAACTCGAGAACAATTCTAACTGAAGTCAATAGAAACTACAAAACTAAGACTCCAAGGATAGAACCTTGCTTTGCAGATACATAAGAAAACCTTTTATAAACAAGACCTCTGTAAGATGTTATACTTCATTGATAATTGAAGTCCTTAATCACCCAAAATATTTAAGAGGGAAGCATAATGGATTTTGAGTACTTAACATCAATGACACAGATAAGACTTTAAGACTTTCTTTCTGCTTCCAAATTCAAAAAGTCAATGTGTCAAAAGCATTATAGGAAAAATAGTATTTCTATAAAGGAAATTTACTTCTCATACTACTTCTGGAAGGGGAGTGGATTTTATGTGTTATGTAATAGTAACATTCCAGAGTATCCACAGTCTACAATATAGCTAAATTTTCTTTCAAAGAAAAGACACAAGAACAGTGATGTAGGAAGCAAAATATTCCCACTGTGAATTTGATATGAGTTCACCCTTTTCTGAATAGGAACTGAATCACTGAGGGCACTAATGATTTTTAATGCAATCCTTCCCAAAGTTTATACAATTCAGATATTTGCTCTTCATATTCAGGCACAACTTTTTTTAAAAAAGTACTTTCAAACCACTTGACAAACATAACTTCATTAGCTCATATACACCATTGTGCAGTTTTTTTGTATGTGGTAACTATTAACACTGAGAGAAGATGCTTGCTTATATTTTCTCCTTATTACTGATGTTTATTTGTAACACTGTGGTTCCTCAAAGACATGATAAATTTAGGTCATGACCTGCTTGTACTATGCCCTGTAGAGACCTAGGCAAACATGAGTCTTGTCCTTGTGAGCTCAGCTTGGCTTTAACAAAAGTGGAAATAGTGTTTTGAAAGAACAAGTTACTGAGTAACATGCGTTGAACACATCGGATTCATGGTATTGAATATACAATACAGTATTGCCACCTAGGCACCCTTGTCACAAAGGCCCTAGTGCAAAATCCTACCTCTTTTAAAATTATTTTAGTTAGGCTACAGTTAGGAGAATGTAGTGGTTTGTATAATAACATAATCAACTATTCTTATGGGTAGATTTTAACTAGCAGAAACCTCTTTTACATTGCAGAAAACATGATACAAAAGTAGACCCTAATGAATAAGGGCATCACACTGCAAGAGACCTCTTGGTGATCCTCTGAGTGTCACAGAGAACCTGAATAATCCTTTCCATATGTAACATACTGGCAGTTGCTCTGAGAGGACTGAGAGAAGAATACACTTGTCCTTTGGAGAAAGTTTAGATCTGCCTCTTAAAAGAAATCCAAACAAACAAAATGCAATGTTTCACTCTAGTGGAACAGCCTGATAGGAAATCCCAGCTGTGGAGCAGCAGATCTCAACCTCTGGAAACTTTGCAAAAGCTCACTTAGAGCTACCTCACCTCGAGCTACCTCACCTCAGGCCTTACAGTCTTGAGACCGACACAAATCAGTATGTCTGATGAGGAAGATCTAACTCCAAATCTGTCAGCCTCAGCACCTCTGCTGTCCCAATGGTGCAGCACAGCATGAAGAAAAAGGAGAAAGTAACACAAGCTCCCAGTCTAAGGAAGAGCAGAGTTTTAAAAATGTGCTCTAAAACCTTGCTTGCAATAGACAGAGCTTGAAACATACAGTGCTGTATGCATAGGTGGGGGACAAAATCCCATTGTGCTACAGCTTGCAGGATATTCTAGGACATACTGCTCTAACAGTGTTGAAGGAAGACAGTTACCCATCACGTGCTCATTTTGCTGCTGGTACCGGTGCTTAATGCAGAATACTTGCCCTTGTGACCTTTCAGTCTTAATGAGATTCATTCTCCTGGGCTGAAAGTGGGGAATTTGCAACATCTAGGCATGGCTCTGTTCTTTTCTTCTTTGAAAGGAATACAGATAGCCCAGAGCACTTCTCTGTCCTATTCCTTACTATTGCAATGGCTCTATGCCAGCAAAAAATAGTGCTTCAGCCTCTCATTGTGATCCTGTGCCAAGTACAGCAATATGAAGGAAGCATCAACATAATCAGCACAATGTAGCGTCTCTGAGCCAGCAGGGATATGTCACAGCCTTATGTAGAATCCCCTATCTTTTTATTTTATTATAGAGACCACAGACTGGGATATTATGGGTCACTCAAAGGTCACGTTACAAAAAGCAGCTTCTTTTTGGAAAGATGAGCCCCTTTTTAGTATGCTATTAGATTATTTTCCTTCTCTCAGTTGACTGTCTAAAGGTGCAGAATGAATGTTTGTTTTCTGAATTCCTTAAAATTTTTTTCTTCTTCCTGTATATTTTCCCCCTTTGGCACCTGTTTGGAAAGGAACTTCTGTGGTTCAGACAAAGATATATCTCCCTGGCCCCACAAATACAACAGTGTTAGGCTACTCTGTTAACTGATGCACTCAGTGAAAAGCAATAAGACTTGGACTCCTATCTGCTTAAATTGCATGTGTATATCAGAGTTTTGCTTCCAAGTCATGCTTGTACATATGAAATTTTCATACTTACTGTAGCACTTAAATTCCATTATAAAGCATTTCTTATCTCAATAGTTCCCTTTTGCTTATCTCTCCTTGCACACATGAAGGACCCTCATGCCCTAATACTGAATGAACTGATGCACATAGTCTCTTGTCTCCATCAAAAAACAGTGGAATTTAGTTATGGGGATTTCTTGTATTCATAGGATTATATGTGCAAGATCTGGAGCTATGATCACCGCGATTTGAGTCAGTGACCAAGATTGCTGCCTCAGCTATACTGTTTACAAAAGTCAGAGATACCATGATGTTCTGTGGTTCTGAACTAATGAGGGATGATATAGTCACACTACTGTAGTGCTGTGGTTATAATTTTATATTGTACCAACTGATAATGCAGCTACTTGTTTATAGAGAATAAGTTTTATGAGGAGAGGCTGAGGAAACAGCAGTTGTTAAGTCTGGAGAAAAGGAGGTTCAGGGGAGACCTCCTGAAAGGAGCTTGTAGGGAGGTCAGTATTAGTCTCTTCTCCCAAGCAGCAAGTGGTAGGATGAGAGGAAACTCCCCAAAGTTGTGCCAGGGAAGGTTTAGATTGGATGTCAGGAAAATTTTCTTGACTGAAAGTCTTGTCAAGCACTAGAACAATCTGCTCAGGGTAGTGGTTGAGTCACCATTCCTGGAAGTATTTAAAAGATGTGTAGATATGGTGTTTAGGGACATGGTTTAGTGGCGGACTTGCCAGTGCTAGGTTTACAGTTGGACTTGATGATCTCAAAGGTTTTTTTCCAATGTAATGATTCTGTGATTCTACTTGTTGATAAATCACTCATACTTCTCTTGATACTATATTTTTGCATTCCTGCACTCTTCCTGACCCAGTCTCCCCTCCTTTGGCTGCCTGGGCATGTTGTGGCTTTGCCATTCTCCTTCTTCACTTCTGTTCCTTCCTCCAGATCTGGAACAATGCTGTCTGACATTTTGTTTCAACAGCACAAAAGAAACATTTTTAATTTACCAAGGGTGAAATTATACATGACCACCTTGATTGCTTTGGTTTGGCAGACAAGGACAGAAAAATGGATGTTGTTTAGCTTCAATCCAGGAGAGGCTTTAACACAGAGTATCACAATAATCAAATTGGTAAAATATGGGCTGTACAAATGGATGGTCATGTAGCTGAAAGATTGGTTGAATTGTCATGCTCAAGGAGCTGTAATCAGTGGAACAATGTCCAGCTGGTTGTGGTTACCAGTGATATCCCACAGGGATCAATATTGGGTTGAGAAATGTTTAATGCCTTCATTATTGAGCTGAACACTGAGATAGAGTACACTTTCAGGTAATTTGCAGTCTATATCAAACTGGGAGGAAAAAACAATACACTGGTGCTAGTCAGAAGGCCCTCAGCAGGTTGGAGAATGCTCTGACTAGACCCTCAAAAAGTTTAAATAAGGCAAATGAAAACTCCTACATCTAAAATGAGTTAACCCCATGCAACAGTTCAGGCTGGAGGCCAATTGGACAGAAAACAGCTTTGCAGAAAAGAACTTGGGGGTCCCGGTGGACAGCAGGATGAACATGAGCCAGTAGTGCTCATGTGCTTATTCCCTACTGGGAATAGTCCCTGGATCATGCTAGGTTGTGAACCATGTTTGGGCATTGTTTGGGAGAATACCAGTTTGCAAGTGCCTGAAACATGCCAAGGACACTTCACTATTTAACAGTATAGATGATTATGTGCCAGTGCCTGGGAATAATCATAAAATCAAACAATAGTTCGAGTTGGAAAAGACCTTTAAAGGCCATCTAGTCCAAATCCCCTGCAATAAGCAGGAACATATTTAACTAGATCAGGTTGCTCAGAGCCCCATCCAACCTGACCTTGAATGTTTCCATCTACTGTCTCTCTGGGCAACCTGTTCCAATGTTTTATCTCTCTCATAATAAAAATTTTGTCCTTATGTCTAGACTGAATCTACACTCTTTTAGTTTAAAACTATCACCCCTTCTCCTGTCAACAGCAGCAACTAAATGCTGTTCCTGGCAACATTTAATTTATTAGTGTACACCTAACCTGTAAGTCTGCAAGTTGAGAGAGAGGGAGAGTGTCAACATAAGGTTCCCATCCCACAAGAGGAAATGAAAGAGAGGAGTGTAATTCAAGGGTTCTTTTCACCCAAATTCCCTTGTCCAAGATGCTTAATAGTAATGCTCACACTGCGAGGTTTAGTGGTATCTTCTTTGGCACTGGCATCATGAAAGATCCAGGCAGTATGACCTAGCACCAATCTAAACCAGGGGCAGATCAGCGTTTTCTCAAGGTTTCTTTCTGTGTTGACCATAAGCATCAAATACTCCCTTAGCTCTACTCTATTCCTGTTCAAGCTCATTTTGTGCCACTTTGTTTGGTCCAGCCTACAAATCATGTGTGAGTAGTTTTCAAAAAAATGCTTGGTTTGCCCAAGATTTCAAGATGTGTAACATACTTTTTATTGATGAAATGTCCTGGCACTACTGTACAAGTATTTACATGGGGGTCATGAATGGGAACAGTATTGTATGACTCTTCATCAAGGATAAATACATGCCTGGAAGTCTCAGATATGACCATTTTCACCATGAAACTCAGTTGTGGGACAGCCAAGGTTTTCCAGATGGCTTCAGACTTAATACAATACTTTTCACAATAAATCTACTGCTTTCAGGAATCGTTGGATTTAGCCTATATATGTCAGAAGATGTGTCATGTGGGAAATCCCCATGCTGCACAATAACCCCTCCTTTTTCTACCCAAGGAGGCAGCTAGGGAAAGCTGCCCCTCTTGCTCTCCCATGGGTGTGGCCCTGACTCCTTTCCCTAGGTGATCCTGCTCTGGCAGGGGGGTTGGACTCGATGATCTCCAGAGATCCCTTCCAACTCCTACCATTCTATGATTCTATGATTCTTCTGTTCTGGGGAATAAGGCTGCTCTGTTCTGAAACGTATGACTGTAATCATACACTAGTGCCCATGGACTATCATAATATATATTAATTTAAACAGGAATGAGATTAGGTTTACAAGCTATCCCCTCCCCCAGTACATATTTGTTACAATTTCCTGCTATTGTTATAGATTTCTTTTATGATGCAATAGAAAACTTTGATGTAGAATTAACTGAACCTGCTTTACATATTCAGTTTTTGTTGGCGGTGGTTTTATGTTCCTGGGTTTGGTCTCAGTGCACTACATACACCAAATGGGAATTTTTAGACATTAATATATATATTTTAAATAAGGAAGAAAATATAAACTCTAAGCCCACCTACTGTTTCTATGGCAAGATTTAATAGGGTGATTTCTTAGCAGGCAGGAGCATGGACTTAATTATAAAAATACTGTAAATCCACTGGTGCTCTCCAGTTGATTTTACTTGCACACACACACAGACACACACTTCTGTATATACAGAAGCTTCTATAGTGAGTGAGAAAGAATTAAATTTAGGCCAGATATTTGTTTTCAGAGAAATCAATAAGAAAAGTCTATATAGGTGTATGAAATTGAGATGATTAGAAAGATGTTTTATCTTTCAAAAAAGACTGAAATATTGATATTTCAAAATTCCTTAACTTAGAAAAATCAAACATTTTCCTTTCTTCATGGCTTCCTGCTTTCCTACATTACTTTTTGCCCATCTACCTGCCCACCTATGTACTTTCCTAGATCCTTACACTCCTATTTTTCTTCTAGTGGAATAATTAAAGAAAGAAATGAAGAACCATACAAAATAGAAAGAAGACCCCATCTTCTGCATTTCTTTCTTTTTTTTTTTTTTTTTTGACAAAATGTTCAAAAAACTTTATTTGTGAAGGTACTAAATTGAGAAATTTCCAAAGAAAAATGTGGATTCACAGTTTTGTATGTTGGCCAACAGATCAAAGGAAAAATGAGGATAGGATAAAACAATCAGATTCCAAACATGAATTAGCAAGAGTTAATTTTCATTCCCCTCCTTCATTTTTATGAATTGTTTATTGATGTTCTTATTCTTATTCCATTAGGAATGGTAGATAATTCAAACCACAAAACCTAATGAAAAGCTTTGCTTTTTAAAGCTTTTTACATTTTTTTTTCCAGTTGAAAACATCTGTCAACACTATTCTTTATGAGAAGATAAATTCTAAAGATCATTAGACTGATTTGTAAACAGGTTTAAATTCAGGTACTGGTAATGAAATCAGAGATACATTTTCTGGATGATGCCCATGTTTGGTTGCCGGTTTTGTAAAGTGGTGATCTCTCTCTTTGCTTGAGTCTCTTTCTCTGTAAGGTGGGAGATAAATAATGTCTGGGATCCATTGACCCTAACACTAACTCTTATCTGAGATTCCTGCACCAGGATTTTAGTTTTCCAAAACTACCTTTGTAATAAATACAGTGAAATGAGCATGATGATCCAGATCTGAGATTGACTGTAGCTTGCTGTCGTGATAATTACTATATTAGAACTTTTATTTAACATCTTTGCAACCAAAAACAAAACCCAAAAGCCTGCTATAGTAACACTTCTTTTCCAAAGACAGCTAAAAGGATGATGGAGTTGGTTAAAAATAAATGAACTAGTTAAAATGCTTAAGTCTTGCAGATAGTAATTAGAACCTAACAGTGCAAATCTAATTTTACTTATGCTACCCCATGCTCTAGATAAGCTAGTTTGAAGAAAGAAATCTCAAAGTTATTTCTGCAGATACCTGCTTTTACCCTAGTAGAGGTTAAAAATGCAGTGCACAAAGAAAAAATATTTGAAAATTATCTGAAACTGAAGTAGAAGAAAATGTTAGTCAAATCATTATATTTCCATGTCTTGATAACAGCATGCTGTTCTGATCACTTACCTCAGAAAGGGCAAAGAAGGTCTAGAATATACACAGATAAGTAGGACACAGATGATCATGTCTGAATGAGCTGACCTTGGTTCCTCAAAACAGCATAAGTGGGAGTGATTGGAAGATATAATCTTTTTTGCTTTTCTTTAAAAACTTCCCTCAAAGAAATAATTGATACAACTACTGGGGTGGGGTTTTCCCCACCTTTTACTTTTTGAAATGTGTCATACTGAAATTGCTTTAAGAAGGAACTTATAAGAATGGGAATATTTTTAATTTTTTGATACAAAAAAAAGCTTTTTTAAAAAGAGAAGTTTTAAAATATTTGACTTGGAAATACTTTACTTCTTTTAAAAATGACATGATGTTCCTTACATAATGTACAACAGTTTTTAGTCAATTTGTTTAGGGCTCTCACATTGCATTATTAAAGCTGAGTAACACTGAAGTAAAATTTCACATAAAAATGTATTCATCATATTCTTTTCTTGTGTTTTGTTCCTTGCTCTTGGGGGTGTTTGAAGGAAGAGAGGATTTGGGGGAGAGGGAAATGAAAAAATCTGCTTTTCTATAGGGCAGTTTAACTTGTCCCAAAGCTGGCATTCAAAATATTGCAGACTGCCAATGTTGGCCACTTCTCTCAGCTGGCTACAAAGGGAGATAGATGACTGCTCCAGAGGTGTGTATATGAACTGCTGATGTCTAATGGTAGGCAAGCTGAAACCTATCCCTTGGTCCCATGATAGGGGAACACGAGGGAGCATAGACTTCTTCTTACACTTTTATTTGCAGCACTGTGGGTAAGTGTGAGATAACAAGACTCAGTAGGACACTGGTCTAATAAGGTGGATAATAAGTGCATTTCAAACAGGAAAGTGACAATGAAACGTTGAATCACTGAATCACAGAATGGTAGGTGTTGGAAGGGACCTCTGGGGATCATCTTTAACCCCCTTGCTAAAGCAGGTTCACCTACAGCAGGTTGCACAGGATCATGTCCAGGGAAGTTTTGAATAACTCCAGAGAAGAAGACTACAACATCTCTGGGCATCCTGTTCCAGTGCTTTGTTACCCTCAAAGGAAGGAAGTTTTTCCTCATGTTCAGACAGAACTTTCTGTGTTCTAGTTTGTGTCTGTTGCCCCTTGTCTTGTTGCAAGGCACCACTGAAAAGAATCTGTCTCCATCCTCTTGACACTTGCCCTTTAGATATTGATAAGCCTTGATAAGATCCCCTCTCAGCTTTCTTTCTCCAGGCTAAAAATGCTCAGGTCTCTCAGCCTTTCCTTGTAAGAGAAATGCTTCAGTCCCCTAATCAACTTTGTAGCCCTCTGCTGGAATCTTTCCTGTAGTTCCTTGTCTCTCTTGAACTGGACAAAGTACTCCAGATGTGGTCTCATTAGGGCAGAGTAGAGGGAGAGGAGAACCTTCCTTGATGTACTGGCCATACTCTTCTTAATGCACCCCAGGACACCATTGGGCTTCTTGTTCACAAGAGCACACTGCTGGCTCATGGCTAAGTTGTTATCCACCAGGACTCCAAGGTCCTTCTCTGCAGAGCTGCTTTCCAGCAGGTTAACTCCTAACCTATACTGGTGCATGAGGTTATTCCTCCCCAGGTGCAGGACCCTATGTTTGCCGTTGTTAATCTTCATTAGGTTCCTCTCCACTCAACTCTGCAGCCTGTCCAGGTCTCACTGAATGACAGCACAGCCTCCTGGTGTGACAGCCATTCCTCCCAGTTTTGCAACATAAACAAACTTGTGGTTTCACTCTGTCCCTTTTTCCATGTTCTTGATGAATATGTTGAACATTCAAGGCTGTAACCAACACTGACCCCTGGAGAACACCACTAGCTACAGGCCTTCAACTAGACTCTGCACCACTGATCACAACCCTTTGAGCTCTGTTATTCCACCTCACTGTCCACTCATCTAGTCTTCACTTCCTAAGTTTCCCTATAAAGATATTATGGGAGACAGTATCAAAAGCCTTGCTGAAGTCAAGGTAGAAGGGATCCATTGATCTTCCCTCATTTACCCAGTCAGTCATGCCATCATAGAAGGCTATAAGACTGGTTAAAAATGATTTGCATTTGGTGAATCTCTGTTGACCACTCCTTATAACCTTCTGTACCTTCATGTTGAAGTTGCTGATGTACCCATCCTTTCCTTGCAGATGGAGGTGACATGAAAGGGATACTGATGTGCACATTGATCTCAGAGCCACGTGCAGGTTAGCTCCGTCTGTAACTGCTCTGACTGAGACCAGGGACCAGTAACAGTGAGGTGGTTGAGCTAGATTGTGTCTCTGCAAAATGATGGAAATGTCTCTTTGTGAGCCTCTTGGTCCCTGAATAAGCATGCAGCTGACATGCCTTTGAAGTACATGCAGCTGCACATATTTACCCCTTTTCTGCCTCATATGCAACAGGAGATTTATATTTCTCTGCTAACTCTGTGCTTTTCCTTCTCCCACAACTCTCATCTCTAATTGTTTGGCCATTAATTAATAATATACTACACAGGATTAGGTAATCAGGAAAATTGGCATCAGTTACAGCAGCATTTACTACATCTATCTTTGCTTTTAGACTTAAATTTCATGTTTCATTCCAAGGTTTTACAGCCACATTTTTATTTCCATGCCTTTGCTAATGAAGACTGTTTGTGGCCAAAATACAGGGTAAAATAAAACTTTATGATCTTAGCTGCAAGTTGGTGTAAGGTCATTAGATTTGGCAGTCAAGCTATACTTACTTGGAGTTTGATACCCAGTGATTGTTTCCAATTTCATCCACTTGGATATTTGTAACAATAAATGCCAAGATTTCAGACTTTACAGTATTTTAAGTTCTAGGGAAGCATTAAGACTAAATATAGGTTCAGTTTCTACCTCCTCTGAATGAATTTTGTTGTTGTTGTTGTTGTTGTTGTTGTTGTTGTTATTGTCGCTGTTCTTGCACTTCTAACTTCTAGGAAAGCTGTCTTCCTGGGGGATAAAGAAGGAACCTTTGGTTTCATGGAATGACTCCATTTTGACCTCCACAGCTAAGCATGACATGAACATGGTATCTATTTAACAGAACTTGTGCACTTCAAAATTAGCTGCAACAATTTAAAAAGTGACATTACTTTCCTCAAATAAGCGTTGAACCATTATTTCAACATGGTATTAGGAAATGATGATGTAATTTTTCAGAGCAGTAGGAATATGATCACTTGTCTTTTCTAACAGAAATGTACAGGGTTTTTTTGTGAAGTGCAGGAGTTTGTTTTGGTTCTTTGCTTCTATACTTTCCTTCCATTCCCTGTACTTCCATTTTTTTCCTTTCACTATTGAATAGATAGCATTTCCTCATTTAAATTTAAAGCCTTGACATTTTTTTTTTGATTTTCACTCCCTTCCTGATATATAGGATTCATAACTATACTGGTTTCATCATTCTAAGATCTGATGACTCCATTTCTTGTCTATTATACCATTGTCTAGAATCTTGCTAGTGACTTTTGACACATATCTTGTTCTCTATCAGTCCATGTAAACTGCTGGATGAAAAAGCTATCAGTGATTAGCTGGATGTCTAAATGCAGATGCCATCTCTATGAATGGTAAGCATAAGAGACTTTAAACATAGGATGAGCTTTTGTGCATGTAGGTGCACCTGTTTTTATATTACCACTGCTTACAAACAAAATGTTTCAAAATTAAATCAGTGACTGCTGGTTTCATAGAATCATAGAATAGTTTGGGTTGGATGGGACCTTTGAATGTCATCTAGTCCAACCCCCCTGAAATGAGCAGGGACATCTTCAACAAGATCAGGTTTCTCAGAGCCCCATCCAACCTGACCTTGAATGTTTCCAGGGATGAGTCTTCTGACAGCTATCTGGGCAACCTGTGCCAGTGTTTTACCACTCATAATAAAAGTTGCATCTGTATATCTAGTCTGAATCTACCCTCTTTTAGTTTCAAATCATTATCCCTTGTCTTGTTGCTACAGTCCCTACTAAAAAGACTGTTCCTATCTTTCTCATACACACCTTTAGGTACTGAAAGGCTTCAATAAGGTCTCTCTGGAGCCTTCTCTTCTAAAGGCTAGATAACCTGAATTTCTTGCCTTGAACAGAGAGGGGATTTCTTTGATCCACATACACTGAATAAGTAGGAGTGCTCAGAAAAATCAGAGTTAGATCTCAACAGCTGCTAACACAATTCTTGCACCAGAACCACTTCTTTCAAATCCAGGTTAATTTTCACTAATGAGCAGTAGTAGAACCAAAATATTGTTTTCCCCTTATGTTACTCCAGTGCTTGTTATTTGTGTGACTAAGAAAATATGTAGATATACTAATAAACTGGCTTTTCTATTCTGTAATATCTGCCATAGAATTTATATATGAGCTATTCTTGTAGGCATTGTCTTGTTACCAACAATTGTTAATATCGTTTGCATATTTTAAAAGTAGTCTATTAATGAGTAGCCTGACAGTAGGCTTCTAAAAGTTACTCTGTGGTACAATTAAAAAGAATAATTCAGATCTTCTAAATCAGGAAGTGAGAGAAGCATTTATTTTGTGGTGAACATCTAAAATCCTCAGCATATATGACTGAAACAGAACAGAAGCATGTGTTTACCTCTCTGAATATAAAAGTCTTCACCTGTCTGTATACCCATGTTCAAATTGTCACATGCGATGTTTTTAGGCAAATGATCATGCAAGCCTGAAAATATAGGTCAGCTATTTCAATGTGTTATCAGTAACGGTCTTCTATCTCAGTATTTAATACACATATTTATTTAAGGGGCAAGTTCTGCCTATGTTTAGGCAAGATAGATTCCTGTAGAAGAGTTGGGAAAGTTCTAAAAAATAAAAATAAAAATAAAAATTCCTCCTTTGATGCGAGAATGAAGCTTTCCTGCAGTGATCAGATTAACTTGCCAACTGACCACAGCTTTGAAGGCTAGCGGCATGCTTTGCACATACTGTGAGCCGTTGACTTCATCAGATGAAAGTTTAGTAGTTCTGAATAAACTTAAAAAGTGAATCATGAGCTCTGTGTTGACATGAGCTGCTTTCTCTGAACAAATTTTAAACCTCCTTACCAGGTTTTTTCTTTCGAGAAAAAGTATATTTGAGGCATTCCAGAAGTTCTTCAACCATTATTCTTCACCCTTCTTATTTTAAACTATTTCTGATACTCTGAGATAATCCAGGGTTCAGTGAGGATGACAAAGCATAATCATGACTCTGAATTTAATGATTAGGGATCTCAGATTGGTAAGGGGAGGTCTTAAAAATAGTCTTTGCTTTAAAGGATTGAATAAAATATAGACACATACCAGGCATGAATGCAAAAAATGAGGTGCATCTTCAAATGATTAAATTACGTGATTGTATATCAACATATAAACTCTTTTTGGCCTAATGACCCTTTGTATTGAAGAAAAACAAGAAAGAAAAGATGAGAGAGCTCCCTTGACTCACAGATCTATTTCTGTCCATTTTAAGCCTCCTTATTTCAAGTCTTCTGGTGGGAGACAAGAGACATGAGATTAGATGTCCAAAAGACTAAAGAATGTGCTCAAATGGCATCTATGCTATGCATGATCAAGAAGTGCAGTTTTAAGTAGTAACTGACAACAGCAAAAGTCATGGAGGTTTCTGTTTTCCTTGAACAGCCTGATGCACTCCTTCTCAGTGACTGAAATGTGCTTCTTATAAAACCTCCAATTCCCTCATATATCAAAATAAGGATTGATTAAAAAAAAAAAAAAAAGAAAGAAAGAAAGAAAGAAAACATGTGAGTTGGGTCCATTTTTTTTTATTTCTTTTTTTCATATTCTCAATGAAGGCCAGGAGATATGAAGGATCTAGGCCATTGGGTCTTTAACACCGGATGATACCTCAGGGCACTGGTAGTCTTCAAGGGCATGTGAACTTCCTGTCAGCAGACAGTGGTGGCCACCAACAGCAAACTTCAACACCTTCTTGACACCACAGACCCCTCTGGGTCAGAGGGACTCTGACCTCATTGTTGTCAGGGATAAAATCCTGCTTGACTTTAGCTGGGCCAGGACTTTGCACATATTTTAACTGTCAGGACTTTGCACATATTTTAACTGCCAAAAGCCATAGCCACATGACCTTTACTTCTGTATACACAACACTGCAGTGAAGGCACTAGGCTAAAACTAAGGGGATGTAGGGTCAGTTCCCATCTTTGCTAACGGTTTCCCCTGAAATGTCTGGCAAGGCGCTTTATCTATGCTGTATTTTATCCAATTCTCTCATAGTTTATTTATTCTCATAAATTCTCTAGAGTGAGTCTTTCTCTGTCTATATTCACATCTTTTGTATCTTGTTTTGGTTAAAATTCTTATTTGTAATAAAAAAATAATGTTTATTTTAAATTCAGTTTTACTAAATCATCCATTCCAATTCTGTAATGCTTTAACAAGATCTATTTTCAGGTCACCAGAGCATCTTGCAACCATTACATATGCACACCACCTAACTTTTGTTAAGTAGTCTAGACCGGTTAGGCCTGAGAAAGCCAAAACAGTTAGCAATTGCCACTGCTCTTTTGATTCATGTGAAGCCACTTAGATGTCTCTCTACATTGCTTCTTCTGTGAGTTTCCTACCACCATGTGAAGATCCTCATGGAACTCCTGTTTTACTTGAAACCTCTCTAAGCTTTCTGAATACAAACTGACAAATATATATACAAATATATATTTTACCACTCAAGTTTGACCAAACCGCTTCCCAAAGAGAGCCATTTGTGGGATAAGGTTCACGCAGCATTGGGTTTGCTGATGCCAATAATCCAGTTTCAGGGTTTGCCTGTATTGCAAGATTAATCTATAGGTTGGAGAAAAAGAAAACAAACCAGCCACAGATAATCAAGTCAACCATATCTATCACAGGGTGCAATGAGAGTCTCATGTTTGCATCTCAAGTTAGGCTTTTCACATGTTGAATGCAGATGAAATTTGACCCATTTTTCCTACCTGAGAAGTCAAATGAAGACTATCCATTGCTATTTACTGATATTTAGTGCATATGCTTGCTTTCCCCTACTAGTCTAAATGCTTCCATTAGGTTCAGCGTGAAGAGCAATCCTGAAGACAACAATGAAATCTGAGCTACAGAGACAGCAAGAAATATTTGCAAGCTGTGCAAGGTCCAGCAGTGATACTTAAACAAAACATCACGTTTTGCAGGAGAACGCTGCATGCTGATCACTTACGAAGTAGACACCCTCTTCTTTCTTTCAGAGAGCAGACTGGGCACATCTCAAAGGGGAAGATGAATTCCTTATTCAAAGGAATACACAGAGAACTAAACTAAAAAAAAATCCAAACAAACAAACAAAAAAAACCCCACAAACCAAAACCAAACACTTTGAGAAGCTTCCCTGTACTAAAAAAATACATAGAGGCATTTCAGAAAGAATGAGGGGGAAGAGGGATGGAGGTATGGAGGAGGAGGCTATTCACACTGCCTGGTTTCAGGCAGTTCAGGCTTCTTACAGACAATTGAGAGAGCTAAGCTCCCGCAGAGTTTCCTGGGGTCTATTTTTGATTATTTTAGAGGAATTGGCTTCCTAGTTTAGAATAGTTAGGCTATGTGAATCTCTTCCAAACTATTACCTTTTAACAGCATCACTAGGCGTCTTTTATGATCTGTGACATTTAGTTGCTTCATAAATAAAAATAACAACAGTGTATTTAAGAAAAAGGGGATAAAAAAGGAATAACGTGCCACCTAATAATGGCTCTAGGTACTTCACTGTAACTTCATACATATATATGTCATTTTATACTGACTTCTGTAAGATAATAGAAAGCACTTGCACTTTTGTAGGCTGATCTCTAAGAGTTAAAAGCCAAGTGGAAACACTGAAAGGTGAGTAGTCTTGAAAACAGATCTGAGTAATCTAAGCTAGATGATCTGTACACTACGTTACCACTCCTTTGGCTGTTGCCTCAGCTTCCACCTGAGCAGAAAATGTTCACACTGCTTAAACAAGGGTGAGCTGAACAAATTGTCTGGGGAGCCATCAGCAAGTATTGAGTGTGCTTGAGTACCTGGCTGAAGCTTATGTCCTGGGACTGCTGATGGTCATGGGACAAGCTTGAAAGCTAACAGGTTTCTGATGTGCTGAAATCTTCACTGAACAGGCGCTGCAGACATACCCATGGAACTTCATGTGCTGTTGTCATGGAAGACCTTCCACCAGAACAGCTCTTCCTCTGCTGCACTCAGAGGGAGTGGGTAGGCATCCCAAGCTCTGCAGCTCAAAACATTCCTGTTCCCAGTGAAGAAGCACAGATTTTGCCCAGGGTGATTTGTTAAGAGTAGAAGTTTTCCTCCACTGCCAGTCCCATAGGACTAAATTGTGGTCTCAGATACTCAGCTTTTCTATGCCCCGTTCTTCCTGCCAGCAGTTATTCCTCATTTAGAGTCCAGTTTTTCAAAATCAGTTTGCTAGTGGATATTTGCTTCTGTAAAATCCTCCAGTCTTGGGGTGTGTGTGTGTGAGTATTTGATCTGTGGCCTCCACTTTCTCCTTGGTTCATCAGCTGTTTCTAACCCCCACTCCCCACTGCATAAACTATTCAAATGTGTTATTGCCCTTGGGACAACTGTGAGGTTCTTCTCTTTGTACTGTCAGTACGCTTCCAGGTTTGACCCCTGTGTCAGAGCCAAGGTTAGAAAACAGGACATATTAGAAATAGGTTAGAGTATCACAGGTTTGTATCATTCAGGACATGACTAATTTTTTTTTTTAATGCAAAAATTTTGTGTAGGACTTTACTGCACCAATATGAAATCCAAAGGAGCATTTACAAGAGAAATTTACTACTTCAACCATGTTGCAAAAATATGGCAGTAAAGATAAAAAAAAAGAGACTAATCCAAGATGGTGCAATAGCTTTCATCATCCAGTCTCATAAATGTCTAATCCTACTTTCCTTCAGACCATGTTTATTTTCATACAAATTCTTTCAAATTTTAGCATTGCTCTTTTCTTAAACATGACTAATTGTTTTATGCTACCCTTGTGACCTCAGTTTTCATCATGGCATGTTTTCATGTCATGTGACCCAGCTGATGTGGCTATTCTATCCATTAAAGAAAAAGATGTATCATAATGTATTTCTAAGGCACATACATGTTTTCATCAGCTGTGTATTCCCTGTTTCCCAAATTTCCTTAGTGCAGGAGCATATTTTTCATTTGGCTTCACTTTTTGAGGGTTGCATTTTCTCCTTGTTGCATACCAGAGGTTTGGACATTTGAGGAAGAGAAAATAATTTAATTCACCTTGTCATGCTTTATGGCCTTTTTCTGGGGTATGTTGCGGTGTGCTTTTCTCCTCTGTCCTATCCTGCACAATAAGGCATTTACCAGTGAAAAACAGGAGTAGGTATTTGTTTAGTTCAAATATCATGAACCACAATGCAGAAATAACTTCTTCCTTCCACATTTCCAGAGGAAGGACACAATTTAGTGTAAAGTTTACGTCTTGTTGGACAGAGAGTTAACATTAACCACTAATAGCAAATGCTCATTCCAAAATACCAGTATTGTGATTATGCATCCTTAAAAAAAAATACTAAAAATCAGCTCTTTGATAGTAAAAGTCAAAATCTCCTTAATCTCTCTAAATATGCTCCCATTATATCATAAATGTGATAACCTAAAACAAAACAATTTTGCATTCCTCTCGAGCCCTCTCAGTTCTTCACTGTTACTGAATTTAAGCATGGCTTTACATAGCATAAGTCAACAAGATAACTTCTGTTCATAAAGCTGTACAGATGTACATGTGCTTTGGGAATGAAGCAGGGGACTGATCACGTGGCAGAGTTCTTCATTATTCCAAAGTGCATGCTTTTGATTCATGCATATATACATATACACACATATATTTGTGTGTAAATGTGTCTGTATATACAGCTTTATATAAAACTGTATATAAATATTAGGCAGAACATAGTAGCCTAAATAATAAAATTATGCACATCACATTGGGATGAACACTAAGTTGTGTGTTATCTTATCAGAACCCTGCAGTAAGTACATTTTAATCACATTTTTCCAGGGCTGTGTATTTCACATAGAGCATTCAAAGGATATCACAAGATTTTACTAAGAAATTTCGATGTTTTTATTACATTCATATGGGAAGCATAACTTTGCATTCCTACATGTTTACTGTGCTTTCTATAATACCCCAGTTGTCAGGAAAAAACAGGAAAATACTAAAAGAAAAACAGTTTAGATTAAAAGACTGAGCCCCCCTATGGATATTCTCAGATCCATGAAATTCTTTCTTCTGGGGATTTCTCTGATGGATGTGGAGGCTCATTGCCTGCCCACAGCACTGAGCAGGAAACCCCACACCTTGAACAGAATGACCTTAAAGAAGATGTTGAGTTTTCTGGCCCCTTTTTCAGACATTTTTCTCCTGGGGCCAGGCTGCACGGTGTGAACATTAAAGATTTCATGGTGCTCTTCAAAAGGGAGCCAGCCCCGCACTCCTTAACAGCAGTCTGCTTTGCCTCAGGAATTAAAGACAGTAGGAATTGACCTCAAAAGAGGACTTCTCCCCAGCACTGATGAGAATATTCTTTCCTCTGTCCCTGTCATTTTACATGCCATTTATTAGCTGGTTTCCCTTGTCCCCTGTGACCCTAAAGGAAATTCTATTTCACCCATGTTTTACACTTATGATTTTCCCACTATTTTGGGTCCATTCGTAGGCACCTCATAATAATTAGACTGGGTCTGACTCTCAGTTACATTAAGACCTCTTCACATTTAGTTTACAAGTCCCCTTCACACTGCTGGAATAAGTGGATCTCAGTGTAAAGGAAAATCATCCCCTTGTTTTTGTGTTTTCCTTCAAAGCACTATGTTTGTTCCAAAATACAAAATAAAGCATAACAGCCATACAAAAATGTAACCCATCTGTCTCCTCCCTTAGCAAGGAATGACCTGAGAACTGGTGCTACTAAAGTTTTATTATCGTTTACAAAACAGGTCTTAGAACCATTTACTGGATATAACAGAGCATCATTTAAAAATTAAACTAAACAACAGTTGCTCAAATAAATACTCAAAGAACATTTTGTCATCCATTACCTCATTTTTATTGCATTTATCCACTTTATTGCTGCTTTGCAGTTCAGCATTTTTTTATGTTTTCCAGTAATTAGTGACAATTAACAAAAATGAACCACAAAAATGATATAACTACAACAAAAAGGTAAATCTACTAAAAAACTGGTTTATCTAAAAGATTGTTCAGTGATTCTGATCAAGTCATTAGGTCTATTACTAACAATCCATGCATTTTGGAATAATGTTGTCCTCCAGATGTGATAAAATTACTGTGCATGTCTAACAATGCACAAAAAGGAAAAGAAATGAAGGAAGAAAAGCAATATCACACAGTTACTCAGTTACTTGCAGTGGGAAAGATCTTTCTGGTAGAAAACTTCCAGAATTTTTCTGTTGAAAATTGAGGATTTTTTTCTAAGGCATGATTTGCTTCCTAAGAAAATTTCACTTTTTTAAAAGAGGATACACAAACTCCTAAAAATTATCTTTTGAAAATGGAAATACAGTTTCAAACAAACTGTTGTGTCTCAGTGGAGTTCCTGGGTGTCTGATGTTGCCTTTGTTCTTTAATGGTACTTTGCTGAAATCTTCCAGAAAGCCTCATGTCCAAGTGAGCCAGCCGTATATCCTGTCTTCAACAAAGTGGAGAGAACTGTCATGTGGGAGATTTAGATAATCCAAATGGTCTGCAACTTGAGGGAAAAAAAAGAAGCTTCTTGTACTTTAGACACCTTTTCCATAGTTTTTCCATAACATTCACTTCCTATAAAATATTTAACTGAAAAAGTAAAGTTTTCTGATAAAAATAACCAAAATGACATAAATTTTTAAACAGGTATATTGATTTCTGTATAATTTAGATGTCTCCTGAAAGTGTCTAAAGCTATGTGTAAAGAATTATCTGTGTCTATGTGTATTATATCAGGAAAGCAGTTTCTAAAACTATTAAAAAAAAAAAAAAAAAGGTGTTTTCAATCATTTTGCTAGTACTCCAAAGCTGAATGTTGCATATTGGATTTGCTTTTTTAATGATTAACGCATTCTTTGCTCTAGAGTGGGAGGTAAGATCAGGGTCTTTGTACTGCTAGCTTCATCCCATTGGAAATAAAAATATCCACTCTGAACAGGTGGCGTATGCATGAATCAGTTGTGTACAAGAAACAGATCTGTTGAGTGCAGGACATGTTGGAACAGAAGCAATCAGCCTAGAAAGAAATGGTGAGTCTGTGGACCACTCATCTCCAATTGGCAGTCTCTTCACAGAGGTGCAACTCAACCATCTCCAGCCTTGCAAATGGTATTATACAGCTTCATGAAGACTATTTGGAAAACTCATTGGAAGAATATGCGTGACTTAGTTGTGGTACATATGGTTTTGCAAGATTTTAGTTTATGCTGTCATTTGTGGCATTGTCTCTTCTTTTTTTTATTGTTCTATTTTCGTGTTTTCAATAGAGCACTCTTTAATTATAGTGCAGTATCCCCTTTCAGTAAGAAAGGAATTTAAATGAACTTGTGAAAAAAGCAAAGGACTGGAAAACAAGAGACTAGTTCAATTGTTCCCAGCTCTGGCACAATCCTTCATGAGATTATAAAAGATTCACTTCCTTATCTATGGAGGGTTTTTTCCCTCTCTGTAAAACCAAAGTAGTACTTCTCCCTATGTATATTATTCCATCAAAGAAAGGATAAGAGAAATATGAATCACTTATGACAAATTTTATTGCTCTTACTGTCTGTGTCACTGGAGTGCATTCTGATAAACCAAATATATTTTAGTCTAATCATTATACTATATTAATAAGCTAAACAGTGTCAAAGCTCATTCATTCTCCCAGGGACCAACTGGTGAAGTCTGCCCACAACTCTTAAGTTACTTTAGCCTCCACAACAAGACGACTGCATCCTACTGTTTATTGGGAGTAATCCCCTGTACTAGACTCTAAATTCTCCAAGAGTTATTGAGGAGAGGGTTTGTTTGCTTGTACTCTTCAAACCACTCAAAAGCAGAGATAATAAAGATCCAGCTGCACTGACTACACTTGTGCTTTGATGCTGTTTAATTTATTAGTATAAATGAAGTCATTAAGAAAGGATGGGATGGGATGGGATGGGATGGGATGGGATGGGATGGGATGGGATGGGGTAGGATAGGAGCCTTGTGGCCAACCCACTGTTTGCCCAGACCCGTAGCTGGAGGGTACATATCTCTGCAGAGTTCCTTAGGACTTCAGTGAATCCAACTGCTAATAAAAGGTACATGGTGTATAAAACAAGTTTTTTCCTGCAGCAGTGATTACTGCTACCGGGAAAACAGAGTTTGCTCTCAGAGATTACTCAAATGAAAGTGCAGTCACAGGTGCCTTAATAATTGAGCTGGGATAAGTTTTACATAGCTGTAAAATGAGCTTCAGCTTTTAAGTTACTGTCTTTTTCTTTACAATAATAATCTCTTCACTTTTACAATCTCTATATTATTTTTAGGTAAGAAAACACTATAAAGTTCATGTTTTATTGTTCCTTGCAGTTATATAAATTACATTTGGCCAAAATAAATGTAATTCCTACTGTGCGAACTGAGAACTCAGAATGTTGATTTTCCTCAAGATATAAACAATGTGAAGATATGTTATACTGGGTCACAATTTTCCACTGTACAGCAAAATATATAACTCACTTTTAATAACAAAACTGCATATATCATTAAAGTTTCCTGCTCCATGGAGCACATATTATGTTTCTCTGCACAGCAAGGGATATCCTTTCTATGTCCCACAATTTCTAAAATATTGTTTGACTGAATGAAAAATATTTTAGTGATTCATTAGTAAAACAGCTGTCATTTTGAAAAATTATTCAAATTAGTCTGTATTTTTATTAGTAGTATTGAATTCTCTTTGCAGGCTCTTTTTTTTTTTTTTTTTTTCTTTGCAGATCTAGTATTGCAGTACCTCTTTCATCTTCTTGTTGCCATGGTTTTTTGGTAAGGGAACTTTGGAGAATAATTTATTCTTTTGATTTCTTTGGTGGCTGTGGGAATTTAGAGTCACCTCCTAAAATTTAACACTCCGAGTTAGGAAATCCACAATGTTCATTATGATACTTTGATTCATTAAGTTTCTAATTATGGGTTTTCCAAACCATAGACTTTCCCAGAAGATGATTGACAGGATTTTCTAAAGCACTCAGCTTTGACCTAACACTGCTGTCATTCATAGCTATGGTAAAATACCTGATGATGTCAATGGAACCACTCAGGCCTATACTAAGTGCTTTTGAATATCTCTTCTCTGAAGTACTACCTGACTTTGTCATAAACCTTCATCTAAATCCTTCTTCAAACCACAGCATCTATGTCTACAACCCCCTGAGGCCATTAAAAGTCTTTGCAAAGAAATGGTCATTGCAGCATACCTGGAAGGTTAGTGAACCCAAGCTCTGAGAATACAAGAAAGAAAACTCAAGAATACTCTCCTCTCCAAAAAACATGCTTGCAGCACCTAAGTGGGATAAAGAAGCTCTATCATAGAAAAATATATGTTGGAAGGGACCTCTGGAGGCCACAAATCCAACTTCCTGCTAAAAAGGCTGCTAACTTCAAGGTAAGATCACATTTCTAAACATCTTATCCCACCAGGTGCTGAAAATCTCCAAGGATAGAGATTCCATTCCCTCTCTGGGAAATCTGTTCCAGCCCTGGATTCCTCATGTGAATAATTCTTTCCCTAATTCCTAGAGTTTCCTTTTAATGACTACTTTTTGCCCTTCAGCTGAGTAACTTCTATCTTGAACACATAGAGAAGAACAAGGAAGTTGCACGGTTCTTCAAATAAACTCTAAAAAATTTAAAGCATAAAATCTTAGTAACAACATATTGACTCCTGCAAGACCCTATTGGTGCCAAATGTAACATCTAAAGTGTTGACAGTAAACTGACTGCACAATGTAGCATTCAACAATGCGTTTGGCACTTGTGTGACTGTGTGCAGCCCAACAAACTAGGAGCTGCTGCGTTAATATAGGATTAATCTCCCAAGACTTTAGCCTGTAAAAGCTGAATGCCTTATCTAAATTAGGCATTGAGGATTCCCCCACCCCCCTACCCCGGGTGGGAAGAGAGAGAGAGAGAGAAAGAAAAAGAGAACATCACATAATTTTGTGAACAAATCAGTCTTTTGTGTTAGACTCCTGTCAAAATACAACTTATGGACTTGTTGAATAGATGATTATACTGGTTCAGCTCAGTATTGAGATGGATTCAACTCAGGGCAAACCAAACCGAAAAAAAATCAAGCATAAGACTAAAAAGAATGTCCTGCCACACTACTACAGTGCCTCCAAATACATCCTGGATTATGGGATGAGTTTCTGTCATTCCTTCCTACAGTGTAAAGAAGATGATGGTCTTTGTGAAGCCACCACTTGACAGCTGTCCTAACCTGACATTGTACAGTCCAGCAGCAAATACTCTCTGGAGCTGGTGTCTTTTTAGCAGAGCCCTGCTCATCCTTCTGTCTTAATCCCTTCATGTGCATGGACCCGCTTCTCTTCCCCATGTCCCTTATGATACTTCATGGTCCATAAAGTCTCCAGGAGTTGTGAACAGGAAGGAGAAGGCCAAAGAAGGCAGGAATTAAATGCAATATGGCAGCTTGTTTCATAAGGGTAGGGTAGCTGTGCAAGTTGTGTATGTAAGGACAATGACACATGCAGATGAAGGAAAAGAAGAAGTTTATCTTGAGTTGCTGTAAGGGAAGATAAATATTTTAGTTTAAAAAAAAAAAAAATAAATTATATCATTTTCCATTTCAAGTGTTCTGGGTTTTTTCAGCCTCTGTGAATTGTGTGTTTAAGATGGTTATTTAGCCAGTTTAGCTATCTCTGCAGAACACTCTGCAGGTAAGTGTTCTGGCCATTGCTCTAAAGGCAAAAGTTCAATGGCTGGTGTCCGCAATGCTCAGAGATAGCACATGCTACATGGGCTGGCAATGTTTCTGCTACAAGGCACATCATCTTGTGCTCTATATGATGCCTCTTTAGTCCTGAGACATTCATATTGTTCATTTGTGTCTTACCCATGGCAGCGTGGGGGAAATGTACATCAAAACGCAAACCTGTCCTAGATGCACATATCACTTTTGTCTCTAGGGTAATTAACTGCTTTACTGTAAAAGTGACTGTGGGAACAAACTAGTGTAAAGAAGTAATAATGGAAGATGAGGAAGCAGTTACTGAGGAGGTAAGGTATTCAGTGACATCTAGTTCTGTATGACTCACATGCATAAAAGTAGGCTAAAACTGGCAGTGGAATGACCATCGCATAAGAATATACAGAACTATTATTGTTATTGTGGGAAAATTTTACCATGTACATTATCCACCTGTGGGTGCAGTTCTTATGGAGATTACAGAAGAAATAGGGTATTGTAGGTCATGAAACTTCAATCGGAGCTAAGCTAGTATATTATAGTCAAGGTAATACAAAACATGGAAAAACATGCAGGGATCAATTCTACATGATCCTGCCTGCAGGACGGAGATAGTGGGGGAAATGCATTCCCTATTTGAGCTATGAAGTGCCAGGAGACAAAGGAAAATTGAGGAGTGGGGAGAAATATCACTTGCTTCTCTCTACAAAAGTTGTCCTTGTATGAAATAGAAAAACATTAATAAATACAGACCAGATTTCCTACTGTCCCCAGCAGGTGTCTTTTTTAGAAACCTTGTTGAATTAGAGAAGTTGAATTTTATTCTTTGTTGGCACAGGTGAGAGCTGTAATTAAGGAATGAGCGAGGAAAGAATCCCTTAGAAGTGATTCCTTTTCGCACTTGTCTCTTCAGTCTGGATGTCTAGATGGTAAAATTATTCTTCAATCCAGTAGTATGAGAGCTTGAGAAATGTGCAATGTAGGGACAGTTTGCTATAGACCTTCCCCGAAGCTCAGCTGAGCTTCATTAGCCCCCCTAGGAACTCTCCTCCCTGCTGAGGAGAAAAATTGAAGGAAATGCTTGTGTTTCTTGAATTACTTTGGGTTACAGCAATTTGCCCCTTTCTAAAAAAGAAAGATTTTGCTCTGCATGTTGGAATTTTACTACCTCTATTCATCATAATCACAAAGCTAGTAGAAAAGGAAACATTTCCCTTCTTTAGCACTGTCAATTTCAGGAGGAAAGATAATTTCCTATTTAGTAAATTATAATATTTTTTTTTGTCACAGCATTTCTCTTAGTCTTGATAATCTGGTACTCCCCAAACATGTCAGGATGAATGCAACTTCAGTGAGATCATGGGTTACTGAAAGACATTCCAATGCTCACAAGGCTGCAGCAAAGTAACATATCTGGGAAGAAATCTCTGTAGATCATCTGCTCTTCCCCTCTGACCTGATGTAGGATCCACTCCACTTCATCAGTCTCTTAGAGAACCTCTTAAACCATTTGTGACGCTTTTGATTAGTCACTGCTATTGTACATCTATATTGCACATTCAGGAAACACTTGCAATATCTGCACAGCTTTAGTTGCTATTCAGGGACTGACTTGCAGCTGGATGGAGGAACCTCTGAAGTATGCTTGTGAACTCCAGAGGATCTGCCATGACAAGAGCAGGATCAGAAGCTTCATTTACAAACTCTTCAGGATATGAAGTTTTAGTAGTATGTATAAGCAGTTAGTGCATTTAATACCATTATACATATGATATTGCAAGTAATAATGCTAAGTGATAACATGGGATGCATTCAGCTCATGCATATGTTTTAACTCAAGTTCATATTTTAGTACTTTTTCTCTGTAGTAAGGCTATAGTAAGGTCTGGTTTGGGGGATCATATCCAAGTCCCTCCTGTTACACATTTTTTTCCAAGACATTCAGCTAAAATTTAGGAGGTTTTGCTCCTATTATAGTTCCTTAAAGGCTATCCACTAACTCTTCTGGTGTTCATAAAGTGATCAGCCTAAAGTCTTTGCCACTCTTAATCCGTTTATTTTTTTTCCAGTATTATTGTTTATGGTAAGTTTTTGCATTCATACATGTTTGTAGGCAGATAAAATTTCTTTTTTCAGTGTTTAAATCATCAAGATGCATGAGTAATATCTAATGCTTTCTGTTAGAATGGGCTCTACCATTACGCTGGTACCCCAGTACAATTTGTCTTTGGGGATGGTGCTTCTGCAGGATTGTAGGGAGAGGTAGAAACTGAGAGCTGATCACTTTGAATTTATCATCTCTATTGTATTATCTTTGGTACAATTTGAGTCAAATTCATGTGAGACAAGGCTTGCATGAATCCTTTGCAGAAAATTCAGTGGTACTGGGGACACTGAAGCAAATAACTGGTAGAACAGGTCTCTGCTGTGAGATGTTTAGCAAAGGGCTTTCTTCTATCATGCCACGGGTTAGCTGCATAGTCCTCAGTGCACACTGGCTATTGGTAGTGTGAATGAGATAACTTAAGGAAATAACTGATCCGCTCTGGTCTGCAGCTAAAATGCTGGTAGAAACAACTATTAAGTGAGAAGGAAAGACAGTAATACTAATGGGAACTTGTTTTGGCACCCAGCTCAAAGAGAGCTATAGATTACAGGTTGAAACTGACATAAATTCATGTTATCTCTTTTTGCTCTGAAAAAACGTTGTGCCTTCCACAGAAACATTGTACAGCCTCATAATGTAACATCTCTCTGTCCAGACATATGTTCGATAGAGTTTTTGGAGAAGGCTGATTGTAGGCTTCCCACAATGATAAAGGGGTGGGAAGAAGTTTCAGAAGGCAGCTGGCTGGCTCAGTGCATGTGGAAGTGATTACTTTAATGGTGCTTTTATTTTATAGAATTATTAACAATGTTGGGGGGGAGGCTAGATGCCTTGGAAAGGCGTCTTTTTAAATTATTGTAAATGTAAATGAAGAAATTAAATAAATCCATATATTTGTCATCTCCCTTACCAGATCAGATAGCACCACAGTAGACAAAGCCACACCAGTTATAGCTTAGACACGCGATCAAGTTGCTGCTACTTAACTAGTATCATGCATCAGCTGATCTGTGGTATAAGCTGTAACCACAGCTCCACCGCCAGTAACTTATACCTTCACCACATCCATGGTGAGGGGCTGCAGGCAGCAGAATGGAGGTGTACCCTGATTGCAGGATGATGGTCTTCCCTGAAGCCTCTTGCTTCTGCAGCCCTATCAGGGCTACCTCTTCTCCAACTGCTCTCTCCTGCTTCTGCTCCCTGCTCACATGCTGGCTTAATAATACCCACAAAGAGTTGCTGCAGTTCCACCAAGACAAGAAGCAGGTTAAGTTGATGTATTTCTTACATTATTGTCCAAGTTTTTTGTCTTTAGAGACTATCCTCTGGATAACTGGACAAAGGATTAAGGATTATCCTGCACTGACAATACTTCATCTTGGACTTCTGTATGCTCTAAAATTCTGTCCTTTCCAGCTCTGTCCTATGCAAGTGATACTGTGTTTGAGCAAGCTCTGTAGGCTAAGTTCTTGTGCCACAGTCTTTAGACAACAATAGATTTTGACACACAGATGGTAGAAAGGGGTCTTAAATGTACTATCAAAGTGCATGAGATATATCCTGATTTTTATGCCTAAATCAGTATGAGGCCTCAAGTTTTAGTGCTATAAATCAAATGGAAAATGAAAAAGGGGAAGAGATATTTAGTTTGAAGCTGAATTATTAATTAATTCAACATTCACTGAAATTAAAAAACCAATAGTATGCAAGTCAGAATCTATCCTTGCTGGAAACAAGACCGGATTAATGAATCCCACAAAAATAGCCACCTCAAATATGACTTGAACTGGGATTACATCACCACCAAACACAGTTGTTTGAAAAAAAAGTTATTTTAAAATTTTTCTTTTATGCTGATGTACACTCACTGACCAACAGTTTTAATCCAGAAAGGAAAGAAACACTTTCCCTTGGACATTTCTTTTATAAAGCAGAGAAATAAAAAAAAAAAGATAAATGATTTGTTTTAGTCACACAGTAAAAGAAAGATGCCACTTTTTTTCCAACTTTTTTTCTGTTTTCTGAGCTAGGTCTCTGTTTCTCTTCAGGCATAAATTTTTTTCACAGCATGCACACCCCTTCTCATTTATATTGATCCTGCAGAGATGAAGATGACCTCAGTTACTAGAAGAAAGTAAGAAAGTTTCCTGTGAGGCAGGTTATTCAGTTTTCCACTTGACGGTGTTTCTTGCAGCTTGGCTCTGAAGCACAAGGCCATAGTCATCAACAACCCCTTTTGCGTGATACAGGAGAACCCAGTTTTTCATTTCCGCCCCTGGCAAGTTTGTGTTAGCACTGCAGGAGAAATGTCAAAGGGAAGTGAGCAGAACTGGTCATGTGAAAACACCTCAAAATTTATTCCTACCCCTCAAACTTCACAACAGAAATAATAAGTTTCATTGTTCAAGCCTAACAAAGCAGCAAAGCTGTTGTTGACGAGCAGGAAGAGAAATGAAGGGGGTTTCATCCACCCAGTTATACTAAAGGACATTCCACAGTGGAACAGTAAATTAATTTTCTATTATTTCCAGGCTTTGTTCAAGATTGGTTCTTTTCTTTTCTTTTCTTTTCTTTTCTTTTCTTTTCTTTTCTTTTCTTTTCTTTTCTTTTCTTTTCTTTTCT
>WUAM01000323.1:25358839-25484449 GCA_024336885.1 Actenoides hombroni
TTTTTTCCTTGAAAAAAACCAACAAAAACAAACCAACAAAATGAAAACAAGTGTTGCATTTCCCATCATGCCTGGAGCCCCTGATATTATGAAAAAATTCTCTTGATAATGTGAGAATCCCAGTTACACTTAAAATAAAGCAACTTTCTAGACATTCAAATGGCAGAGAAAGTTTTAATTGGATAACATGCATGCACTGTGGTGGCTCAGAAACAAGCAGACAAATCAAAAGAACCCAGAATACATTGATTTATGTTTACCTATATTTTATTTTTCCACATCTCACAGCTTCTGTGGAGCTTTCTCTTGTTATTCTGATGGCTCGGTTTGGCAATATTTGTTTTGGTTCTTTATTACCATGGCAGTGAAGCAAATAAGCCCTTCCACTATTAAACGTCTATTAGTATAAAGTACAATAAAGTATTTCACTTGCAAAGAATGCTGATCAACAGACAACTATGGCTCCATATTTGCTGCTAAACACTCAGAGATAATGCAGCAAAATGTTTCAGAAATAAGTTCTGAGATGAATGAAATGATGTACTTGATTGAAAGTTGATTTAATTGGAAATTTAGTGAGAATATGAATTCCGGTTGTACCAGAATACTTTTAAAAGATGCTTCATTTCCACTCTAATTGCAAACTATTCACTATAAACTGCAGTTGATCATACATTAGCTTCTAGTTACTTCCACTGGAAGTAATCTTAAGAGATGGTATCGCTTAGTGTCTCATGTGAGAACATGAGGAAATGAAAGGAGAAAAAAGGAAAAGGTGGGGAAGAGAGGGAATGAAGAGAAGATTTAATAAATTACTTCAACAATTACAGTTTGTCTGCCAGAGCCTTTGTTTTGTGAGTTCTTAGCAAAACACAGTGAGGCACAGAGTAAGGTAATATGTTTTATACAAAGTGTAGTGGTGTTTCAGTGGACAAACTCATTAAGCTTCCACAACAGATTTATCATTACCTCTGTCTTCTTAGATATATTTATTTTAGACCTTCAGGACATGTCTTGTCCATCGTTTGCTTTGCAAGTCTTACATTATGAGCCCAGAAAATGTCTTAGATCATCATTATAACTTTGATTAACATTGTGCATTTTCACTCTGTGACAGATTTCTGTTGTTTGTATTTAATTCTGTTCTTTAAAATCTTGTGAACTGCCTGAAGCAACTTGCAAGGATCGGTCTAGAAAAGCTACTATTAAATATGCTTCTTCATTTTATTTGATACCAAGGCCATGAATAATGATTTACCCTAGATTTCAGTGACCAATCACCATAATATTTACTGGCAATGATTCCATGAAACTTGTTGCTATAAGAACTTAAACTTGGGCTTAATCCAGGTCTAGAAGAGATGTCTGTTATCACAAAAGCCCCTGCTGGAGCAAGCATCTGTAACTGCAGTCTTGGAAGACAGGGACCAGAGACTGCACAGGCCGAGTTTCTAAAGTACTGTCTCACACTCCAGTCCCTTGAGAGTAAGGCTACATTGCCTTTTAATAAGCATGTGTTGGAAAGCTTTCCTTTGCTCTGTGCTTTTTACAAAAGGTAAAAATTTCTCACTACTCCTGCTAAAGAACAGATCTACTGAGAAAGTAAGAACCCATCTGGAAAAGTCAAACAGAGGAGAGAAAACCACCACCTTGTTTTGCCTCTCTTTTCTTGACTCACTCTCAAAATTATAATTTCTCTTTTTTTAATTGATTCTTTAATAATAAATAGACAAAAATGTTCCTTGGGTTTATTTTTCTCAGAAGATTTCCATGAAGCTTCCCTTAAAAGTAGAACCGGAGCATTTTTTTTCCCCAGTATGTGCCAAGCGTCTGGATGGAGGCATAACATGGGGGATACTGGGGTTAACTCTCCAGCATGAGCCTTTCCTGCAGCAGCCTATCTAATCAGCTTGCTGATCAGCTGAACTGTATCTGTGCAGGCATCCTGAGGTGGGTAATAAGGCAGATATTGTTTCAGTTTTTCCATGTGAAAATATATCATTTTTTAATTTAGCAAAAGGCCACCTTCCCTGAGGGACATGTTGATTTTATGAAGTGGGGCTTTCCAACAGAAAAGTTGATTGACTGACTTTCAGATTTACAAGGCAGAATGGGAAAAAGGCCACTGCATTTCATCTGTGATGTGTGCCAAACAGGCTGGGTATATAAGGGACATAATTCCAAAATTTCACCCAAATAAATTTGGGTTTACGCCATCATTTCCCTCTTGCTATCAGTCTGTGGGTGTTTGAAAGAAGATAAAGGATTCAATTCAGTTATAAAATCCTGAGAGAGTGACACCAAGGGAGCAAGCATTATGGACTACACTAGAAAATTGGCCTGTCAAAGATCCTTTTTCTTCATATTTTCCTTTCTTGTAGGAATTCTATCCAACCTCCTACGTAAGACTTCAGGTCATCTTGATTTTTAAATAGTATTGTTCTACAAGTGTAATGTGATGTAATGTAAATGTTAGCCTGATCCCAAAGTTTTAGCTCTATATATCCTAATCTCGAAGGTTTGGACTGCTTTGGAAATGTTGCTTCTCCCTTTCATGAGCAGAAGTGTCTGCTCTAGTTTCCTAGCTATAACTTAAACTTGGCTTCAAAGGGAGAACGCTGACCTTCTGTGCAGTTCCTATCGGAGATTGCCAATTTACCTTGAAGACACCGAAAACAATTTGCAATTAGCTTAGAGTGACAAGTTTAACATTCACTTATCAAGTAGAGCAATTTATTTTTACAATGTTGCAAAATGGCTTGGGCCCAGCTAATTTCACTTGGAGGAACAAACACTGCCACAGCCAGAAGGCACAAAATGTGCAACAATAATCCTTAAGGCAACACATTGTAATTTGCCTTCTTCTGTTTAATGCCATGTCAAACAGAAAGATTTCTACACATTTCAGATGGTGACTGTGTTGCCTTCCCTTGGTTTGAGTTAGAAAAAAAAAAAAAAAAAAAATTGATTTACTTCAGAGAGCAGTGATAGATGAAGGATATGACATGCACTGAGCATGCCTAGTTCCTTGCTCATGCCAAAAAATTCCCAGAAGGATAAATCTCGTTTCCTGCCTTACTTCACAGAATTTAACTTTTTAAACAAGTCATGTTCTGTGGTTTGGATTCTGTGTTTATATCAGGGTTTGTTTCCAGGCTCATGGACAATAATAGTACATGGGTCTGAAAAATCTGAACATTTTCATGTGGAGAGAAATCTTGATGTTTTAATCTCACTTTCACTCTTATTATTTGCATTAATTTTTTATAAAACAGCCCTTACTGATAAGTTGTAATAAAAGCTGATATTATCCAGGTATAAACTGGAAAATATGCAAACCTGAGCTTTCACTTAAGTCAAACTTATTTTCCATTATTTCATGCTGTACTTATATATTCATACTGTAGACTTTATTTATTTTAGAAAATATGGAGCTGGAAATTAAGACTTAATTTTAAAAATATGTTCTGTGTTTAAACTGACTTGTGCATTTTATACATACATACACACACACATTCATATACAGACCTTTTGTGATCTACAAATTATAGCTGGATTCAAATTGAATTGGAAGTAGAACTTGAATTACATTGAACCTGTTAGCTCAACTGTATTTAGAAGATTGTAAGAATATATATTTCTTTCTGAATTTCCATTAATAGCCACATTCTGGGAAAAAAAAAAAAAAAAAAAAAAAAGGAAAAAGACATGTTAATTTGATTTGATTATATCTTTCAAGAACATGCAGTGTTATCCAAACACCTAGCATGCACAAATTTGAGAAGGTATGTGATTAAAATGTACACATATAAGAGGACACATAAACACATACACACAGAAAAAGAGAAACCAAGCTAGGATCAAGCTTGAGAGTTAACATCTCTTGATAGATTTGAAATTTTAATAATGCTGCAAATTATCTCCACAACAAGTACCCCAAACTTTATTCATATATACAAGAGCAGTTCTGCTTAATAGGTGAGTAATATTCTGAAAAAAATACCAGTTATTCTGTGAAGGAAAACAAAAATACAAAACAAAAGTAAATGAAAAACTTGGTGCTACAGAATATTTTCTAAGCTTAATGGAAGCTTGACAAATTGTCTTGCTTCTGGTAGGTGTGAGTTTGCCAATTGCATTTGTTGTTTTTTTTTTTATTTAACACACATCTTTTACAAACCTTAGCTACCTCTACTCTGTAGTTTTACCTACTTGCATTCTGGGATTTAGTGTATTATAAAAATGAGTAATTTCAAACTACTTAACACATATCCCAGTAAGCTATAACACAGTAGTTATTCCAAGATTGACAAGTGTAAAAATAATATGTGGGTGTTGAAAATACGTATGTATGCATGCATATGTATATATGACCATTAAAAATCAGCAAAAGTGATAAAGTGATTATATTTTAGGTTCTAGTAAAAGAAAAAAACCTAGTGGGCAAAAGAAGGAAGACTTCTTTAAGCAACAGTGGAAATTTTTCATGACAGTATGGGTTATTTTTTTCTTCTTACTGTAGGACTAAACTTGAAAATTTTAGAAAATACTAGTAAAATGAAGATTACATTCTGAATTAGTTCAATATGACTTCTTTATTTTTCCATTTTACCAAGACCTATGAGACCAGTTTCCAGAACCCCAACCTTGCTTCTTGACACACAAAATATATAGTAAATATATTAATATATATAAAAATATATATAGTAAAAAATCCCTGCTTTAATGTTTATACTCTGAAATATGGCCATAACCCACAGGTCTTCTGATTTCCATGCAAAGATGCATGACTTCGATGTAGGAATTCAAAAAGCAGTTCAAAGAGGGATTCCTTCAAACTAATGCAGATATCATTAATTCTTTGGCCCACAGAGGAGTAACAAAAACAGCTACTTCTATAGTATTGCTGAGGAGGGGGTGTGAAAGAAAAGGGCAAGAAGGAGACTAACATGATATGCTGTTGCTCCATGTGGTGCCATGTGGTCCCTGCTACACAAGACCAAGATATGTACACCTTGGACATAATTCATATATGAATCAAGATGCTGATCAGCTGCTGTTCCAGTACACTCATAAGGTCATAAGAAGCCATACAGGTCATAAGAACAGGCATAACATCTCTAAGAGTTTCTGTAAGGAACACCTTACAGAGGAGTGGCAAAAGCAATCTCAAATACTTTCTCAACTTCCAAATATTTTTACTGGATTTTCTGAGTTTGGCATGGTTTATTGAGTCAATAATCCTCAGTGGATTTCTTTTCCATGTTCTTGTCCAGTCTTCCCTTGAATCCATGTAAATTTTTTGCATCTACAGCAGCCATCAGGGAGCCACTTCATAGGTCTGACTTATGGACATAAAGAACAAGCTTTATTTGAAGCTTTCCGCTTCTTTCTTCTTGGGATCTTCGTGGCACACCCTTTCAAGACATAGTACCTAGCTGAAAGCACCGGTAATGCATTTCTGGCCATGTGTGGTAGCCATGTTCTTGTTTTAAAGACCTAAATGCTTCCATCATCTCATGCTCCTAAGGCTAAGAGAGAAGGGATGTATTTAAGTTTGAGGCATTGTGTTGTCACGAGGCTAAGACAAGCTCAGGTTGCTGAACCTCTGCAGTTTTGAGGTGCTTCCTGTCATGTTGTAGATTTCCTTTCCAGATGAGTCTAAATGTGCCACCCTATTTGAAGGGTCTGTTTGCTCTTTGAGGTGTGGATAGCTTCATATGCACTTGGTGCCCAGCATACAGAGACCAAAACTTGTCTAGTAACCATGGTACTTGTAAATAAATAAAGTAAATATCAATCATTATTACCACAGAGTCCCCTCTAAAATAAAACAGTCTCTATAAATGGGTAGATTCCCTGTAACTGTTCTCCTGGGGCCTTCTCCTCATCCTCAAAACTGTCCTGGGAACATTGTATACACGATCATAACACCAATTTTCAACCTGGTACCTCTTGCTGTCTTTCTATCTTGTTGCCTTAGTTGCTTTTGTAGCCAAATATAAATAATCCTATTTGCTTTGCTTTATTCCTATTGTCCTTAGATTCTCTTTCAATCATAACTGAGCCATCAGATATCCTCTTTTTTGTTTCTTTGCCGAAAATATTTGATAAGTACTTTTCTAGCATCTTAAATTTACTCAATTTTACCACTAAATATTTGAGTTCTTGGAATAGTTTTACATTTAATTACTCCTGCTGCACCAGAGTTCCCTGGGTGTTTTTCTTTTGACTCACCTTCTAGAGAGCTTGAATCTCTTTGCAGTATGTACCTGAGAAACAGGTATCTCCTGAAGGCAAGTATTGCCTGACTTTATGTGAATTCCTGCTGACATACTGAAGAAGGTTTTTGAAGTACGCTTCTCAGATAAACTCAGGGATTATGTCCCAGAAATGTACCATGGGGTAGATAAGCTATCATGGGAAAAGGAACATTTCAGGTTCTTGTGCAATTTTAATTATTTTTTTTTTAACTGGACCAAGTTTATCTTTACAGCTGCATCTGCAGGAATTTATCAGTCTCCTTACAACCTTCCTCCCTATGTACTCAGCTGCCTCCTGCAAAATCGTGCCACTTATCACTGAGGTGTACTCTTTTCCAACTCCAAGCTTATGAGTCTTTTCTTGAAAGATATAAGGAACATCTTCAGCTCCACCAAAAAAAGTGAATCTTGCTCAAACACATGAAGCTACAGTCCTTGTGCCAGTAAGAACAGCAGTGAAGGAAAAGGTATTTTTAATATTAAAAAATGTGCTGTGATTCTCTTTATACTTAATACACTTCATGGTGATACTCAATCTAACTTTAGCTACACAACTTTCACCAGATTTTTAGCCACCATGTGCCCTCCACACTAGTAAACTAAATAGAACTAGGGAATACGTCCAGTCACTCAAATTTCAGCAGCTATACCATTAAGTTCTCTGATTTGATTTTTCAGCAAGGTCAGTCAACATATTTCTGAACAACTTCTGGCACTCAGGACTTAGCATGAACTCTTCCAATAGGTGTTTTAGAGGGTAAAGTAAATTAATAATGTGGAGGGGGCCAAGCCTTGGTATTTGACTTTCAGGCCAATGAACAGTCCTTGTCATATTTAATTTACTCCTACATCTGAAGCTTAGGTAAACTGTGCTCCTAAAGAAAGACGTTCCCTACCTTGCCAGAGGAAACATTTCTTTGAGAAGTACTTTGGCAAGTTGCTAGAGGAAGACACCATTTGCCTAAATTAAGTATTTGGGTTTAGATATCATCTTCACTGACTGCTTGGGGGCAGAATTCTGTCAACAGGAGAGAACAGTATTGGCATAATACTTCTGCAATGGCTTCCATCTGGTGAATCACAGTCATTAGTATTGTGACATAATTATACTCATCAGAATGAAGGAAAATAAAGCAAAAAAAAGAATCTATAGCTCTCAGAAAAGCCTTGTATCTGTCAGGGGCACAACTCACTGTTGCACCCTATGACCCAATCTCTCTTCTCCCACTTGGGCACCATAGTGATGAAATTAGGCAAACTCGGATTTAGGTTACATAGAAAACAAGATAGTATTTCTTTTACGTAGCCACTTTTTCCCTTTTAACTCCTACTTATCACAAAATATGACAGGGTATGGATTAACAACTTGTCGAATCCAATCATGCAATCACAGAAACTGGAACTAAAAATGGATTTAGAGGGGTCGTATGGTACATTGTATTGCCCCAAGGAAGAACCAGCTCTGCTAGTGACATTGTGGACAGCTGTTAGAAAAACAGCTCTTTTAAAGACTTGTAATGATGGTAATTCCACACTCTCCTTCAGCAATGTGTTCCAGTCCTTCACTATCTGTACTGCTGGAATGTTTTTCCTAATGTTTAACTTTAATCACCTTTGCAGCAATGTAAGCCTATTATTTTTTTTTCCTATCCCCTTCTGGCACAGAGAAAAGATTCCTTTCTTCTCTGCAAGAGTCTGTATTAGGTTTGAATACAGTTAATATGTTTCCTCCTCAAATCTTCTCTTTTTCTGGCTTATGTATGTCCAGTGCTGTCAGTTTTTCAGAAATGGTCATGTTTTCTGACTTTATGATCATCTGCATGTGCTGTTACTCATGTGATTATGAAGACTGTTGGATGAGCTCCCTAAGCCAAGCGACCACATACTGCCAAGAACAAGGAAGAGGACATGACCACATAATTGGGGAAAAGGTAAAAAAGAGCAGCAAAGACTTTTATAACAGCATAGACTAAAATTTACTTAACTAATCATGAAACAGAAGAAAAGCAACAGCGAAAAGTTGTTTGGAATACAACAACATCAAATATTGTTTTTTCACATATTTTCTTCTACATGACAACATACAAATTAGTGAGAATAGGTTGACAAATCTTCTTTTATATGAAAACTTACTTCTTTTGTCAGCTTTTCTTTGCACTCCACTGTCCAGTCATGGTGTTAATCCAAACACTGACAGAAATGGAGTCATCTAGATAAACCCCACAATCCTGAAGAGTTCAGCACTGCAAGACCACCCAGATTCACATATTATATATTCTTTTAGCCTACTTCCTTGTGAACTAGAAATGTTTTGGGTTGCCTGTCTAAATCCTTTCTTAAAATTCCTTGTCTTTTTGAATTGGGAACCAGATTTTATCAAGACTTTATTTTCTGGGAGAGTAGATTCATCATAAAATTCTGAGCTACTCTGAAGTGGATTTCTTTTGGGTACCTCTAACTGCATAATGAAGTATAGGAGTGTTTATTCCTCTAATGTTGTCTGATACATGCCTACACAATTTTAGGTAGTAATTCTGAGATCTCATATTTTGAAAATAGGTATGTAAAATGGCTTGGACCCAGAATTTTCAATTATAATTGTATTAATGGAAAGAATCATGGCAGTAGCCCAAGAACAGTTATCCATATGGTTAAATTGTTAATCTATTCCCTAGTGCCCTTTTGGCTCATGTCAAATAACACTATCTGTCTGGGAACTAGCACACGCCAAGGACCATTCCCCGGGGGTGGTTTGGATGCAGCCACCCTGTTCTGTAATGTAAAAGAATTTATTAGTGTGGCAGTGGCCAGACCATATCATTTGGTTTCCAGGCCAACAAATGTACCTAGATAGTGTTTTCCTTGCTACCCTCGGTTCATGTAGCCTTGGGGTAACAGTTTGAAGGGATCAGGTAACTCCCTAAATTCTTACCTTTAATGTTTTTCACTATCTACGATAATTTTTAGAATTCCTACAAAAACCCTCCTGTGGAATAAGCTTCATAATTATGAAGTTTAAACACAAATATTTCTGCTAACTAAATTTTTTACAATGTTAAATAGGATCATGGCAACACTTATACAGCTATGACTTCCTGGTTTTCAATGGAAATTAATTGTAAACACAGATTATTAAACCTTCTATTAACCTTCTACTGAAATTTTAATTTGAATTATAATGCCACATAGGGTAGGTAATGCTGCTGTGGAACAGCTCTCTAGGCAGCCAATGTTGCCTGTGTATACAGTTATTCAGTCACTCAAGTTTCACAAAATTCTTCTTATATAGACTTCTATTCCTTTCATATCTGCTCTTTTCTGCATTATTTCTGTATTTCAGTTACTGTTTTTCACAAACTTTGTGATAATTTTTATAGCTTATCTTTTAGGAAGAACTTTCAGGCAAAGATGGGTCCTGGAGTCACAAAACATAATATTTATAAATTGTGCAGCTTAAGTAATAACCAGTCAAAGATATTTAGGACTTGTGGTGAATTTTAGGGGTTTTGGGGTTTATTCCCTTCACACTTTCAACTTCTTCCTTTTTATCATATCATACTGGTATCTACAGGTACAATGAAAGAGTTAGTTAAAGAAGAAATTTCTGTAACAATTTATCTTTGTTTATATCATTTTCAGTCCTAGTCCCCAAATACAAACCAGTATTAAGGGTTTAGAATTACAGTGTTAACATTTTCTGTTTCTCAAGTAAGCTAAACATTTAGGAAAGCTGTATTGCAACACATCTTTGTTACATTTAATGCACCAGAGAATTTTGTCTAACTATCATACACTGTTTTTATTTTTTTTCTGTTCTTGAAAGTATAGCATTTCTGTGAAGTTCCATTGATTCTGCCTCACTTCTCCCTTAAAAAATATTGCATCTGGGAGTTTTGTTGTAATTTTTTCTGGTTTGTTATTCAAATATTGCACAAACAAACAAGTATACTTATATTACTGAAGTGTTAACAAAATGAAAACCCATTGTATACCAGGATTTTATTTTTATAAAGTCCACTCCAGATAGCTAGAGGTAGTTAAAAAAAGTTTATTTTGCTTTCTGTTTGAAAACATTTTCATCCATGGCAGTTAGCCTGATCCCTACTGGGAAAACAGAGACCTAATTTTGTCCTGCTTAATACAAACAGAATTCCCAGTTACTTCACTGGGAGTTTTGCCTGAACTAGGAGCATAGAAGAAGGCCCTATTAACTTTCAAGAATATCCCTCTGTTTTCCTGTGGCCTAATCTAATCTTTGTAGTTTACCAAGTAGTTATATTGTAGTTCCGTATCAAAGTGCTTTCCAAATTATCACATCCTTAGTGTACATGCAGTACTTTTTGACTTTTGATAGAGATCATAATTTTGTAGGAACAAAACGTATTAAAAAATTTAACATGTCCCAGGTGGTTCTACACCCTTCTGTATAGAGTCGACAGCTCAACATGGATTCTATATCAATGAAAATATAATCTCTTTTCCCATGACTTTACTACTAACAACTTCAGTTGGTAACAATAAATGAATATCCTGGATTGAGAGAATAGTAAATATAGCATAGAAAAACAAACTATTTCCAAGAATGTATTTTCCCTGTGGTTAGGATACATTATACTATTCCACATTATTCAGCTAGTTAATGTTTGGAGACAAAAAAAAGAGAAGAAATCTGAATGGGAAAGCCAACTTTGGCAGGAGCAGTACTGCTGGTTTTAAGGAATGAAAAACAGAAGTCAAAAAAAAAAAAAAAAGAGAAGAAAAGAATCAGAAAACTTGTTTTTCAAATATATATCAGATGAAGGGTAGATTATGGAGAAGTTTAAAAACAGAAGTTAAAAAAGAAAGGGTAAAAAAATGGGCGCTGTCTTTTTTTTTAAAGATGGAGTGCAACTGGAAACAGCATGCAGCCAAAGGTCAGGGTCAAGAGTAATAGAATCCTGGCACTATGTGCTAGTTTATCTTCTACACGATGAACTCCTGCCAAACCATATACACAATGTCGTACAGCAGGGAAAAGTGTCTGATGCATCTCCAGAGTATTTATGAGGGCTTCTGTTTTGAAGATAGTTACTTAGGTAACAGAATAATAACATAATGGGACTATTTCTCATTTATCAGGGATCTTTTTTTCTTTTTCTTTTTCTTTTTTTTTTTTTTTTTTCTTTTTGGCTTACTCTGCAAATTAAACTGTGATAACTGTTTCCCCCTTTCCAGACTCCCTCTCCCACTATTAAGTGGGTTGGGGTATTTTATTTTATTTTTCAGAACTGCGTTAAGAGAAAGATTCCTATGGTGGTGGTACAAGAGTCACATAAGACTTCAGTCTTGCTCAGCACTTTAGGAAATAAATAATTCAGTTGGAATGATATGCATTCTCAACATTTAAAGGAGATGAAAGAAGGTCTTGACTAAATTGTTGTTCCTTGGACTCTGTGCCTTCCTGTCTCTTATATAGTACTGTGTGTTACACTTTGTTTCTTTTAGGCATGGTAGTATATTTATACTCTGCTTGCAAAGCCTTCCTTCTCTAGTGTACAGTCAGAGCACAATCCAGTAGTTTGTTTTTCTACATTTCCCCTTATTTCACAAATGTATAAATATTCCAAAATTAGTTTTAAAAAACAGTTTATCCAAAGTATATCACATATTTTTAACAAAAAAACTTGCAGGTGTACAGCATGAAATTCAAGAAAACAATATGTCAGATTCTGATCCAGCACTGGGAGCAAAATGTCTTCATTAATGGAATGTGGATTAAACTCACAGCAGCTGCTCTGTAATATTTATATTCCAACCTCTCATGAACTTTTATTAGGGGACAAGTGAGATCACATTAACTACAGCAAAACAAAATCTACATATTCACTTACCTCAGAGTAGCCTATGCCTAATTTTCTAGCTCTGATCTGGCTTCCCTCCAAGTAAATTATTCATGTGGTTATGAACGTTACTGAACAACTAAAGTGGCACACAAGATGAGAGGCTACCTATTTAAAAGTTTTGACTTCAGCAGAAGTATTCATTATGTTTAATTTTTCATAAGTATTTGTAAGAAAAATATGGACACAGGCCTGGTTCACTCCAGTAAATGAACTAGTTCAGTGAAATCAGTTGTCTAATAAAGAGAAAATTTCTATTGGGCAGAGGTTTCCCTAGAGAACCCCATGAAAATTGTAAGAACTGAAAAGGTGCCCCCTCTGGTCCAAAACTCCAGCTGAAATCCCAGCAACGAGTTTTAACCTATCCATAAACTTTGGGAAGTCTGTAAGATAAGGTTTAACATTATGCATTAAACAGTCATACTTCACCAGGCTGGACTAGATGACCTTTGCAGGTCCCTTCCAACCCAAAGCTTTTTATGATTCGTAGTATAGGAGATTCATAGCACAAAGCAATAGAGTTGAGTCAAAAGACAAGAGGGTCCATGTTGTTGTTACAAAGAAGTCAATTTGGGTGAACAAAGTCTGTTCCTCTACCTTACTGAATCAGACTCCAGAATTGTGCTGTAATTAGTAAAAGTAGCACCAAAGCAGAGCAGCGACTGTAAAGCAGTGTTATGTAGTGCTACACTAAGTGTACAACTGAAGACCCTGAGTTTGTCTTGAGCTGATTTTCCTTGAGACACTTACTGGCTTTCGGCACTAAGCTAAGAAGCCCAAAGGGACTATGCCTTCCAATGCTGCTCAAGGCTTTATCAAACTCAATCCACTATATGAGTTCTTAATCCCGGAGAACCACTCAAAGGTTATAAATTACACAGTAGGTCAGATCCTGCAAAACCACCTGCAGCTGTATAATTCCCAGGACTAATTTTCTAGGGCTAGGGACTGTTTACAATTGAGATTTTTAGAAAGCAGCATTGAATTATGAGGGGTGTTACTGTTATCTGAGGTCACAGCATGGAACAGGGTAACCAAAGGGTGTTACACAGATCCAATAGTGCTGCCTGGCCCAGCAAAAATTACAAATTTATCCCTGTTTACCCCTTTTCAAGTTAAGCATTAGGTATAGCAGTTTTTAGTAATGCTGTTTTAAAGACTGCAGAGGACAGCCTTGAATTAAGTGATGTTCATGTACTTACATCTAATTCTCTTTTGAAAGAAGCTGTTTTCAGATGCATATTCTGCCTGCTAATGTATTTTTTCCCTATTGCAAGATTTTCTAACTCTTTGAAAAGTTCTAAAAAATATTGTCCCTCTTGAATGTAAATAATTTTTTTCATAAGAAAGGCAGTCAACTGCTTCCTTCCACCACATGATTTTCTAAGTGACTACACTGGAAAAGCAATGATTCTTGCTTTAAAATATTCTCGTCCAGCTTCTAGGCTTGTAAACAGAAAAGGCGAACTCCTATATCTATTTTCATATCCAAAAGCCAACACTTGAGAGTATCAGACAGAACTCAGGACCCACGCTGACTTCTGTTCATTATCTCAAAATCATATTTTTTGAATTGACATTAAAATGTGACAAATTAATATTACTTTTTTTTTTCTTGAGACTGAATTTTATTAATAATGGAATATAGAGCAAAATTAAAGTGAAATGTTACCGGCTTTGTATAAAAGCCAAAAGATAGTATTTATCTGGCCAGAGAACAGTATTACTGGATGCCAGTGAGGGTTAATCTTGCTAGTTGTTACAAAAGTCTGTATCCAAAATGTGCATGGAGTAATGCTGGCTCTAATTATTACACTGTATGGAGAGATCAGTCAACTTTATTCCTAGCAATTCACTAACTTTTCTTTTGTATAAACTTGGCACAGAAAGGCTTTTGCTATTGAACTAAATAAAACCCTCAGCACATGGCCATGGCCCAAGGGGACACTTTATCATTTGTATATAGAGAGACATTTGATTATGGCTTAATTATACAATATGCTGCTATTTATTTTCAATCAGTCTGCAAACTCCATAATTGTGGATTATTTACTGATGAACTACTTACAATCCATTATTCTATTATGTTAATGTATTCAAATCCAAAAACATACAAATGTTTAATAACCTAGTTTAAATCAGTTGGTCTTTTTCGGTCTTTAGAAAGAAAGATATGTAGAAACTGCAGAAATTTGGCAAATCAGAGTTACACAACATTTAAAACAAGCTTTGTTTTGTTTCATTTTTTGAGTTTTTAAAAATTGTGTAATTCATCATATCATTATTATTTGCTACTGTACTTATGGTTGTCATCTTCTCCGGATGGTATTTAATCAATTGCAGAAATCAAACAAATAAGATAGTGGACAACATTTCCCAAAGTTCTAAACAGCAGGATTTTCCGTATCATAAAAAAACTTCATAACTCCCTTTTGGACTTTTAATTATACAATTATAAATTACAGTTTCCCCTTTCTTTCATTTCTCTACCCAGCTTCTCCCTAGACCTAGAAAGAATTACTTAGAATATTGGGATTTGAGCCAAAATCAGACATTTTCTTGAGTTCAAGCAGACTTGAATTGCGTTTTTCTTCATCTCCTGTGGAGGTAATTCAGTCAAGGTGTTTACAGACTCTTCTGAAGTGGCAATTTACTGCTATGCGAATATTTTAATCAATCTCTGGGTCACAGAGAAAACACTAGAACAACTCAGCACTCTGAGGTTACAGAGCAGCATGAAGAGGCTGAAATTGCAGCCCCAGCTTCTGTTCATACAAAAATTAATGGATTTACTCTAAAACAGTTCAGAGGAAAGACAAATTAGACTAGCTTATATTCCAGATAATGCTGTAACCTTCAGTTTTGCTATAGAAAAAGGGGGAGACAGAAGCATGAAATAGGTGATCTACTTACGGATTTTTTTACCATTGTGAACTGATCTGCTGCACTGTGAAACAACAGCAGAAGCACCAGACTTTTAACACTTAAGTGAAAAGAATATCAAAGATGTGAAGCAAGATGGGTGCTGAATATGCCTCTAGAAGCACATTGCGACTTCACAGTCACAGAAAAAATTTCTTACTTATGCAGTCCCTTTACAGAGAACCAGTTGAGGTCTTTGGCAAACACATTAAGGATTTGCCAGTGTATTTGGACTTGCCAGACTGTTTCCCTTATGGGTTTTTCTTTCACTAGTTTCACCTGATTTTGCAAGTTTCTGTGTCTACAGATTTCTAAGTCCCTTCAATTCTGTAGAGGTCACTTTCTCCTCAGAAATATCTACCAGTCATCTGCATACTATTGACTTGATGGATGTTCACACTGGTAGCAAAGCCAAACCAGGATTCTAGCTTCTTCAGTGTGTAAGGTCCGTGAAAAGGCAACATTGCTTTCAATCATCTGTTTCTGAAGGGCAATTCATATCTTTCAGGATAGTTTCCTGCCAAATCTCTTTAGAATGTCAGCTTATTGAGAAAGATAGAAATTGCAATGAAACATTTCAGGTAAGAAAATAAAGTACCCAACCCAACAATTGCTTCTCTGGATAACTTCTCTTTTATGACTTCTCAGAGGATTCCTCTGTTTTGTAGACTGTAGGATCAAATGTAAGATTTATATCATAAATTAACCACATAAGTATGACAAAGTAAATCACTACTTTAATACAGTAATAAAACATTATATTAAGGCTTCAATATAAATGCTTTGTACAGAGGTTAGTAACTGAATACTAGATATTAGAAGTATATTACATACTTTATTAGTATTTGTTATGGATGGTTAAAAGCACATTAGTAGGTGTTATTGATCTGTTCATTTTATAATAACCTCTAAGAAATGATTTACCATTTACTAAAAGGGTTATTACTCAAGTATCAACTCTTCAGACATTATTTATAGGTATTCCATGATGTTAAGCTTCATGACTATATCAGGTTTAATAAACCAATACTGTAGGTTTTCTGCCATTAGGTTTCCTGAGATTATTTCATCAACATCTATACAATCTTTCAGGATCTTTTTAGTCATAGCTGAAGTAACATTGTCCATATGAAAACATAAATAGTAACAATAATGATACTCATATTCAAAGATGCTGAAATCAAGTAGTGCAGAATTTCAGTATGCATTGTAATTAAACCATCTTAACCTAAAAATGTGAATCAGAAAGAGGCTCACATAGATAGCTTGGTTTGCAAAGAAAAAGCTGATTTTACATTTTCTACACCAGCTTTGTTCCTACCAGGATGTGCACAGTAGATGTAACTGGACATGATGAGCGTGAGCATCCACCTAACAGCACATAAATGTCCAAAGTGTTTCAAGAGTGCTGAGGCACATCTCTCCCACTCTGTTTGCAGTATTTTCATAGTGAACAGAAGTTCTGAAAGCAAAATAACTCCGTGAGCCTGGAGACCAGAAAACATGAGAAAATGTAGCAGAATTGCTGCCTGGATTGGTGTGTAACTTCATGTGTCTGTATGCTTATTACTTATGCAGGTTACATATGTATATAAATATACACACACATGTTTTATCATTCAGATAACTTTTAATATTTTCTCATAATTTCTAATACTTTTATATTAAAAATAATAATAAAAAAATCCCTGTAAATCTAGAAAATTTCTTACCCTTTTAAATTAATGCTCCTATTAAGAAAAAACAATCCTGTCAACTGTCTTAAGGCTTTGTTCGGCTACTGAAATATGATCATGACCCTTGTTTACATTTTAATACTTTCATGATCTTAACATGAAGCCAATAATATTTGCTTTGTTTTTCTTGAAGTTCCAGTTCTTCAAGTCATCTTGTTTCACCAGGATATTAGCATTCATAATGACAGTATGTTTTAGCCCTCAGAGACACAAAGGAAACCTCAGAAAGGTATCCTGAAATGTCTACTGAAATTTCGTTGCATGACTTTTTCATCAGAAAATACTGCTACATCAGATCTGGACTTCTTATATGAAGAAGAGGTTATGAAACAATTTTCAAAATAGCTTACAATTTGACATTGAGGATACTATCTTAGGATGCAGGAGATCTACTACAATTAGATCAGTAATGTTTTGGTGCTAGTGCAAACAAACACAGGGCTTTTGTTTTACCCCTTCTGTAGACTAGAAAATCTTGAAACCTCAACCTTCTTTTTCTTTTTTTCTTTTCTTTTTTTTTTTTTTTTTAAATTAAAATATCAGCTTTCTTTCCAATACATTTTTTTCTTTCCAATTCAATTAAAAAATACAAACAGTGGAAAGCACAGAGGGTCTGTTATACTTTGAAAAGGTGACACTTTAGGATTGCCATTTAATAAATGTGAGTATACAAAAAAAAATACTTTAAAAATACCAAAGTCTCCTGGTCAAAATTTGCCCAACCTGAACATAACAAGGGGCATGACTTCCAATTGCATGAGACTAACATCACTTGGAGCACTTTTGACTTCCGACCCTACACAACTAGGTGTCTAGGTTTAGGTGAGTTTGCTTTTTCATCCTGTACCTGCAGGTGACAAGATTGGTATTCTTAAAAATCATCAGTCCAGTATGCATTCAATCCCATAAATTTGCTGGACAGAGTACATAATACTGCTGTTCTGTTCACACCTTGAGTTTTGACAGGATTTGGAGAAAGGGTTAATTTTTGCAACACAAAAATTAATGCTTCCTGCCTTCTTTCCCACTGATCAAGCAGGACTGAGCCAAAGCTCATAAAACAGATAAAGTCACCCAGTTTATAATCTCACTGAAGACTATCAATTTTAAATTAGGTTATTTAAACCCGTTATTTAAACTAATATTCTTCTGAATTTTAAAATTAGATATGGTTCTAGAAATATCATTAAGATGTAGTTTATAGGTCATTTGTATTCTTTTGATAATTAAACACAAAATTAATACATTTGTAAGTATGTTTTTGCAAGTACATTTTTACAAGTATATTTTTGTTGTTTCTTCATGTACTTAACACTTGCACATCTTCACTATTTCTACAATTTCTGAAGTAACTTTTTATCTTTTTTTTTATTTACCATAATAAAATATTGTTTATGCTTTATCTTTTTTTTTTTTTATGTCTTTTACTCTGTTTTCCCCAAACAATTTCCATTTTATTCACTTCCTTTGGTTTTCATGAATGTTTTGAAATTAAATTTTCCACTTAAATACCCCCTTTATGCCTCACCATTGATGTCCTGCATGTAACAGATCTGAATGCGGCCCTTTGCATTTTTTGGGTTATATCTTGGCCATTAATCTTTCTTTATTGCAGTATGTTTAACAAACTGTTAAAAATAATGGTAGCTGGCAATGAAAAAGTGTGGTGCCCTTTAAGAGACATTGTTTGAACTGATATTTAAAGATTTCTAATTCTCTGGGGTCAGGAAAGTAACGTTTTCATGTTTTTACAAGTCATTTTGCAGAAAGTCTTATATTGTCCAGAAATGATGTTTAAAGTTTCAATAGCTTCTGGTTCTCTGTGCCACATCACCTTGCAATTGCCCCCAAATTGTTTCTGAATCACGTTTCCTCTGGCAAGGAGTGGTAACCCTCATTTTATATTACATTGTACAATGTACAGTGCTCTCACCCCACTCCTAACAATGTTAATGTCAGAATGAAAAATGATAAAGCATAAATTAAATAGCAACCATATGTTTTCTGTAATATATCTTTTTTGTTTTCTGACCCAGGTAAACAATTTCTCTATATCTTCTGTTCAGATCTGCATTTCATCCCCCAGATTTGCCTCATGGACATGAGAAAGCAGGCATCTTGCCTGTGTCCAGAGAGCTGAACCTGAACTTCAGTTAATACAAAGTGATAGTGCCCATTGCCACTGAACAAGCTTTTTGTTTTAACTAGGGAGTTTGTTAAATAACATATCTTCCATCAGCCTACAGTCATTTTAGAACTTTACAAACAAACTTAAGTTTCCAGTCCATGTTATAAAAAAGAACAGTGAATTTTCCATGGGATTATTCTAGTAAACCCTTAGTAAATTATCCAAACAAATAAATGTTACAAAATTCTACTGGTTGGGCTCCCCACCCTCCTCCTCCCAGCCTCCACCGGCAAGCCAAAGGCGCTCTGTGTATATCACATTCTCTAAACAGGAGTCCATCCAAAAGCTACAGAAATCATTACAATGAAGTACAAGCCGCTAGTTTCCTCTGGTCCAAAAGAGAGACGATATATCTCCAAGGTCTTCTCCACACGTGGATCTTCGGTAGAGATTGCAGAAAGTGCAACCCAGCTGGTCAGTCAATCATTAAAAATTATCCTGGATACATTTTTATTCCTTTTCCCTGAAAGATGGTTCCTGAACTGCAGACACTTTGTTGCACAGGGGCTGTTACAATGATGGGTTGCTGGCAGCAGGGGCAGCGAGGAGACGCAACGTGTGCATGAAGCGTGAAGATGACAGTCACCATGAAGCTTTAGCAGATGCAGCACTGTGCACGACTCTGAGTGCTGTCAGGATGTGGTGCTCCCTTTGGGTTATGCATATTCTCACCTCTGATCTGATGGAGCATCCCTGGCAGAACCTCTGTCCTGATCTCACCTGACTTCCAAAATCTACCCTCCTACCCCTCCCTGTGTGATCCTTCCTGCTTACTTCAAACTGACAATTAATCAAGTTCCCAGGCAAGACCAAAAACGTTACAAAATACTGTGACTATCTCGTAATAATTTTTACTATTCTGTGTATCATTTTCAGAACCTAGTTTGCTCATCTGTTTCTTTTGCTAGCTGGTCAGGGCAGCGTCTCCTGCTGACTCCTCTATGTTAACAAGTCTTTTTGCTAGTGTATGGTGATGGATAGAAATACAGAACCAGGCATATTGCCACAAATGGTGTCACTGCCCTGCTGAAATGCAAGCAGTAGTAATTTGCTGAGAAGCAGGGTGTGCTTCTCAGGTGGCAGACTGCACTAGCTCCTACTGGTACTGGTGCACAGGCTTGTCCACTTAGATGAAAAACGAGGGTGAGATTCAAAGGATGCAAATAAAGTTAAGCATTTTGTCTGTCTGCCCTGAAAAATAAGAAACAGGGTCAGCCAAATAGAACATTTTAGGAGAGAAAAAAATACTTTCTGGAAGAGTTTAATTTTCACCTTTGATGATAGGTGATGTTTAGAGAACCAGCTGGGGCCTTATGCTTGGCTTTCAGATAGGTAAAGGAGTCCATCTTGTGCACCGAGTGCCAACCTGTGAGATCTAAATGATATTAATTTTACCTTTTTTTTCCATAGAATTTTCCGATAATTCTAATTACAGAGCACTGAGGTGATACCAAACTTTAAGTTTTAGCATTTTATCGTTCATGTACAGTTTTTCAGAACTGTAGTGGTTTTGCATGAATCAGACTTTTTTTATCTGAATATACTGAACATAATCTGCTTGGCTTTCCTGCTAATTATATGCCAATGCTTAACATTGCAAGAAAAACTGAAAAACCTAACTGACTAATGCGTAAAGTCAATATTCTTTGGTTTTGGCTGTGGATGCCAGGTAAGAGGTCTTAATTCTTTTATAGTTATATGAGAAAAAATAGGCTAGATAGTGCAATAATAATGAAGAGAAAGAGATGTAGAATAATCCTATGTTAAATATCATGTGCTCAGCAGGTAAAACTGATTAGATCTAGAAACAGTATTTGTAAGACATGCATAGGACTTGCATACGTTCTTTTTTTTTTTTTCTTTGGTTTTTTTTCCCTTCTTTGTTTTGTTTTGTTTTGTTTTGTTTCTCCCACAAAACAAATAAAAAGACACTGACTCAAGTCTGGAAATGTATTTTAAAACCCTGCACATAACATAGTGAAGCCTGTTCTGATATATGCACTTCGAACCGTAATCTAGATTCAAAAGGACATTTGGACCTCAACTTATAATTCTACTTATAAAGAAACAAATTTCAGGGGGAATGTTATTTGATTTGGCTGGAAATATCAAAGTGACATGGAAAAACAATAGGTACCAAATTCCCTCTGGTTTTACTGAGTAATTCTGTGAAGTTCTTGGAAAGTTCCATCCTTTCTAACCTGGAACTGGAATTTGGCAAGGCAGAATTTGGCACTTCGGAACATCTTTTAATTCTTAAAACAGATTGAGTTAGATATTTCTGTGATGCAACCCTGACTGTTTGCAAATAAAGTGTAACACCCTACCTTGCTGATCTCAGAAATACTCAATAAGAAGATTGGATTTGATTTAATTCATTTTTAACTACCTTTCTGGGAATCTCTCACCATAAAGTGATCTTCCTTTCATGTACACAAACCTATTCACTAGTCACAAATCCAGTCACTGAGACTCCTCGGCTTAACATTCCCTTATGAATATTTTTTGGGGTTTTTTTTCGTCCTTGAATTCTTCTCACAAAAAAAACTATCAATCTCACTGAATCCCAGCTCTGAGGTAAGAAAATCAAACATCATTGAATGATATAGCCAACTCCTACTCCAGACACTCCTCTGTGTGAAGGCACCTATTGCCTAAGAAACCCCTTCCAAAAAGGGGCTCTGATTTACAATTTCATGGTGAATGACAAGCAGCTGTTACACATCCCAGTGAGGTTTAAACCATTGTATTTTAGTGAGAAGACATGTTCCCAGCCCCTTGCTTTCTGCTTCATCTTACTACGTCATCCCTCGCTCTGGGCATGATAGTGTCTGTATGAAATTCAGTCAGATACAAGGTTACTCCACATGATATGTCTACTTTTCATCTGGAGGTCTGCCTGGGTCACCCCTATGTGGTCAATACACCAACTGAATTAGGCGCAGCACTGAATTAGGTAGATTGCCTGAGTCCTCAGAGGGGCATAAGTGCATTAGATCATCACTGTGCTTCAATTCATAAACAGGCCTAGTTCTCCAGCCACTGGACTGTAGAAAAGCTTGTTCTTGCACTTTGGTCTGTGCCAGATCTCCTAAGGATCTTCTAAGACACTTCACAGAGTGCTATAAGACAGCATAGGATAAACCCATATGCTGCAAGTCATGTGGCATCTGTTCTGATCTTGTTGCGGACTTTTAAAAAAAATCAAATACTGCACTAGTCCAAAACCTGTCAATGTGCCCTTCTACTTCCTATGTGAACTGTGAACTCTTTGTCACTTGAGCCTATTTTTATAATAATATCTACAGAGACTCACTCATTATTCACAAAGAGACAGGAAATACACTTTCTAGACTGTGGCTTAAACATTCAGGCAAGGGCTAAGCAGAAGCATGGGGAAAACCCTTACCTCTGTTTTCAGTCTTTGGATGCCCTCTGTGCCTTTGTGTTGCTGGAAGACAAAGCCATAAGGGCTGGCTAGTGCTGCCAGGATGAGATTATTCCATGCCTTTAAGTTAAACATGTAAGCGTTTGAACGATAGAGACCATCATTCCTAAAGCTTTAATAAACTTTACAGTAGAAATAAGTTTCCCTTAACCCCATTTATTTAAACAATCCATATTGTTTTATATAGAGGAAACTATCCAATGCAAATACAGCTAAATATTTTAATGGTTTACACATTCATTTTAGAAAGTTTTCTTTTAATTTGTTAACTTTTGTTCCTTTGAACTGGCTCAACCTACTCATTTAATCCCTTGAGCTTTCAAGGGACAGCTTGCAGAAAGTTATATACACAAATATAACAAACATTTCAAATAAAGCACAATGCATAAAGCAGAGAAAGGGAAAAATTTGACAACAGCTGCTAGATTTAACACTAATAGTTTTGAAAGATTTTGGCTTAAAGGTTAAGAGTATCTTATGACAATAAGCAGACTTTGTATATAATGTCAACAGCCCTGTTGCAACATGTCCAGTTTTAATTTATTCTTGTTCGCTTGCATAAGACAAATAATATAATTATGTATGTCTGGTTCATGACATTCAAGTTGGAAAAAAATCAAATAAATCATGTTTTTTTAAGAATAGCAACTTTTAAAGCCTTTGGCCTAAATCCCTTATTAACATTAGGGACATTTTTGTCTGAAAGTGATAACCTGAAAGTTTGCAAGTATTTATTTATTTTGTTCAGATTTCATCTTTTTGAGCCTTTTTGCTTCTGAATAAGCTAGTGGTAACTACTATCCTCCTTACTTTTTCTTCTATTTTTCTTTTTATATCCAAAGAACATTGCAAATTATATCAATTGCCTGATTAGCAAAGAATTTAAGGCTCCAAGGGCTGCACTCATCAAAATTTGAGGCTCAGTTTGGACCAGTTAGGCATCCTGGCAATTTGGAGATATTTTTATTTTCTGCTTAGATTATTCTTATAATGGAAAAACAACAGAAGGATTCTTAAAACTATATATTAATCACACATTATATCATATACCATGCTTCAGTGTGTTTCCTAAGATCAGTCATCAATCAGTAAACCTCTTTATTCACATAGAAGTATTAAAAAAGAATATAAAAGCTCTATTTTTAGACTCATATTCTTAGCTGATATAGAGAAGTCTCATATTAATCCCTTCTGTGGAGCTCTTTCCATAAGAGGTGAAATTTATTTTACATGATTTTAGATGTCTGGTGTAAAAAAGAAATTTAGTATAAACTAATTATGTAGACTTCAATTATATTAGAGAGAATTAGGCACCTTTACAGGTTGATACGCACGTCTGTCTGATAGTTATGTTCAGATGGGATCCTAAAAACTGGAAGAGCTTATATCTATCCTTTGACTTTGAAGGGAATCTAGGGTGTGGTTTACTTTAGATGCATAACTTAAAGGTTTCTTTAGATAGGTAAAGTGAAATCTACTCCAGGTGGAAATCTGGAATTTTAATATATATTACTGTATCTTCTTTGAATAAAAATAGAAATATATTTTAATGTTTTCAAATAATACTTTTCAGTCCCTTAAGGAGGATGTAACACAATGAATTAGTGTTTAAGCTTTTTATATGCATTTGTTTTACACAGAGGGACTACTCTGGCTTCAGTGAAAAATTTCCTATATTAGAGGAGATTAAATGAAATCAAAATCTAACTAAGGGAAAGATGAGATAGTACTAAGATGGATGGCAAAAATAAGGTCTAGTACTGAATGCATAGGCTTAGCATGAAATGTGCATGGAGAGATTGGAAAGTACACTAGTGACATATATCTGTGTAATGGTTCCAAAGCATTTTCTTTTGGATGATATTAAGACTTTATAAAACAAACATATGCTCATGCTAATACTGTTTTGAAGTAAATGTATTAATGCAAAAATGTCCAAACAAATGTGCCAGATTTCCTCGGGGTTTAACTCCCACAGCAGCAAAAGAAGTAGTCTAGAGTGTTTGAAACACTTTCCATAGTTTTTTTACCATGCCAAGAATGAAAGCAGGAGCACTGTGCAGTTGTGGCAATGCAGAAGCCTCTGCAACACACGCGTTGTAGGAATGCTGCTCCATCCCAGAGGGGCAGTCCAGGTGTCCTTCAGCTTGGGTACAAGATGCAAAAAAGAACGAGAGCAGTTTTGCTTTACAGAAGTGAATTGTCAGGGTTGCAGGGTCAGAGACCATGAAAACCTTCTCATGGATAAGAAGGGAGCAAGAGAGAGGCTAGTCAGTGAAAAGACCTATATCTTTGTGCTATGTCACCAGTTCAGTCATCAAGACTTTCCCACCAGGTCCAAATCCGTCCACCAGGAAAAATACTGGTAAACCTACACTGGCCAACCCAAGAAAACAGAATACCAACCCTTTGGGGTGATTCTTTAATGCCTAGAAGCCGGAGTTTTGCAAGCAGAGGACTAAATCAACTGTTTATTAACCAGATGATCTTGTTACTCCTATAAAGAACCTTGGATAAAATTGTACATTTAAAACTCTTTATCTGCTGCGTATGCCAGACTTGGATTTACTAGAGGGGAGAGAGAAGAAATAGAAGAGGAAATGCTGAGGGAACTCGAGCCGCTCCCATTAGTACTTGTTAGTTCAGCACATAAAATTGCAGTCCCTGCTGCAACCCCCAATTCACTGCCTCTCCTTTCATACTGAACCTTTGTTCATGGCCCAAATAACTGCAATGCTATCCAAACAAGTGTGCAGATATATATCAGGTGGAGTTCCTGGCTTCTGTATGTGTCTGAGTATATACACAGAAACATGTACATATGCATCTATACACAAATACCTATTCCCATAAATATCCACGAACAACATGTTTTTTCCTAACATGTTTTTTTCTTTCTTATTTTCTTCATAGAGAGTCCGACTGCAGTGTTGAATCACTTTAAATCCTGAGTGAAGAACACGTCACAGAGTTATAAAATGGTTCTGTTGATGGAGCAGCCTAGTGCTGATAGAGAGCTATTGATTGCAGATCTACTTTTAGATTGGATTTGTGCTCTGCAGTCCTTTTACCTGGTCATAAAATATAAGTGGGGGTTACAAAAAAAAAGCAGTCCACTTTAGGAAGTCTCTTAACAGGTTTTTTGAGCTTAAATGTACATTCCTTTAAGTACCTGTTAATTACTTTACTGTGATGATGCGCACCTGTACAATGTCAGACTGCCCACAGAGCCCACTTTTAACCCTCCTGTCAGCCTTTTACTACCCATGATTCACAGTCAAGGGGTCTAGGATTATTGTCTACTAGGAATTACATTTTAGTAGTACAGCAGTGTGCTGGAGATGTCTTAATGGTTGCTCAAGAGAGATTGTTATAATGCCCGCATTGTTGTTCTAGCCAGCACACAGACCAATTGCTTTTTAAGTTATGGCATCAGCAAGCTCCAGGTCATCTGCACTTAAATCACATGCACATATCTGAAATGTTGATGTGGTAACTGGTAGCAATGTATACAATACTTTTAACCTCCAATTTGGTGGTGCTTGGGATTAGATTATCTGAAGCGTGAATGTATGCTTCAACCTTTAGAGCTACAGCAAGCTTTGCTGATTTTAAATGTCATCATAAATTTTGCATTGAACAGCTCATCTCAGCTCATGTGCAGCTTTCATCTTGATAAGCTGGAGGATAAAGAGTATAAGTGATTTGCATTAAAGCTCATGTATACCTCCTGCATGCCCCAGCTCATGAGTTTGCTAGTAAAATGTTCAGATGAGCAGAAGTGGAGGGTACAGACACCCTTTCTTACATCAAACTTTTTTTTAGACAACTATCTGGTTATATGAGGGGAGAGCAGTGGATGTTGTCCACCTTGACTTCAAAAAGGCTTTTGACACTGTCCCCCAAAACATTCTCATTAGGAAACTTGGGAAGTATGGGTTAGATAAGTGGACAGTGTAGTGGACTGGGAGCTGGCTGAGTGACAGAGCTCAAAGGGTCGTGATCCATGATGCAAGGTTGAGGAGAAGGAGTCCTGGTGGTCACTAAGTTATCCATGGAACAAAAACGTGCCCTGGTTGCCAAGAAAGCCAATGGTATCCTGGGGTGCATTAGGAAGAGTGTGGCCAGTAGAACAAAGGAGGTCATCCTCCTCCACTATTCTGCCCTGCTGTGTCCACAGTTGGAATACTGTATCCAGCTCTGGGCTCCCCAGTCTAAGAAAAACAGGGAACTACTGAAGAGAGTCTAGCAGAGGGCAACAAATGTGGTTGGGGGACTGGAGCATCTATCTTACCAGAAATGGTTGAGAGAACTGGGATTGTTTAGCCTGGAGAAGAGAATACTGAGAGGAGACATTATGAATGTCTATAAATATCTAAAAAGTGGGTGCAAGAGGATGGAGCTGGACTCTTTTAAGTAATGCCTAGTGGCAGGACAAGGGGCAACAGGCACAAGCTGGAACACAGGAAGTTTCATTTAAATATGAGGAAAAACTGTTATACTGTGAGGGTGATGGAGCCCTGGAACAGGCTGCCCAGGGAGGTTGTGGAGTCTCCTCTGGAGACAATCCTGTGTAATGTGCTCTAGGCAAATGTGCTTTGGTGGGAGGGTTGGATCAGATGATCTCTAGAGGTCCCTTCCAACTCTGACAATACGTATGTAGTCATATATATGTGCTGCATCACAAGAAAACAGCACAGGAAGACAGCAGAAACTTCATTTTTAAACATGCTCTGCTAATTCCTCCTGTCACCAACACCCTATAAGATATTGAGCACATTGGCTGACTTTTCCTGGGAGCAAAACATACTTGTCTTGGAATTCACTGCCAATGTGCCTATGGCACTTAGACGAGGTGGTTAGCAGCATCATTCCTTGTCAAAGTCACAACCACCAGGCCAAACTATCCTGATTTGGTGAAGGAGTGCAGACACTGACATATCCAAATAGATGTAGAAAGAAACTGAGGAATTTCAAATGGGTTTGGAGTCTATAAAGTTTCCTGGCAGCAGCTGTAACTTGAGCTGATTGGAAATATTGGATATTTCCCACAGAAAAAGCAAAGCAAGTTTCCCCAAACATAACAGCAATAAGAACACACACAATCACCCTACCTCAAATTTTCCACTGAAAAACTGAAGAATGCAAAACCTTTGTCTAATCATTCCAGTTTCCATCTCAACAACAACAAAAATTCACTTTCTCTGCAGTTCCTTTTGTATTAAAAAAAAGTATCAGTAACTCACTGTCTCCATCCAGATTTCAGCAATTTTGAAGTAAAATATTTTAACTGATCACATTTTAATGTCAAGATCTTGATTGGAGAAAAAATTTGAATACTTCAAGGCATCTGATCTTACCTAGTATTATATAAATAGGACTCTTCCTCATTAAATGAATTTGTATTTCAATACTCTTTCTGAAAACAGTACCTCCTTTAGCTACCATGGCATAACTGAAATGGTGCACTTCTCAAACAACTTTCCCTTTTATCAAAAACACAGAAGTGGAATTTTAAACAGATGGTATTTTCACTGCCTTGAAATTCTTACAGGGAATGAGCTAAACGCATTGACTTGAGAAGAGGTGCAGGGAAACAAGAAGGCAAGGCAGGAAGGAAAAGAGATTTCATAAGTGCTCAATGTGAACTTTTTTACTTGCATCAAAAATTAGAATTTTACCCTAGTTTTCAATGGGATGAGAATAAGAGCAATGCTTAGGGTTTTGGAAACAAAAATCACACTCCCCAATGTTATTAATATGAGTCATAATTAGAGATGGAACATTTGATCCAAACCCCAATTAACTTCAGAGGAAATTTGGAGTGCATTAGTTTGCATGCTGGGCCAAGATAGAACTCCTGACCCAGTACTGTCCAATCCCTCCCTCATTAACAAATCCTTTGGGGAATTAGAGATGCATATCTGCTTCAAGATCTGACATTTGTGGTTTGAAGCTTGTTTGACAGTATATGTTACACATAAAGAGTTCTTTCTACCTCAAAACACCATTTGTGCTTTAAAAACTTCATCTGTACAGGAGGATGATTCCTAGGAAGAACCCAGTACAGCCAAGTGAGATGCTTTTTTCAGCATGCTTGCAAATAAGATTTCCAATTCTAAAAACTTTCTGTCTTTCAAGTCAGAAAATAATTCCTGAGGCACTAGGCTCATTTTCCAGTTCAGGCAGTGATCCTGAGGGTTTGACTCTCTTGCTCATGTGGAAACACACTGATTTTAGTTTGAATATTCATTAAGCAAGTTGCTACCCAGCCTGAAGATGTGTGCGTAAACTAGGCTTCAGTGTCACAGACTTGGGAAATGTACCTGCTAATCCAAGAACTTTGTAAAACCACATGCAGTTTCATTTTTGTAGCATCTGACAGTTGGATCTCCAAGAAGGTTTAGAAGGAGGCTCAGGTGGTCGCATATTGAGAGCTTTGTTCTAAGGTCAGTAAAATGAACTTTAATGCTAGAAGGACTCTGGAATGCATTAGAAAACATTTTTCCCCACAAGGCAAATTGTCCAAACAAAATCCAAACAAAACGTAATTGAATGCTATCTAATGTTATGTAACTATAGGTCAGATAGATTATGACCTGATAATTTTTTTCTCCCATTGTAGCTAGCAATTTTTCTCAAAATTACTGCAAATTATTATCTTTAGGAAGCCAATAATTACTTATTTATAAGCAATATTTTACTGAAAGAGTTTAAGCTGTTTGCTTGAGTTACAAACTCCATGGAGAACTGCAGACAAGCTCCTTCCCCCACCTTTTCAGTCAGTGAATGATTCATAAATCACTGAGAATATACAGACATTTAAGAGGCAGCATCATCCATGGGATAAAGCATTTCCCTCAAGAAGAATTGCTTCGCTTCTTAGTCCATCTATGTGACTTGGGGTGATTCTCTTCTCAGTCTGCATGCCTCAGTTTCCCATGCTGGAATTTGACATGTGTCTTTTTTGTGGAGATTTGTGTGCTCTATGTATAAGATGTCCTACATAGGAGTTTTGCTTTCATGTTTGTAAGAGCAGCCCCAGAGCCTAAGTAAGACAGAATATGAAAGAGATGGTAGAATCTGCCTTTGGCAACCAGCAGAGGAAACACTTGATATTTTTATCTACAGCAGCACTACTGGCTGGAACAATTATGACATTACTTAAGAAATAAAAAACAGGTCTACAGGTCAGTGTTCGGAAGAGTACATTGCATACTGTCTCGGTCCATAGCATAATGAATTGCATATTGCACTGTTATATTGCACAGGGACAAACCTGTGATTCCTCCAGCTGTGCTGCAGGCCAACAAGATAATACAAGCAGAGCAGCATAGGCACAGGGTTGTGCTGAAGCAGTCCTCTGTAATCCAGCCTGAAACTGGTTCAGCACATGGGCTGGGTCTGCCTGCACGGACAGATGTGGCTATACCCTCAGCTGACTGGAGCCAGATTTCCACCAGTAACATTTAAGGACCTAAAAATTAATACTTATATCCTATTTTCCCCAAGACTGGCAAAGATTTTGAGTTAATTGTCCAGCTCTTACTATCACAACTCATCTAGCTCCAAGGACTACAGGCAGTGGTCTCTTCCTGATCCATTAAATGTCTAGTCTATGTTATGATGCAAGAAAGCAGTCAGAGCATGTTCAGTGAAGGTCTTTCTGAGCCCCTCCACAGCTTTCAGGCTGTACCTGGTTTACCATGTAAGAACAGGACAAATTCACTGGTGATAAAAAGGTTTCCTAAAGCTATTGGCTAAATTTGGGAACCTAGGCATATAGATAACAAAGTAAATACTTGCTATAATTACATAACATTGATTTACTGCCTTTTGGGAAACAGTGCAGAACTGCAGTAATAACAAAGTTATTCATGATTGCATATGTATATATAAATGAAAGTGAGTGAAATAGTCCAGATTTACAAAATTATAGTAGAAAAAAAAGTTGGCCCCATGTATGGTGTAGGATTTTTCCTTTTCTTTATTCATAAAATGTATTTTACCATGGGTGATAGAATTTTTGCATCATGAATATTTTATACCAGACTTTAGCCAAAGCCATGATATATCCCAGAAATTAACTTAGAGAAATCTGGTTCTCATTATTCTCTGATGTTCATTGATTTATTTGCTTTCTCCAACAAAGAATTTTAGTCACCAAACTTGGTATCTACTTAGCTTATTCTTAACCCTTCCATGGGGGAGGGGAATAATTGATTTCTTGGGCAAGTGTTGAATTGCTCTTTTTTTCATGTTATTTGACAATGTTCTTCTATTATTTGCATCAGCATAAATCAAAATATTTTCCATCCATGTAAGTAGAATTTGGGCCATCTTGGTTTTGCATTTGAAAGATTTAATGGCCTGCAAAAGAATTTAAAAAAAAATAAAATCTGGAATAGAATTTTTTATATTCTTTAGATATCTAAGCCCTAAACTGCAACTCATTCTCTTCTATTCTCCCATTTCAATCCCCACACAGCATCTGAGTAACTCTGAAATCATCTGAACTCATCAGGGACACCACATTTGGACCTGGATGTTGTCTAGGCACCTGCAGTTCTGCGTTGTGTGCATGCCCAGACCTACCCAGGCTTTAATGGAATCCAGAAACTCAGCTGCATAGTGCCAAAGTTCCCTAAAGGGATTAATCCCATAAACATGCTTAAAGACCAGTTCATATGTTCTAGCAGGACCAGGCCTTTCAAAAGTGTAATCATTTCTGTTATCTTTTAAACCAGCTTTCTGGTAAAGCAGATGATATTCACTGGTTTTTACAAAGCAGTCAACTTAGTAGTGGATTTACCTGTGAGAATTTAAACCTGAGTACAATTCCTTCCACAGCTTGAGGGCAATTTAACCCACAACCCCTCATGCTCTACAGAGTTCTCTATCCATTATATAACAGTGTGTTATAAAATACAGTCCTGCTTACTACTCCACTTGAAGCTGTGCTATTGTACCATGAAGACAGCCATATTCCTGGGTTGAGCAAAAAGCAACAGATGCCCCTAGATTATTTATGCATTTAGCATGAAGACCAAAGAGAAATGTAAAGATTCGTAAGTCAGGTGCACAAATAGGATGAGCTCAGGTTCAACAGGAAATAAGAAAACTACTGAATAACTCAATGATAATAAAAAGTATTTGTTCTCCTTCAGTCCAAGAAGAGAGACTCAAACCTTACTCCGCAAATTCCTACCGATTTGCCTTTCTCTGGATTGAACAGCTTCATCAACTTCACTTTTTCCTGCTGCTCTTGGAAAAAATGACACCCTCATAGCCATAGGAGGCAGTCAGCCTCCAGATGGGGAGAAGCATCTTCCTGACAACGTGATTTAGGTGTTTAAACTATGAGAAGCAGAGGAAGCTTAGACAGTGTAATGAATCAAGAAACAGCCCACTGAAGATTATAGCTGAAACAAGAGATGTAGTTGCCATGCAGTGACTTGTTCAACCCTTCTGGTAGGGTTCACTGCAATAACTAACACAATGCAGTAAAGGGCTGCCTTTTGAAATGCTGACCATGCACAGCTTCTCACAGCTTCCTTAAAAACAAAAAAGAAAGAAGGCCATAAAGTGGTAGGATCTGGTTTTCTTTAGGTAGTAAGTCTTGAGCTATTTTCAATAGAGTTTAAAAAAATAAATATTACAAAAACAAAACACACACCCTCAAAAAAAAAAAAAAACACAAAAAAAACCAACAAAAAACTTTTAATTGGAATTTGGCAGAATTCTGTCTAAATCAGAAGACTAGTATTAAGAACCAGGACTTCTTACCTCATGACCATGATTTTAAATCAGAGAAGAAACTGGTATGCTTTCAGTAGCTTGTGTGAAACTAGACAGCTATGCCAGGCAACAACACCCAGTAATTCCAGTAGTTAACAGCACTTAACCATGTCAATCCTGCATTTCAGTTTATGGACATGACTACACGTTTCATCACTGATTCATTAATGTCTTAGTTTTACATCTTGTCCTGCATAAACAGATCCTTGCTAGAAGAAAGCCCTAAGGTAGGTCTATTTTTGGTCACACATGAGTTCCCATGTCTACAGGTCACTGGCAAAGAGCAGCTGAACTTTGGTCTATCTGTCCCCAGCTCTGCAGGCAGACCTGTCACTCTGCAGCTCTCTTCAGCCTTCAGGTTTCTACCATTTCCTTTTAGCAAATTTCATTAGATTATGTTGTGATTTTTTAAAATTATATTATTTTCTGGGGAACATGTTTCATAAAATTCACTTGAGAATACAGATAAGACAAAATCTTAGATTGTTATCCCATTTTAAAAAAACTTTTAAGTATTTAATGTTTAGAATTTTCTTCATAAATGTTCCTGCCTATTTTGGCCTAGTTTAAATAGAAAATGACCATAAGAGGCGTTAAAAGATTTTTAGTGATGGTATCTGGTCAAAGCATATCAAAGAATCCAGATTCCCACTAAATGTTTCTTACAGATGATTCAGCAAGAAGACACCTTCTTCTGGGAGACCCACAACTGTCTAAAACTGTTTACCTGTGTCACTTTCTCCTACATTCTGTCCCCACCAAACCAACATAACTAAACCATAATTAAGGTAGATTGAGGCAGATATGTGGGCTTGTCTGTAACAGTCAAATTTTGTGGTATTAAAACATCTGTTTTATTACATGGACTACAAATGGTATATCACTATTTGTAAGTCATATTTCACATGAAAAATTTGAAATACATTTAGTCTTACTGAAAATATCTTGACTTTGCAGATTCTTTTATTTTGTGAATTGTTAAAAAAAAAATAATTAAAAGTTGAGAAATTTGTCATTAACTTTTTACACTAGTTTGCAAAAAACCCCTACATGAACCTGAAGAAATGAGTCCTCTGAAACCATCAGAGACACTGCTCAAAAAAAAAAAATCAAATCACTCAGTTTTGTAGTGAGAGAAAGTTGCTGTATAACTTGTTGTACTTGAAATTAAATTCCCCAAAATAATAGAAATAAAGAGACACCCAATTTCATCCATACAAGGCTTAAAATTCACTCTATAATGCACTGCTGAGTGAGTAAATAAATAGCAAAGTCATTGTTTCCCATGGCAAGTCAGCTACCTGATTATTGTGGAAATGGCTTGTGTCACTAATATTTTTTTAATATTCCTGAAAGCAAAGTTCTACCAGTAAGACAAAAAGCTCATAGTATTAGTATTATACTTGTAGGCTGCCTGCCAATCTTTTAAAAGGTCATTGGATACATAACACAATGAACATGAGGGATTATTAAAAATAAACTCACATCTTGGTGCTTAAACAATTTCTCTCTCTTTTCCTTAAGAAGGGATCATTACAGCATATTTGGGGGGGAATAAAAAGCATAAGAAAAGGCAGCAGAACTAGATGAAATTTTTATGCGAAAGAATCCAATTAAAATGCTCTTTGGCTGTCTGTTTGTGCCCTTGAGTCTCACAAGTACAGTTGGCAAGAGTAGAAAATCACTTATGGACTCAAAAAATGATATAGTACATTTCCTACCCTTTAAAATTCTTTAATGTGTCCTCAGCACCCCACGTAATTTAGGGAGGAACATCAGAAAGTTTGGATGCTTTTCTGAACCATGTTCAAAGAATTCCACATACTTTGGGTTGTAAAAATGAGATGGAAATTCTATAAGAAAAGCCTTTCAGTTTTTCATACCTTTTGTATGGATTTATTACAGATTGCTGCAGAAATGAAAGAGCATGGAACAATTGCAGAGGTTAATCATATCTTTACAATTTCAGTAATTTGATGATATACATTTCAGTCGATTTTTAGGCCGTAGGAGCTATTCCTTTTTGGGACAACAGTAAGGTCTGGTTAACAGGCTTAACTAATTTATTTGATTTCACTGGGATGTACTTTAGAGATTAATATGGAACAGCAATTGATGCCTTGCCACATGCTCTCTGGACTGTGATTTCTCTGCTCTTAGCTGTTTCACAGCCTTTCTCAAGCCCAGAAAACAATCATAAATCAAGCTAAATATTTATATAGCTTTTTGACATTTTTCATGCGTGAGAGAAAAAGACGATGGGTAAGCTGGTCATAAAAATTCCAGGGAAAAATATTTTATGGAAATTTGCCGATTTGTGAAAACACAAATGCTTTACAGAGGCTGTTTGATTCTGTTGATGCTAAAGTGGCTATAAGGAGGATCTCTCATGCTTGCAAATACACTTCACCAAGGGAATGAGCAGACTCTTCAGAATACATCCCATGAACAGAGCCATGAAATCCATCAGTGGAAATGCTCCAGATTTTTACTAGTGGAATACAAGGCAGTATTTGGTCTCAGATTTCTGCTTTGAGAATATTGAAATCTAAAACACATCTAGTTTAGACCATTTTAAGTTGGAGTGAGTAACTTCAGTAACAAGGGTAATTAGTGAATGAATGTACAGGACAAGATCACTATTACATATCCTAAATGACCAGAATAGGCACCAAGGCTCCAGAAGCTACTAATGGAGAATATTAATTGTCTCCAAAGACAAGTTTTTGAGTTAAACACACATAACAATCAAATTAGAACAAGGAGGCTAAATCTAGCCAGTAGGAAAGGTTCTGCACATCATTTGTCTGAGGTGTCCCTTTCCAAGGAAATATTTTTGTATGCACAAATCCATTCATCCAAGATCCAAAATATAATGGGAACTCTACATACTCTGTGTAACATAGCTAATCTGATTTTAGCTAAAACTTTGAACCAGAATCTTCTGCTTCCTTAGTTCCCTAACTGTGAGATTTACAGGATAAACTGTAAGCACAAGTTTCCTTCTTCCAGTAGGAACTATGGCAATGTGCAGCCCGTGGGCTGGAGGAAACATGGTGTATGTTTCTTATGGCCAACAAACCACAAAATAGAATATGCCCACCCTTAGACATAGAATCAGAGAATAATTGATGTTGGAAGGGACCTCTGGAGGTCATCTAGTCCAACTCCACTGACCAAGCATATCCAGACAGCCTTTGAATACTCCAAGGAGGAAGACTCCACAATCTTGCTGGACAACCTGTGCCAGTGCTTGGTCACTCTCACAGTGAAGAAGTATTTCCTGATGATCAGGAAGAACCTCTTGTATTTCAGTTTGTGCCACTAAAAAAAGCCTGTCTCTCTCTTTTTTACACCCTCCCTTCAGGTATTTATATACAGGGATAAGATACCTTCTCATCTCTTTTCTCAGTTGAGAGTCACAGGTCACTCAGCCTTTCCTCCTACAAGAGATGTACCAGTCCCTTCATCATCTTTGTAGCCCTTTGTTGGACTTTCTCTAGTATGTCCATGTCTCTCTTGCATGGAGGAGCACAGATCTGGACACAGTAAAACAAATCAAACCCAAGAACAGTGTTAAGAGATAAGTTACAGTTTGAAGTCAGATATACAAAATATAGAAAGTGGTGAAAGTTCAGTTTTCTTCAGGCAAAGTAGATTCAGCTACCATGCATACGTGCATTACTGTAAGGTCTTCAATTAAACGTTCGCCTGATTTCACAAGGGAAAAAAAAAGCAACAAAAAAATCCTAAAGAATGACTAAAACTAATTTAAGTTGCCATCAGCTTGATAACATCCTATACTATTACACATAGAAACTGAAGTACATATCAATGTAGACAACTTGTGTGGTGTTTTATGATAGGAAGACAATTCAAATGTGCAAGTGATGAACTTCTAGTGCTATGTAAGATTTTCAGATATTAGGTACTGAAACTTGTGGAGGAACTCTATTTAACTTTGGCAACCAACTTATAGACGAATACTAGGTGTCTCCTGAAGCAATTTTCCTCAAGTTAATGCCTAAATTTCCCATAAAGTGATTGGATGAAAGGAGGTGTCTAAAACTGTAAAGGAGGAGCTCTTCTTAGCCTGAGTTCAGGCACTTTGAATTCCTTCATGCTTTTACTCATACCTGATTTCCTTTATTTAGAACAAATTTGAATGACTTAAACACTTTTGGAATGATTGATCAGATTCATGAAGGAAGTATATCTGACTTAGACTTCCTCCTTTTTTTTCCATAACTCTTAGCTTTCCAAGGATGTTGGCTTAAACTTCAGTGGATCGATTGTTTGGTGGATAGGGAGGGTTATTGTTTCCTAAAGTCAACAGATTACAAGTTGTCTCAAATTGGCCATAAGTCTAGGAAGAAATTAATCAGGACTCCAAAATATAATTCAAAGTGGTTAGCTTAGTAAAATTATATTATGTCTCTGAATGTCTCAAACAGGACACATAGTTAGAAATAGAGGTTGTGGTTGTGGTAACGTGAGTCTTTATATTTTTAGAAAGATAAATTCTCCACAGACACTTCAACTTTTCATTCTTGGGATTTCAAAGAGACCTTTATCTCTGTCAGAGGGTTACAGTGTTATGCATACAGTTGATTTGTATATCCTTTTATTACAGGGGTACAATTATATACATTCATATATATGTATATATATGTCCATACACAAGCACACACACATATATATATGTACATAATCACAGAAACATATATGTATACATATGCATACATATGTGTGTTCTTCTGTATGGGCACATGTACGTATGAATATACATATAAATAACTTTATAAATAGCTGTTTTATTCAAGTTTGTTGATAGCTTGAGTTAATGAATGGTTAGAATTTTGGAAAGTCCCACTGGAGTTAGGATCCAGTGCTCATAAAACTAAGCTAAATCCTGGAATCTCATCTAACACCGGACACTTTGTGGCATGTCTCATATTATTGTTACATATGATCCATAAGGTCTGATGAAAAAATCATAAAAAGCTGGAAAGCAAAATTATTAATAAAAATCAGGTTCTATTTAAAGCTGGTGGTTTGGCATTATTGGAAAACTATGTGATTTCAGACTATAACAATCTTCACTAACCCATTTTGTGACAATTTCTTTTAATTATATTTAGTCAGAAGCAATTCCCATTTTTATTTTCTGAAAATTCTTTCCTTGGCTTTTTTTTTTTAATCAATGATGTAGTCTATTGGAATGAGTAGTGGACAAAGTAAGATTTCTTTAAGTAGTCTGTTAGCACTTTTCTATGCTGTGGCATTCAGTGTTTTAGAAACTTCTCTGAGCAATACCATGTATAAGTAACTTGTTCCCCTATGCTCTCTATATTTAGTAAAGAAGCTTGTTTGGAACCCCACTGTGCCCATGTGGTTTCTATATATAATTTGGTTGTATAATGAGAGAAAAAGACAAAGCAACCCATAACATACCCGATATTGTACAGGACACAAATGAAGATGGTCTCTGCTGCCAATGGTTTATTGTCCAACATCTCCAACTTGAACATTACACTGTTGGGTGGACCCCTACCTCCATATGGAGCACTACAGCAGCCAATGGACTCCTTCATATGCACTGGACTCTACATGTGCAGTTCATTATAGGGCTGTGGCCCAAAAGACATATATGAGAAAGAAAACAGAAACGAATTGAGGAGGGAATACATACATTTCAGTTGGCATATTCAAAGATAGCTCAAAGGCATATGATTTCCATTAAAACTTAATTGAATGTCACTTTTAGAAGGCCCTTTTGGCAGGTGACATACAAAAGAAACATCCCACCTGAAGGGGGTGTTGGTAACATTTCTTGTGATTCCTGTAAGGGTCATCTGTGTATTGTGACCAATGCAGTTTGCAAAGAAATACATTAATAAAAGGAATGAATTTAACTCTTTGAAGTCTTCCTTTAGAGGACTGGATTACAAATGAACTTGTAGCTGTATTTTTAAATTATTTTCAAATATAGTTACATCTTAGCTTGGATAAAGCCAATAATTCTAAATATTTTAGACTGTTCTACACCTTCGATGTGCAGCATAAAATGAACTAAGTAATATGATATTAGTTGCAGTTGTACTTTATGCATAGTCCAAGTTACAGCCATGGAAACAGATTCAGCAAGGGACAACAGAAGGGATTTTAACACACATGAGTAAAATCAGTGGCTAAGAATCACATGGGTGGAATTGGGAATATATTTCAACTGAGACTTCAGCTTCTGCACAGAAAAAGGATAGTAATCTCCTAGGATGGAATTCTACTTGTAGGGATTGTGTTGCCAAGAACAAGACACAGAATAAACTGCTTCTGTGTGAGCTAAGTAGCAGTAATTTCCTTACCCATTCCAAAACCTTCCTACTACAGAGATTATTGACAGAAGTACAGTTAATCTGTCTGAACACTAATCAGATACTACTGATATTTTAAATATATTTTTTTGGATTCTTCTTGACTAATAGCAGCTGTTAGTATAGCACAATATTTGGAGTGGACAACTATCTTAACATGAATTTTCACCAGTCATGCAGCTAATACAATCCTTGAAATAATTTTTTTAGAAAAGCAGGGCTGGGGGATGATAGGGAGGACATAGACACAGGATGACAAGGTACGATGAGATACTTCTATGTAAACAAAGTGGTGCATTCTTCAGCCCATGACAGCTTCAAAACAAGACTAGATACTTAAGTAAAAACCAAAATATTCTGTTAAAGAGCAAGCCTATAACATGTGAAATGTAGTTACTTACATTGTATGGAAGTTCAAGCTAGATAATAGTAGTGTTCTTTCTGCTCTTAGTACCTTTAATTCAGCAGGTCTGCTATCTTGCTAATAAAAAGAATTAATGCCTCTTTATTCAAGGATGATTTTGCATTCATGCTGCAGATCTGTACATATAAAATAAATCCTCAGATTTATTCTTAGTTCCCTCATTTTCCATAATATAGCTGAAGGAAAGACTAAGTAATAAACACTCAAAATAGCCAACTAGTGATAAACACTAATATCAAGTGAAAAAAAGGGCAAAAACATAGGATGGTGTTCATAAAACAAAAATAGAAAAATTGTCATGGAAATGTCCTTTTAAAAAAGATTTTAATATTGTAACAGTTTTACCTTTCTCACACTATCCCAGTAGTGTACATACTGCAATAGGTTCCAACACTGGAGGAATGTGAAAAGTAAAACCTAACTCAATGCCTAATCAGTGCACCATCTTTCACCATCCTTACTGGGTTACATTTTAAAGCACTGGAGTACAGAGATGTTACCAGTGACTTGCCCATTATTACAAAAGAAGTACCAGAAAAATCATGTGAAGACTGTGACTTGCCTCTGGTCTCACAGGAACTGCTGATAGGGATTCCTTCCTTTAGAGTGTGTGTGCAACTGATGACATATTTCTGTTCATCAGGGTAGATTGCTTTGCATTCAGAGCGACACACGCTTAGAAGTGCATTTGCTCTGCTGTGCAAACATGGATGTGTATGAAATAGAAAGGGGAGGGGGGGGAAGAAAAGAAAAAAAATTCAACATCATTTAGTGGTTGGAAGTTATTTCCAGTTTGCAACCACTGGAAGGGCTGCCTGGAGAAAACTTTTCCCTCTGTTATTACAGAATAATAGCTTGTGGATGCTGAAAAGCAAACACAACTTGTGGTTTTCTTTTAAGTCACACTGCAGGGCTATCTCCTGCTTAGCATTTTAGCATCATGTTGTTTGGGAAAGGTCACGTTCTTACTTTCAAGACACCATTTGTCTTCAGTCCCTTCATCTAATCTGCAAATAGCTACCCAATAGTTTTGGGCAGGAAGCCAAATACTTGGTTACAAAAGCTGCTTCACGTGACATTTTATTAATCATGGAGGTCTGTATTGTATTAAATAAATACAGGTAGCCCTCACCAAACAATGTTTTTGCCTTTAATGAAAGCTGAAAATATTAGCCACAGTATATGCAGGAATATGGCAGTCTCTGGTGTCAGCAGTTCCAAGCCACAAAATCCTATTTAGGTGATAAATAGTTACCTAGAATTTCCTGTCAGTATTTTGGGATTTTTAAGCAGCTCAGACCACCTCCATTTACAGCAGTCTGGAGTATATTTTTCTCGCCGAGGGCCAAATTCTGCTATTTTATTTACATCTTTCAGTATCTTTACTGGAAAAATTACACACCATTGAAAACAAAATTCCATTTGGCTTCAAGGTTGTAGAGTTAATTATAATTATCTGTTAATTATGATTATCTGTGTTGCAATGAAGCTACTGTGTTTTTACACCAGTGTAATGAATAACAACACCTTAACTAGTCTGTTTAGATCCATTCATCCACCAGCCCATATATTTCTTAGATATAGCTCCCAGACAAAAGTCTTGGAAATGGACCCCTCAGTCCCTACTTCTATATGGTTTCAGTATTGTCTGTTCTTTCTATGCTGCCCCTAAAAATAAGATTATTTTTTCCACAGAGGAGCTCAGGACAGTTCTGAATAGTGAAATGAGAGATCACTATATAAACAGCATGAATTGTATTCTTGGGTAACAAAGTCCTTTACGAAAGAATGGTACAAAATAAAATCTTGTTTCTTCTGATCTGTATTGCCAGTTGCCAGCAATTCAATCAAACTTAAATATTACTTATATTCTTAATGGCAGGAATTGGGATTATTTTTTTTTAATGCAAATATGAACTACCAGTCAGCACAGAAGAGCTCTATGAGGGATTAAATCAGGCCTTGAACCCAGTGCATAAAGATTTATGATAGTACAGGCTATATCTTTCCAAGTAAGTGATCGCAGAAGTCCTAAACTGGTCTTTGAGAGCTCAGTACTGAACCAAGCAGAGGGGAAGAAAGTAATTTCAGTTTCCAGGTTGATTTAAAGGGTAATGGGTCTGTTGACTTTGCCCTGAAAACACAAGCGAATTCTGCCACAAAGCCACATACCACCCAGGTATAGTCAACCTCAAAGCCAGATGACATGGAAGGCTGTGTGAGTCCAGGTATGTGCTGCATCGTCACATCCCTGCCACTGCCCATCAACACAGCCAATGGAAGAGCTCACTCACACATACTCAGGTATCGGTAGAAATATCTTTTGTTTGGCTGCAGAAGACTGCTTCAGCACATTCACTGATGGCATTGCCTGTTTGTATTATACACATGCTAGCATACATGCTGGGATTGAAAAAAATCAGCCTTGACCATTTTTTATACTAACTGCAGAATTATCAACTTTGATTGAAACTGAGTTTGGTTAAGACTGCAAATACCACCCCACCATAAACCAATTTTTTTTCAATTGAGTGGAAAAATAAGTGTAATCTTTCCTCATATTTGTTCTTCCACCTGCTTTGAGAAGTGTCAATGAAATACTGATTTTTCAAAAGTGGTGCTTTTTTCTACGGAATAAATCAATATTTAGAAGAAAGATTAAGAACATGGCTTCACTGAGGGGAAATCATGCCTGACAAATTTGGTGTCCTACAATAGGATTACAGAGCTGGTGGATAAGGGAAGAGCAACTGACGTAATCTACCTGGACTTGTGCAAAGCATTTGACACTGTCCAGCATGATGTCCTTATCTCCAAATTGAGGAGACATGGATTTGACAGATGGACCACTCAATGGATAAGGCTAGATGGTCACACTAAAAGAGCTGCAGTCAGTGGCTTGACGTCTGAGTGGAGACTACTGATGAGTGGCATTGCTCAGGCATCAGTACTGAGACCAGTACTGTTTAACATCTTTTTCAGCAATGTGGACAGTGTGACTGAGTGCACCCTCAGCATGTTCACCAATGACATCAAGCTGTGTGCTGTGTTCAACACGCTGGAAGGAAGGGATGCCATCCAGAGGGACTTGGCCAGGCTTGAGAAGTGGATCTATGTGAACCACAGGAAGTTCAACAAGGCCAAGTACAAGGTCCTGCACCTGGGTTGGGGCAATCCCAAGCACAAATACAGGCTGGGCGATGAGTGGATTAAGAGCAGCCCTGTGGAGGACTTGGGGTTTGGTGAGTGAAAACATGAATGTGAGCCAGGAATGTGCACTTGTCACCCAGAAAGCCAACCATATCATAGGCTGCTTCAAAAGAACCACGGCCAGCAGGTTGAGGGAGGTGATTTTCCCTCTCTACTCTGCTCTTGCAAGACTCCACCTGGAGTACTGCATTCAGCTGTGGGGCTCCCAGCATAAGAAAGGCATGAACCTGCTTGAACAAGTCCAGAGGAGGTCTACAAAGATGATGAGGGGGCTGGAACACCTCCCATGTGAGGACAGACTGAGACAGTTGGGGTTGTTCAGCCTGGAGAAGACTCCAGAGAGACCTTATAGCATCCTTCTAGTACTTAAAGGGGGTCTACAAAAGAGATGGGGAACAACCTAATCTAGTGGAAGCTGTCCCTGTCCATGGCAGCGTTGTTGGAACTAGATGATCTTTAAGGTCCCTTCCAACCCAAACCATTCTATGATTCTCTGAAGAAAATCTGTAATGGAATGACAGAAGGATCTCAACTATAAGCTTTTTTCATCCACAACAGGAAGATCTGAACATTACACATTCCAGGTTCGATTTTGTCAAGACTGTTAGTAAAACAAAAAAAAAACAACTAACAACAAAATTTGACCTTTTATTTTGATGCTTTTAAAAATGAAGTATTCAATATTTCAATTCTAAATTATGATTAAAGTACTTTGGAGTCATTAAGTACAATAATAATAAGAACAACACTGTACATTTCGGAACATTCTCTTTGCTCTAAAACTTATTTCTGCTCATCCCTCTTGGGTTTTTTTAATACTTTTTTAAATAGCTGCCAAAAAAATCATCATATTATCCCTAGCTCTAGGGAAAAGAATCCACTCCACAAATGACAGCTTCATGGGATCTCTGTGTGACACCTCAATTAGCTGTGCAGTCAACTGCTTGAGAGACCTCCCAGGTGCAAAATATCATGTCAGTGGTCAGTGTGCTCTAAAACTCCTGCTCTGTTACAGGAAACTCTCTTCACCTTCTCAGCTGCAGAGGACTGAACTTTGCACCCTTCCAGCAATAAAGACTAACCACATACTGGTCTACACCAGTAAGAGTGTGGCTAGTAGATCAAAGGAAATTATTATTTCCTTTGATTTGGCATTCATGAGGCTACAGAGGGAACAGTTTCCAGTTTGGATCCCCAAAACAAAAAAGGCATTGGTGTACAGGAGAAACCTCAGCTCTTAACCTGGAGAGGGATAAAAAAGAATCTAACTGTTCTCCAGTTATCAGGAAGATGTAGAGGAGATGGATCTAGACACTTTTGGCAGGTGTACATTGAAAAGAAAGCAGGCAGTGGACACTAAGTTACAGAACTAGATATTCTGGCTTGATATAAAAGAAAAACAAAACAAAACAAAACAAAACCAACGTACCAACCAAACAAACTTAACCACCATGAAACTATGATGATTAAACATGGGAACAAATGTCATAAAGTTGCTGTGGAATCTTCATCCTTGGAGATACTCAAAATTTGAGAAGACAAAGTCATACACTTTAAGCAATCTGACTTAATTTGGATTCTAGCACTGCTTGAGCAGGCGTTCAGACTTCCAGAGTTCTTTCTAATGTAAATTATTCTACATTACTACAATTCAAGAGATGCATTTTCTTTCCAGAGAGGTACACTTTAAGGAATAATAGTTCATTGCTTCATGTTTCAGCTTCAAAGTTACAGTTTCCACACAGCCCATTGATCATTCCTCCAGGAAGCTGATTGAATGTAGGGAGTTATAGAAGTTTATGGGGAGGGTTCCCAAATAAAATTTACTTTCTTGTAAAAGTCTTGTCTGAGACATTAAAGAACAGAAAATTCATGACAAGGGGTTGGATCACTTCTAACTGAACTGTTCTACATAGCTGGGATTCATTACCTGACAGGTATGCTAGGGTGAGGATTGCGAAAGAATACAAAATCCTTCCAGGATGTGAAATATTTCTGAGTTTCAAGAGGATCTGGTTGGAGTTGGGAACTAGTTGTTTATTCTGGAATAAGTGTTTTGACTAGTTTTTAGATGACACAGACCAGAAGTTACTATGATGATTTATTCAAGACTGCCAGAAGAGCAAGACCATCTTAGTCCTTAGACAAGATGAGTGAATGTGTGGCAGAATAACGAAGGTCCACAAATATTTTGAGAATTGCAGTTCTAAGGGAATTTTAGCATGTTTGCCTTCAAGAAGAATTTCTTTTATAGATTAGACTTTCTCAGAGACATGATCTAAGGAGCACCTGCAATAGGTTGGTTATAAATACAAAATTAAATAGAAAATAATTCAGTGGTAATACAGTATGACAAGTGGCAGAGGGGAGAAAAGGGGAGGAAGAGCATCTTTGGGAAGGAAAAAAATTACTACTTGCACTAATAATAAAAGTCAGGTGATAAAATTTCTTGAGTGATTGAACCAGTCCCAGCTAGAATGCTCCAGGTCTGGGATGACTAGACCTCTCCTTTTCCAAGGGATTTCTAAGGCAAGTAACCTAGAAAAAGGGAGTAAGATCAAGGCTTTCATAGAAGAGGTGGATATAGAAACTGTTCCTGGATTAAGTGACCATTACCTGATTAAACTGATTTTAGAATTACAAAAACGAATCAGAGTAATGTTTTGGATTTTTAAGAGACAAACTAAGAAACTAGTCAGTCAAGTCAACAAAGATTACTATTTTGAGAAGATTAAGGGTTTGAACATAAAAAAACCCTTTATGTGAAATTGCTTTCCTGGTAACAAGAGAGACTAATAAAAATAATTACAGGGATGGGAAGAATTGTTATCACTACAGAATGCTAAGTTCACATTTAAAGAATATGATTCTGATTACTCCTGTTAAAATGATTTAAATGGTAATAGAGACAGGTAAAGATTACCAGATGATTAATATAATGAAGGATTTAGTTTATGAAAACAGATTGCAAAATCTTTGTTTTTACTCATAAAAACCCTAGGGTATACAACTGCTTGCAACAGGGACATCTGGATCATAAATGTGAAAGACAAGGAATTGTTATTTCATTAAAAAGTTGATAATGGTGTAGAACCAGTTGAGCATAAAATGTTTATGAAAGAACTTTGAGTAAAAATTTGAAGATTTCTAATCATCCACATTGTGATTTTCAAGGACAGCCTTCTAACAAACATAGAAAGGGATGAGTAGCCTAAATAGTTTCAAGATGAAACCTGAAACCTCAGATAAAGCATCGTATAACTGACTAGGGTGATGTTATAACCAGAAATCAAGAGTGATGCCATAAGGATCCTTTCTATGTATATATATATAGAAAAAAGACATGCCTTTTCTCAAGTCCCTAAGGAACACCCTAAAAGCATCTTGAACACTATTTTTTGAGGTTGGATTTTTCACTGTATTTGTTTTATTTTAAAACTATGCTTTGAAGTTTGCATCTATGAAAAGTGTACACGGAGAAATAAAGAACTACTATAGCTGCTGCATGATGCCTTGCACTTGCAGGGGGCTGAACACAAAGATCCATATGGTCTCTTTCAGATTTATATTTATCTCTGCTATATGTGGTAGGGGAAGGGTAATGACAGTTCTTATTGAATGGTTGGTAGATATTCTTCCCACATCACAAAGAGACCAGATATTCAAATCACTCTTTTTAAAGCTCAGAAACAGTGAATCAAAAAACTCATATAAATTCTAAATTTTGTCTGAAATTATCAGAACAACCCAACTAAGTTTAAAATGATGGCTATAAAACTGCAAAACACATTCTCAAAAGAAACATATAAATATCTCAAAACCATGTATTTTTAAAATTAACCTTCTTAATGAAGTATGCTAGTGAAATAACTCACTTCTTGTAATATTTAAATACTAGGCAACCCCACATAAAGTTCTCAGTATAAAATTATGTACAAAACTGCAATGTCTCAAATTGAGCCCTTGTCAAAGCGTTTGCTTAAAATAAAAACAGAGATCAAGCCCATGACTTAACCGTGGACATGAGAGACATGTCTGTATCCTAACACAAAGACATCATGGACTAGATTTTAGAGTGTAGGCATATGAAATTGTGTGCATACATTAGAGCATGCCTAATATGGCCACAAATATTTCACATATGAAGGCAAATCACATTTCTGAAAACATACATCGCTAGTTATCTAGAAAAATGCTGTTGCTCTCAGTGAACAACCAAGACTCAGTTTCAGCAGTTTCCCCAACAGCTCACTAAGTCGGAGCACTCTGTGAAACTCAAGGAAGAAGAAGGTCTTGGAAAGTTGTGTTCTCTTGCCAGGCCTTTGTAGCAACATTATTGTGTGAATGAAGAATGCCTGTTTCCCTTTCTGCTTCCATTACCTATTTTTGCTTGTATGTTTGTTATGAATACTCTTTTATCAGTCCTTCACTGAAGGAGCGTCAGCTTTCTGTTGCCCTTCTTATTAGTCAAGTAACTGTCTATTGTTTAAAGTGCATGTATGATGTACAAAGAAATTCATTAAGTATATGGTGTAACTCTCCTTGAGGGGTACACTTTCTTCAGACATCTCTTGCTATACATAAAAAGACCACGTAAACAATATATACTCAGCTAAAAAGTGTACAGCAGTTATTTTTTTGTTAACACACACACACTAGGAATAGAGTTAAGATTCTTCATTTGACTACTTAGGTGTGTTAGCAAGTCGTCTTTCAGTGTATACATTTATAACTTCAAAAGTCAATTTGGCATGTTCATTGCATGAATAAGGAAACAAAAAACTTTATGCACTGGTTTTAAGGAGCTTTTTACTTACCAAAATCACCTTTTGTGGCTATCTCTGTGCCACAAAGAACTGTCTTTAAGAGAAACACTTTTCAATCACCTCATATTTGCATGAGTATGACAGTGTCTTTGTAGCTAACTGATCTCTGCTGTTATTTTTCCCAGTAAAGAATAGCAAGACATTCAGGAACCTGATTGGTTGGCATGGATTTTGTTTTCTATAATAAAATACAACAAGGGCTGTCAAGACTTATTGCTTCAAACGAAGAGCTGTGTACAGCATGGTTCCCTGTAGCAGCCTGCATATGGAACGCTTTAAACATTCTTAAGAGACCCATTGGGGCTTCTAATTATTGTGAAACATCTCCTGGCAGAACCATTTCTACCCTTCCAAGAATGCGTTGTAAAAATAATTAGATGATGAGATTTAGATCGAAACCGCTAACTAGTGATTTAAGAGTTTTGCTAGTACCATATAGAAAACTAAGGAAATGAAACACTGAAAATCTCTTCACATGAAAAGAAAACAGTCCTTTGTGGTTCACTTTTTGGGGGGAAGACAGAGAATGAACTTCTCTTTTTCCCCATTCCTTCTCCCTCTCCAACTTTAATACTTAGTTTCCTGTGGTTACATGAGGGGGTGGAGATGTTTCTTCATTTTCTAAACATTAAACCACTTGAGAATCTCTTTCCAGTTCTGGGGAGCCTGCTATTAGAGAACAACTTGAGGAGCTTGCTTTAATCAAGCTTAAAAGCTATGAAGAATAGAATCACATTTTATGGCTTTAGAGGCTAAACCAACATGTAGTCAATTAGGTGACATCACTTCTACAAAAAAAGCAGAACATCTTTGTTTAATCGAAACAAACAAACAAGATTAGAAGTTTAAGTGCTGTGCTTTAGGAAAGAGTCACATTTTGAATTAAATCCTGGAGGACTATGGACGTGGCAGTGATAAAAATTAATCACATGAATTCTAGTGGTCAGCTTAGCAGTTGTGTTAGTTTAAATGTGAAGATGAGTATTTTTGCATTTTGCCAGGGAAAATGAATTCATTGTATATGCAGGTGTTATGGATATATTTGGTCCTTTTTCTTGTTTGTTATTTTCTTAATTAAGTCTTCAAATTGAGCTTTTCAACACCTAGATTCATAAAATTAATTTAAACAGAGCTGAGGGACCTATTTATATACTGTCTTTTCTATTAGCTATTTGCCATGATGCAGGAGGGGACAAATCCTGCTAAGTGTTACAGAAAATGCAGAGCCTTCCCTAAAGAGATTACGATACTGACAAGTCTAAGAATAGGAGTGTCACCACACTGCCATCAGTTCTGTCATTTAAGTTCACAATTTACACATAATCACTGAGCCATATCTCTGTGGGTATTCCTATCCAAGCTCTATCTCAAATGTCTTCTTTCACCGTAATGTTTCTAAAATATGACCTTTCTCGCCAATGCTCATGGCTACTACTCAAGGAAGCTCTCACTGCATCCTTGGGTATTGAATACTGTTGCGTTCCATGGCCTTGACAAATGTTGTCCTACAAAATGTCTTTCTACTATAGGCAATCACCCTTTCCACGCTACTGTATTGTTGCAGCCCTCCTCCTTCTCCCTTCTATCACAGGACAGCCATGGATGGACATTAACCAGCAAGGCAGTTCCTGGATGGTCTTCATGTGTCTTCCTCCTATTGGCTTCATAAGCACCCTTGTTCTTTCACATCATACCTCTCACCTGTTGAAGGACATTCCTGCAGGCATCAAATTACTAGGGTTTATTGTCCCCTCTTTAAGATACTTTTCTACTAAACAGAAAACACTGACATGCTGCTGGCATGTTCGGACCATTGCTTATCATGCTCAGAGATACAATGGCAATAATTTCTTATCGTCCTCAGCTGTCAGTCTGCATCCATCCCAGTTCCCTAGCTATAGACTTTCAGCTTTCTCCAACAGGAATTGTCCTCTGTTCTCGTTTACAGCACCTGGCACCAAGGGCTCTTGGCTCCCAGACATACAGCAATACAAATAATCATAAATGAAAATAAATGAGTTGAGAAATTGCCTGCAGTCACACAGCAGGGCAGTGGCTGATGTAAGATTAGAAATTTTGGGACAGCTGGTTGGAAAACATGAGCCTTAGTCATGTTTCTCTAATTGAAAAATCATATTTGGGATGAAAATTTAATCTGTAGCTGTAAAACTCAGGGACCTATCTCGTGAGGACTAGTTTCTATGATTTTCTTATAACCATAATGAAGACGAGTCCTGCAGAGATGATTTTAGGCACATGTCAAAAGCTGTGCAGCAAAAATTTTGTTGTCTTTTTTTGTCCTTCATAACCTTAAAGCTTTGCCAGTGTCACGTCTTCTCATCTGCCAGAGGCAGAAAGTGTCGAGTCACAGCTCTGATCCATGTACAAACCAAGCTTGTTAGTGAAAGGCATCTCTTTTGACCTCCAGGTCACTCTCACACATCAATGGTTAACTGTTGGCAAGAGCTGGGCCTTTGGGAATTTCAGGATAATCACTTTTGTTTTTAATACTGGGAATTTTTTATTTAAACTCTGTTAGCTTGTTACTGCATGAGATTAAACAGAAGTAAGTCTGACAGTGTTATGAGAAGTAGAGGACTCAACGACATACCCTAAACCCAACAAACTGTACTATTCACTGATCTGACTGACTTCACTGTGCAAAGGCTGAAGTTTAGTCCAGAAGTTACTGTTTGCAGTTTTGCCAGCAGCACTATTTATAGTTTCAATCAATTTGAAATACATCAGAGCTGGACAATGCTGCTGTGCATGTGTGCAGGTGGAGAACACATTTATATCCGTCTACAGCCTGTACTGCCTCTATTCCACAAATTTGTCAGATCCAACCCCTCCAAATAAACTTAAGTATTATATTTAAAGCCTCCTCATCCTCAGGAATCAAAAGAAACTTAACTGCTTCATGGATTAGGAATAGTGCTTGGAATAACTTCCTGGCTTTTTGAGTGGCCTCATCTTCTTAGCCGATAAGAGCAAATTTATAGTCTTTGTTTAAGGACAGAAAAAGAGACATTTCAATTTAAAATGTAGTAAATTTCTCAATGAGTGGAAGCATTTGGTTTTATGGCAACTTCCAGCCAAAGTCTGAAACACACTTCTGCACAATGATGAGGCAAAGAAATTTGGTCCAACAGATTGTGTATTAGACATGCCTTAAGCTAAAAAAGGAAAAAGAGCATTTGCAGGTAGTCACTAGTTAAAGTGACAGCAAGAAGGTGTTCATCTCATCTAACCCAAGTTGTCTACAGCTGCAGCTGTCCACAGAGAGGATGTTTGCTCCAGACTGCCTAATAGCAAAGGAAGGAAAATAAGAACTTCTGAGTCAGGATTCATGTGATCCATATTAGAAAGCTATGCTAAAATTACATGAATCACAGTGGAGAATAGACTATGTTCTTCATTCATTGTGAAGGAAGTTCAGGCAAACAGTTCAGATGAAGACATCAAGATTTAGTCACAATAACTTCTTTCTCTGGACACCTCAGTCAGATGATTGTTAGGGATCAGACTCATTGTGTAGATTATTTTTTTCAGATGAAGTTTTCAGAAGAGGCTGCTCAGATTTTTAAGTAACTACATTTGTTTGTCTTTACTAGGAAAGTCTTTCTATTGTTTTGCTAAAATTTTCTACACTAGCCATTTTCCATGTGCTTGCAAGATTTCATAATTTAGCACCTGTAATAAATTTCAATTCTTAAAACTTTTATTTGGTAATTTGCTAATTTGTAAACTGTAGGTTTTCAGTGAATGAAATATCTCTTTTAAAATGTTGATTGTGAAACTATGCACATCTACAGTCATATGGACTGTGTTAAGTTGACAAGTCTTACAGACCTTAGTAAATTTTTCAGCCACCCTGACCTGAATTCCTAAGTTCTTAATGAAGTATTTTTTGAGGAGATGTTTGATAGAACACTTGTCCTCAAAGAGAGAACACAATGACATGGAATTGAAATTAAGTTGAGAAAACCTAGGTTAAATGTTATGAAAAAGCTAGATAAAATCTGAGGGAACTGGTGCCTGCAGCCAATAGGGGTCATGGAATCACCATTACTTGAGTATTCAAGACTGGGCCACCCATCTATTTGGGACTGGCACAAGAGTAAAGCAATCAGTCCTACTGTGATGCAGGCAGATGGACTTCATGACCTACCAGCAGTATCTTCCAAGCTAAATGAGCCATTTATTAATGGGGCTAATAAAAAGTCAGAGGGGAAGTCTTCTGGGGGAAAAAAATAATAATAAATCAGCACTCAGATTATTTGATTTGTTCCTTTTCTTTACCAGATTTACTTTAAATATCAGATAAAAGAAGAAAAAAAAATTCAAAAGCATTATATCTACTCTTTTTTTGTTTGAAATTATGTTTTTTTAAACTTTAGCTTTGAGTGGTAGCTTAGCAGAGATTTAGATCCAAGTTTTACACCAGATCTTTTCCCTATAGAAGGATAAATCAAATCTCGATAGCAACAACTAATCCAGATCTATGGTATTATTTTTTCTTTTTCTTTTTCTTTTTTTTTTTTTTTTTTTTGTCTCAGACCTGTTAATTATTGGGAATATAATTTGTTCTCTTTTCTCTTATCCAAAAACATGGATTTATTGTCTTATGTTTGCATCAAAACTGTTCCATGAAAAAATTAGTGAAATAGAAAAATGAGATTGTTTAATCTCCATCTGAGCAGTCAGAATTGTGGTATAAAACACTCCCTTGTCTTTACAGGCTACAAAATATAAATTCAAAGGACAGAACTTCAATTATTTTCAGACTCCAAAACCCTGTTTAGTATTTACCTGTGAGTGTCAGGACTGAGAAGTGTTAATATACTAAGTGCACTTTTATTAGGTAAGCAGAACACTCCTTTTGCCTGTAAATTCTACTGCAATGAGATAAAAATTAATCCGGTCAGTAGGTGAACTCTACTGTTCTGTGCTGTCTGAATTTCACATACAACAGATTCATACTTTAGAAGTCAAGTATTAGGTCAGTGTAATTCCAGTTCCTGGGAATACCCCTCTGACAAAAGAGGGAGATATTAGTATTAGAATAAATAAATAAATAAATAAATAAATAAATAAATAAATGTCTTTGATTACCTCATTACATAATTCCAAAGGTACAGTGACAGCCCAATTACATAGAAGTAACATGTGCTAGTGTCAGTGTAACATTCCCGTGCATTTTCAGAATCCCTAAGAACAGTTTTATTTCCTGGAAATTATTGTTTTAGACATGATGTAAATAGTGTAGATCAAGTGTATTGTAATTAAAATTTTTAGTTGGTCTGTGACAATGTTCTAATAACTTAGTTCCCAAATATCCAAGCAGTCATTATTTCAACAGAACATTTAAAGTCTAACTAAAGAATAAAATAAATAAAAGCGGCAGCTGTTACATTTAAGCCATTCTAAACTTTGCTTTCCAGTAAAAAAAAAAAAAAAGTTATATGATTGTCTAAACCTTTTTAACCTCAGCAGCAATATTCAAAACTAACAGTTTATTCAATTAAAAAGGAACATTTAAAAACAGACAATATTTTTTAAGTATCTTAGCAACAGGTGATTGAATCCTTGCCTGGAACTATGAGACAAGTTTTGCCAAATGGACTGCATTCTCACGATATCTTTCATATAGCAAATGGAATAAATCTAATATTGTTTTGGACAAGTTACATAAATTACATCATAATACAAAATTCTTTTTATGTTTTCAACAACAATAGATGAGGGACCCATGAAGAAGTGAGAAAAGAATACATGACTTTGTTCCCTCCAGCTGTGGTAGTAAAAAACAGGTAGTGAGTTCAGATACTTAGCCCCAAAACCCTTGCATGAATACCTCTCCCACCTTTCACACATACAGTGTACAAGCTCCACCTCTGTCCCTGAGGTCATTTCATGGATTATGAGAGAGTCTTTAAGGAAAGATTCGTGAAGAATGTCGATAAGGTACCTTGTCTCTCTGCTAAATGTTTTCAGAGGAGCAGTTGAATAAAAACATTACACTAAACTTGTGCAAAAACATCACAGATCACACATAGTCTTTTGATTTTAAGCTAGATCTTTGGAGATTGCTCAGTAACACTGAAATATTACCCTAAAACTTTGAATGTCCATTATGGGTACCATACTATCATGTCATAAACTCTTAGCCTAAAGAAACCAGTCAAAACACAAATGCTACCATCAGAGCTTGTTCTTTAATTGACGTGTTCTATTACACATGTATATGACACAAAAATGATCCCTTGCAAGACTTCAGTGCAATACTAGGGAATAAAACGTAATTTTCTATGGCCAGAACAGTGAGAATGGGGTTGAGCAATGCTTAGGCATTATGGGCTCAGGTCTTTCAGAGATACCACAGTAACAGTAAAATAACTTCTCTTTGGTGTAACAAAAGAAAACCTTGTTCCATAGTGAGCTCAGAGTGCAAATACATCTGAAGACAGAAGGTATTTTTTCTTGCAGCCCAATATTGTCACCATCTTAATCACAAGTCTTTTTTTCTGTTTCCAGAGATCCCTTCATTCCTTTGTTTCCTTTGCCAGGGGAATTTTTAGGGGAAGGCCAACAACATGACCTGTGACCAGAAAGCCCCACCTGAGGGAAATGTGAACTACTGCAGATATGGAAGTGTGACATGGACACAATTGCCTTTTAACAGCAGCACAACTTCTAATCGAGGACATTCTTTGCTCCTACACTTTCCCACTGAAAAATTCTTCATAGAAGAAATGGTGATTAGAAATGGTAAACTAGACTAGACTAGACTAGAATTTTCAATTGGAAGGGTCCTAAAATGATCATCTAGTCCAACTGCCTGAACAATTAAGGGTTGACCTGAGTTTAAAGCATGTTATTAAGGGCACTGTCCAAATGCTTCTTAAACACTGTCAGGCTTGGGGCATTGACCACCTCTGTAGGATCCGTGTTCCAGTGTTTGACAATCTTCTCAGTAAAGAAATGTGTCCTAATGTTCAGTCTGAATCTGTTCTGATGCACCTTTGAACCATTCCCACTCTTCCTATTGCTGGGTACCAGGGAGAAGAAATCAGCATCAGCACCTCCCTCCCCACTTCCCCTCCTCAGGGAGCTGTAGGGAGTAATGGGGTCGCTCCTCAGCCTTCTTTTCTCCAAACTAGACAAACCCAGAATCCTTGTCTGCCCCTCATAGGACATTCCTTCTAGCCTTTTTACCTGCTTTGTTGCTCTCATCTTGACACAATATACTAAAGTTTTTAACTCATCTAAGGGAATATCTTCAAGCCTAAAATGATTATAGTGTGCAACTGTCTATTCTGACTCTCATTTTTCTTCTGCCTAGGATGTCTCATCTATCCACCATTGGCAGAGTACTAAACACATTTAATACTCTTCCAGGAAAGCAGCAGATATTGTTATGCCTATGTCTGTGTTCTTTGTTTCAAAACAGAAAGTGCTCTTCATCCACAAATCATAGAAATAGAAGTTCTTGGCCCTCCAAGTTCCATCAGTTGGACTGCTCAGCATTTTGCTATCTGCCATCAGCATAATTCAGTAACTAAAGTCTCTGCATAAAGATCATTGAAATCAACTGGAAAAAAAAAGTTTAAGGTCTTCAGTGAGTTATTTCTCTTTATTATAAGCAGTGTGGTTGAACAAATAGAATATTGGACTGCAAGCTAAAAAATACTGGGTTCTTTTCTTAGCTTTGCTTCTAGTTTGCAAAGCGGTGTTGACAAATCACTTCTTTTCTTTGCACCTGTTTTCCCTTCTAAAATAATATTTATTTTCTTTTACTTTATCTGATCATCATAAAACTTTAATATTGATATTCCTCAATCCTCCAATAAATAATCTTCTTTCTAAAATTACAGTTAAAAATTACTTTGTGAAAAAAGTTCAAGTATATTGTACTTCAAATTGTCTCCTTTTTTTGTCTTTTTTTTTTTGTTGTTGAAAAGAGTTCAGTTTTAACTTAGAAAGTAAAATTAAGGACATATATGTGTTATATGGGTCACAATTTCGCAGGAGATTCTAATATGAATGTATGTGGAATGTTACATATTTGTTCTGCTGCTTAAAAAAATGTAAGTGCTAGTTAAAGTGAGTGAATATTTGGAACAATAAGGTAATTCTATATACTTTAAAATTAAAACAATGGTATATATTCTGTTACTGCCAGATTCCTGTCATCCTATAATTCAGATTTTAGTCATATGATATCTCTAATGGATATTTTCGGACTTTTAATGCTGAAAACAAGTTATAAACAATATTCATACCAGCTGTATCACTGGGAGGCAAATGAAGCTATTATTTCATTACAATAAAAAGAAATAAAAAATGAGATATAGCTGAAATAACATGGAGACAAAGACTTACTTTCCCTTCTTTCTATATCTTCATGACATTTCAAAAAGCTTCATCATAAGGAGATTTCCATACATAGCTAGACAGCTTGCGGAAAATGAGGTGTTTCCCACTTCACATAAGTGAAGAACATTGTGTCATGCTGAGTGAAGAACCATTCTCCTTTGTCACTGACAGCCTGTCAAGCTATGCCTTTGAATGTACATCAATATGTGTTAATGTGTCAAGTCATGCTTCTTTGGAACACCTCACTGGGTTCATAAACACAAGCTCCCACACTTGCACAGGAAGAGAAAATCTGAAGAGAATGAAGCAGTGTCAGTAAAAGAGACAAACCATCTCTTAAGGTGATGTTGAGGGAAAAATGGTCTGAAATGGAGACCTACATAAAATCACAAAATTATTTTTTTTTGCCTTTCCAGAAGCTCTTGTCTGAAGGACATGTACAGATGGTATGCATCAATAAAGCCACAGGGGTTTTTGACGGGTCAGTGGTAAAGAACCTAAAACAGACCAAAGAAGCTGTAGGTCTGCATTAAGATCTCTGTAAGGTCTGTGTTAGCTCATTCCAGAAAGCTAATGATGAGAAATTTTAACAGGAAAATGGGAGGAACATCTTATCTTATCTTATCTTACCTTACCTTACTGAATGTCTACGTCATTAGAAGGAAATGGAGGTCACAGCAATTGCCAAGACATCCTGTGAAGAAAAGGGTGAATTTAATCTGAGGATGGATTTGGGAATAGATGCACAGGTTAATCATCACACATTTATCCAAGTTCATTTAAAAACTTAGAAGACTTCAGGGAAATTAGTAGTTCAACTAGAAATTATCAGCCTGGAATTATATTTAAAATGGTCAGGATTTTCATGACTAAAACCCTCTGATGTAACATACTGCTTTATTTTTAACTGATTCATTTATTAATCAGTTACAGAAATGTGCCTGTTTGCTTCATTCTTGCACCAGACATAAGCTTCTTTCAAGTTTTTCAGTTATGTTCCTGTCTCGGATTACTTCAGTAGGAGACCTGCCAGTGCTTGTCCAAGAGCTGCTCTTAAACAGTTCATACATTCCTCCCTGACTGTATCTTGAGAAATTCTCACTCGGGACAGAATTGTCAGAGGGAAAACAATACCCAGCTGAGATCCAAGGTGGATGGCTCACTAGCTGGATGGATCACAGTGTTTACAGAAGAGAAGCACACACAAGTTTTGCTTTCCTCCACTTCTTGTGGCCCACCATGGGAAGAACAGGACTGGGGTAACAGAAGCTTTACTTTTCCAAGGATGTAAATTTTGTTGTTGTTGTTGTTCTGATTTGTTTTAATCTGTAAAATGCAAAATATAGATTTTCAACTAAAATGTCCAAGGTCGTCACTTAGTAAAAATGATCTTGTCAGCCCTTAACAATTTCCTGGAAAATGGCAGGATTTTGCTTTGTGATTATACAAAACCTTTCGGGCCTACTGGTCTGCTTGGAGAAACCCTCCATTTTACTGTCTGTCTCAGCACCTGGTTCCCTTAGTCAAACAGCCAAGAAAGACAAATTCTCTAAGCAACCTGACAGCAGTCTCGCACAGCTGAGAAAGGATCATAAAGGATCACTAGCTCTGGATAACTTCTTCATTCCTGGTTCCTGTCTTTTGAAAAACAGCATTAGTTTCTGCATGTTCTTTCTGCCATTGTTCCTATCACTTTTTGCAACAACCAGCACAAAATGGAGGGAAGAAGTACCTATTGCTTCTTCCTTTTGATATCTTGACCTAATAACAGTGTTTGCTTTGAAACATTATTATGCCTCATGTCACTGACACAAGTAGAGAAGCCTTCTTTTGTTTTATCTTATAGTTTTGTTCAATATCATATTGGTGGCCATCTAAATTAGTTAAACGCAGTGCTTCAAAGTTGCCTCATAAAATGAAAGCAATTTTCCTTAGAAGCTTTTATAAAAGTACTTTTCAATCTACAGGTGGTAAAACAATAAGAGTATTTAGAGTATTAACCAGAAACTGTTGCAATAAAATTAATTATTGTAAATACCATAATGATGTCATTGAAACAAGCTGGAGCAGTCTACAGATCCACAGAAAGTGTTCAATTAGTTTTTTTCCTATATTCTGACAAGATACTATTTTAGAAATCAGAAGCCTATATCCACATGCCCATGTAATAATAATATCATATTCTACTTTTAAATAAAGGAAAAATTAGATAATATTTCCCCTTCAGCAGTGGCAGTGGAATAGTCTGTTGGAAGTTCCATTCCATGAAGTGACATTTGTTTTCCAAAATGAAACATCTGAATGTTCTGCCAATCACATAGTCCGGTTGGCCAAATATTCTCTATTGCTTTGTACAGGAATATGGACACGTGTTCAGTGCTGGGCACTTTTGAGAAATTCAGCTTAGAAAATATCACTGACCAGTGCAACAAACCACCATCTGGAATTTGCTAAAACAGCACTATTCATTATGTCATTTGTACATCACGGTGGGTCTTGATCCTGGCATGCACATCTTTAAACTGAGGTAATTTTTTAGGAAATACGACCTTTTCAATGTTTTTGCATATAAATGTTTAAAACTATGTTTTCCTATATTTTCAAATGCATAAAATCCTTTCCCTCTCTATGCTCTTGGAAAATGTGGTTTTGGAAAGGGCATCAGGACAATTTTCTTCCATCATTCTGATCCTCTGAGCAGACCGGGTAAATTAGATCTAGAAGATTAGATCTAGAAAACACAACCTGTTCAGTTCCTCTTCAGCACAGCTAGGTGAAGAAGATCTCTCTCCACTATTCTTTGCTCAATTCAGAAAATGCCCAATCCCTATAATATTTTTAAATTAATTCTTAATTAAGTTAGATGCAAAATACTTCTGAGTTGCCTAACGTCGTGTAGGAAACAGACGACTCTAAATATTTCATAGTAACTTCACGACCTACTCAAAAATGAGGTATTAGGAAGGAAAACATAAATACCCGAGTGATTCTGAGCACCCACAGATTTAACTTGTTGCAGCTGGTTTTATGCAGTGTTCAGCTTCTCTGATATTTGGATCACTATTAACTATTTACTAACTTCAATCTTTGAAATCATAGAGGACAGCAAATATTTCAGGCTGGAGAAGAGACTTTTTTTTTCATGCTCTTTAAAACCAAAACTTTCTTACCTGTAAAGCATCTTTTAATGTGCCTTCCAAGGCTAAATTTCCATTTTCTTTGTCTTTTTTTTTTACTTCTGTTTCATTCTATGGGAAATTTTCTGTTTGGCTTTTTTTTTTTTTTTTTTTAAGCTGAAGCATGACTTCAATTGCATTACTCCAGAGGATATCTTTGGGAGCAGATTCCAGAAAGCTGACTATGGAGAAAACAGATCATGAGATGCAAGCACATGTTGCTTGTGAGGCATGCAACCCTTAAAAATTAACTGTGATGCAGAACGGAGTTCTGTGACCCTCTAACATGTTCTCTGTCAGGCTGAAATGGTGGTGAGAATGAGTTGCTGCTGGTAGGCAATAGCCTAGCCCTTGAAGAGGAAATTCAAGGGGCAGCAGCAGCAGAAGAAATGACAGGAGGACCCCAGAGGCAGGCATGAGAGGCAGTAACAGTATTTGGCATGGATAAGCTCATGAAAGAGATGAAGGAGGAAACAGTGGAGCTTACCCAACTGCAAGGTGCAAAACCCAGTGCAATATGCAATGCCTGAACATGAAGGAACCTGTAATGACGCTGCTGTAGAAGACACTACAGCACTCCTGAGCTAGTGAAAGGGAAGATTTAGACTCATACACAGGAAGGCTATAGGTACATAGCACAGTGTGGTGTAGGCACTGGCTCACTGGCTCCATTTGTGGAAGTTTTGTAACTCTATCGGGATGACATTGCTCTCTATTCATTTTGCTTGCACATATAGATGTGGTCATCTGTCTTTCATCTCCATGAGTAGTTCATTCAATGAGTGTTCCAATCTCATCATTCCACAATCATTTACTCGATGCAGGCAGATTCTAATTTTTTATTATTTTTTAATACATTTATTGCAGATATATATAACTTTTTTTTTTTTTTTTTTTTTTTTGGTGGTTTTGGATGCAGAAGGAAAATTTGGCCAAAGGTCATTCCTGGTTATAGGAAAGTGGTTACTTTTCATTAATTGCTCATTAGAAAAGCCTAAAAAATGTTTGTATTTCATGCCACCATGGTTTGTATTATTTGTAATTTAGGTCTTGATCCTGTATTTGGACCATCTGGATGAGTACTGCATCTGCATTTACCAGGGCTCTGAATAAAGTGGAATGAAGGATATGTTTGCAGGTTTGAAGTCATACATACTGTTTTACCTGTTGTGTATCCTGCACAATCATTAGCTCTCTAGTACTCACCATATATCATCACTAATGTATTATCATTAAATGTGGTCACCTAATCAAAACTCAGTAGTCAAACTCATGGAGCATTTATTGCTGTCGGAGGCAGAAAATGACACTGGAATCAGGATCTAGCATTTGCTAGTAAATCCAATGTTTTTGAAATTACAAAACATTTCAGTTACAATATCGGAATTAAAATAGAATTTTCTAGCTGCAAGATGTACAGTCTAACTACTGTACCGGCTACCTTTGCAGTCTACAATAGGAACATATTTTAATATGCTTTTCTGTTTTAAAATATATACAGAAATGATGGTGAGGACATTAGTAAATGACACATGGTCCTTAAGCTCAAGTACATGAAATATATGATGCATTCAAACTGATGAAGTTTTAATTTGAAAGCAACTTGTTAACATAGCTGCTGATTTTAAAACATTAGAAGACAGATAAAACCTCCTCCAAACTGGTTGTATAGTTGAGATATATTTGCAAAATGCTTTCAGAATGAAGAAGTGAATAAAAAACCATAGTGATTTCTGAAAGTATTGAAAGTATCATATGTCAGTGATACCTACTTTGTTCCTCTCACTTTGGACCTCACAGACTGATAAGAAAGGAAAAGCGTTATAACCCAGAAGTAAAACTGTTGTGTGATTATAACCCTGACAACCTCCTCCTAATGAGCTTCCCTGCAGATAGAGAGAAGAAACAGCTTTGATCTCTCCGAGTGAAGTATCTGAATGAACCACTGTTTTGAGGAAAGGAATCTGATTAGGTCTACTCTCCTAGTAATCACAGTCACAAGCTACCATTTGAGGTATTTGTGAAATTCAGATAAGATTAGTTGCTCCTCAGATAAGCCACTGCACTCAGTAGGAGCTAATTTTGTCTGGGATGTGATCACAGGAAGTATCACAATGGGAAATGAAAAATAATCTTGGTGAATTTATTAGAGTAGAGCACCTATTGGAAAATGTAAATTAACTTTAGAGGTTTGTAATCACTCTCATGATTAATAATTCTATCTCAGCAACATCATCATTATTATTACCACTATTTCACAATGTATTGAGCTGTATGAAATTTATAGGAACAGCAGTCCCATCTCTAAGTAGCTCAAATAATGAAAAAAAAAAAAAGAAGACTTTTATTTCCTATGACAACTCCCCTACAGTTTGTTAAACAGCCTAATTTATGCTAGAGCCATATTTGGCTTGAAAGAACCTCTTACATTTGGTAAATATAGATATGAAACATATATGCATATGTATATAATGAATAATAAATAATCTGATAACATATCAATTTCCTCTCCCTTATCATTTCTTTGCCCCACTGGAAATGGGATAGAATAGCATCTGTAGAACTTTCAGGCTGGGAGGCAAACATAGACATGTTGGTGCTTATTTTATCCCATTTATGGAAATGAGCATTTAGAAAAACAGTGAATATCTGAATGAGAAACACAAGAATGCTTCTGCCTGAGAAAAAGTCTTTTCTGAACTGAACCACAGTTCAGGTTTGGGCCAGCATCTCCTTGCTACTGTATTATCTGTGGTCAGTAAACAATATATGCAGCACATGGCTTTGTTCTGATTGACATTTTTAATTGGGACATCCTTGAAAAATAAGAATGGCCATTTAGATATACAAGTAAAGGAAGATGAATTTCGATAAAAGAACCCCGAACTGTTAGTTTTAGAGTATTCTATTATTTTTTTTTTAGAACAAATAACCTTTTGTAAAGTAATAATAATTGCTTTATCATGTACAAAATAAAGAGATAAAATCTGTTCACAAAAACCCTTCCTGCTGCTCAACAAGAGTATTCGCCTGAACAGATTCTGACACTTAAGGGTCATACAAAGGACACAGAAATGTATTTTTTTTCTTTTGAAACTATTGTAAAACACCTACATTAATTTCCATCAGATTTTGAGATGGATTTGTAGGGGATGGGGGGGGGGTTTGAAAAGATCAGTGACTCGTTTCAAGCTGTCACTGTTATTTGTGGTCAGCCAGAAGCAACTGATAATGGATTATTATCTGCTAAAAGAAAAGGAGGGCAAGGAAGGGCCTATGTTTTGTTGTTCATTTAAAATCAATTACACCTATCAAAAACTTAATTAAGCAGCTGCCTAAATACTGATATTTAAGGATGTTAGGCATCCCATGTCAGCCTACTAAACAAATGGCACAATAAAGATGCAGACTGCTTTGTTCGATTGAAGACTGAGCTTTTTCACTACCTAATACACAAACCACCTGGCTATATCTGCAGAATGTGGGATGGTAGCTACTCTTAACTCTTATCTAGTGATAAGATACTCACTGTCAAACATATACAACAGAAAGTAAATATTACAATCTTTTAGGCTTATAAAGTCTTCTTACTTCTTTAGTGAAAGAGTATGTTTTTAGGGCAATAAATTCCAGGGCCTAAATCATTATATTTTTCAGTGATCTAAAATTTCCAGATCTTTCAATGCCAATTCAGAAACAGTGAAATTGCTTCAAGAGGCAGTATTCATCCAGTTACAATTAAGAGGGCAAGATAATTTGAGGTTTCTCAGTTATTACACAACTGTCTCCAAACTGAGAGAAAGGCTGATTCTCAAGACTTTCTGAATAACTGGGCTGCCTTCCAAGTTGGGCATTCTGTTGCTTGGGGTTTGTTTTTTTTTTCAGCTCAAATACCTGAAATTAAAAGCCATTCATGAAAAAGCTGGCTCTAGGAACTCAGCTTCACAGACCTTCACAACTTTGCCCTTGCCAAAAATCTCACATCACTTAATTTCCTTATATTCTCACTCTAGAGTACGAGTCTGCACTGCTTTCACTTTCATTTCCAACTGTGTTATCCACACTGACACTTCAAATTAGGGCTTTTTTTCTAGCATTGCTTCTCATCTGACACCATTTCTTCAATTTACTTTGCTTTCAACAGCCTGTTTTTTCTTACAATCTCACAGAAGAAAATTCACATATAAATCCACATTCTGTAGCAGCCTTATTTCTAACTTCTATATGAAGAAAAATTGTAGGAAAAAAACAGCTGTGCTAAGAACCCTTGTAGAGACACCTGGATAGAAGGAAGAAGAGCTATATGAACAAAGTCATGCTCTGTGTGAATTGTTAGCAGTTCTCTGTGGATTACCAAGGGGCCACAAACTACAGTATGGGATGTCACTATACAAAATTATTTATCAAAATTTTCCTGGCTTAGAGAGTTGCAGTTTCAACAGATTGCATACTAGTTTTGTCTGAATCTACCTATGTATATTCATATTAGTGACTAATTCAGTGTAATAGGAGCAGATAAGTATATTAAAGCTGCTGATGCACAGGTCTGTTGTATGAGGCTGAGGATGTTTCTTTAGACTAGATTTAGCTTAGTCTCCAGGACTCACTATTTTCACAACACATACATTTCACAGCTTTCTGGGAAAAAACCTGTTCAGTGGAGATCATAGACGATTGGTTGAGACATCTGTAAAAGTGGGAATCTAATACCGAATTTCTTACTAAATTTCAAACTAGTGTAAAAGCAAATTTAATAGCTTGATTTTTACTGTTGTATATGATTTGCCTTTGCTGGAAGTGTACTTTTATTTTTTCTGCTTTTCCAATAAATGCTTTTCTGAAAAAAGTTCCTTACTTTCCAAAGACCATTTTTCTTTTAAATCGTTTGATGATGTTTCAGAGAATTTAGCTTCTTCAAAAGAAAGATGTGCATCTGATGTTGACCCTTCAGATAAAATCAGATAGGATTTGTCTGTTGATTGCAGGAGCTTAACTCACCAAATGTTTCTACTGAGGTTTTTTTGTTGTTTTGGGTTTTTCTCTCTTTTCTTTGCTGGAATAAAGAAAATGCTTGTTCACTCTTTTTCTGCATTTGACTCTGAATAGGACAGGCCTCTGCTTCCAAAGAGGAGGTTATTTCAGCCATTTTATATTGGTAAGTGAGAAGTGGTTGCTGGAATGAAAATACTGAGATTCAGAATCTCTGCTGTAAAGCATTAAGGGATGCATCTCACATTACTGGACACTCTTACATGTTTGGATTTTTCTTTTTTTTAAGTCCAATAGACATTGAACTCATTTATGTATATTCCTAGAGTCAGAGATTTAAGTGATGCTCCTGTATTGCAGTGATGGTCCCATCCAGGTGGATGCTGGCTGCTTGTTAACTGGCCAGCAATTGCACAGTCAGACATTATGTTTTTCCCATATATCTTATTTCCTGACTTATAACATGAAACCAGATTAACTACCAAATGAGTTCATTTTACACGTGCTTAAATATAAAAGCTATGCTCAAATAATGCACACTGACTATAGTGTGCACGGGCTTCTGTGCCAAAAGAGAGGGGAAGAAAACACAACTATTACCTATAGTGTATACCTGTGTATTCCACAGCAATGCAAGGATGCGATAAGCAGTGGAAGACAGGCTTCCTAAAGCAGAAAACATCACAAAACAGGTGAATATTGAGCAGTCTGGTACCAAATCTCCACTGTATGCACATGTTCAGTATCAGTGGTCACATTCCACAAACTACAGCTGTAAACATATGTTAGCAAAAACCAGCTTCTGTTATTGTCTCTTAAAGAATTGTTCCAAATGCAAAATCTTTGGAATGTCCATATCCAATATTGACTCAAAGAGAACAGGTATAAGAACTGAATTGCCTGGACCTGGTATATAGTGTTGACACATTCATATCAAAGGGCTGTGGAGGTTTTGATCAGAAGAGCTGTCTTTCCTTTGGCTGTTACAACAAACAAGATCTGTAACTGTTGGCTAAGAGACTTGAGAGGGATTCAGTTTGGAACAGCAAGAAAAATTCATACGTCTTTTCAAGATGCTATTAAATTATTACCATTTCTCAAGGACCCTTCAGGTTTTGTTACATGGCCTACAAGCACCTTTCTAACTCGAAAATTACATACAGCATACAGCAAAATGTGGGTTGTTTGCTTTGTTGGTTTTATTTTTTTTTCCTCAAGGAGTTTAAAATTAATCTTGTATTAGTAGGTTAAATGCAGTTAATTCTGGAAAACATGACAGCCTGAAGTAAAAAAAGACTTTAAAGGTGAAAGGGTTATCAAGTGAAGAAAATTGTCCTGACACAAGTCTCCTGCAATCATGGGAAGATAAATTGTATGATTTTAAATGAGGTCTCTTAGGTAAATTTTCCATGTTAAATCCAAAATAAAGTAATATTAATTTTTAAAAATAATACCTGTCTTGAATTTGTCCCTCACATATTCAAAGAAATAAAATTCTTTGCTTTGAAAAAGAATGTTTTTGTAAAAACCTTTACTTTTCCCTGAAAATAAAGGCCTACTCCATGTTTTGCTTCTAATTCTAACGTGGTTATGCATGCATGAGTGTGTATATGTACATCAGATTCTATGTGCCCAAACACATATATATTTTCTTCATATGCATAGACAATGCAGATATCCACACATGCAGATAACCAATAGTTAAACAGTTTGGCTTGAAGTCTTTTGAACTACAAACAGTTCAAATAAAATTCATCAGGTTTAGGTCAAATTCTTTGACCTGCTCATTTTTAAACAGTAGTAGATCGTAATTTTATTAGATGTATTTTACAAAGGCAATCTTGTTGCTGTTATGCACCAAGTATTATTTTGGTTTGACACATTTAAACCATGTTTCAGAATATTTTCTTGCTGTTATGGATAAACACTAAAAAGAAGAAGGAAAAAAACCCAAACCAAACCTCCTCTCTCTTCATTGTAGCTGCATTCAGCTGGGAATTCCATGCAGATTTATAGACTTCTTGCTTTATCATAGGCAAAGCCATTCTTCTGAGGCTTAATTTCTTCTTCTGTAAAACGAGGGATTAAAATAGAAGTATTGGTGGAATGCCACATTCATGAGTGAACTGTGAGTGGTAGGGAATGAACCGAGACACTGAGCAACTAAGGCTTTTCTTCCCTCTCCATTGTGAAAGACACCAAGCTGCAGGCTAAGTGGGAGCAGGAACTCTGTAAACCCTGGAGTCATTTCGAGCCTCACACTTGCCCTTGATATGCCTTGGATTTGACTTACAAATCCTCATTGCATAGAGGTGGATTATGAAAAGGAAGAATGATAACAGGATCCCTGACTCCACAACCAGGATTAGACGGATGCATCCACTGAGCACTTCTGACAGGTGAAGTTACAGCACTGCTTGTAACTTGATATCTTTAATAAAACTGAAATGAAAGTTTCAGCCTGAGTATGGGCTCAGATCAGATCATTTTAGCAACCTGAATAACTCCCAGCCCATTCTCTGGACTTTCTGAACAAGGCTAAGCCAGTTTACAGAGCCTTCCATCAGAACACAAGAAAGGTGCTGGTGATAACAATAAAAAATGCAGAAATGAGTAATGAGTGACATTACAAAAATACAAGCATATGAAGAATTGAGGTCCTTGAATCACTACAGAACCAAAAGGGTTGTGTTCCTGACCTAATCATATGAGGTAGCTGAAATTTGAAGCTCCATATCCGAGTTTCTCTGGTTTTGGATAGATGATGTAAGTAAAAGTACAAAGCCTGTGGTTGGGGAACAGTGCTGCAGAAATGGCCTGGGCAGGGGAAACTGCAGGAGCCAACAGAGTGCAGCCAGGACCAGCAGCAGGATGCAGGCCAGGAGCTTCAGGGTAGACATCAACTCTGGAGCACTTAATCTGTGAGGAGGGCAGAAGGGAGCTGGGCCTGTTCAGCCTGTGTAAGGGGCAGCTTTGGAGGACCCAACAGCAGCCGCCCTATGCCTCTTAGAGCATCAAGAAGGTGAATTGCTTACTGTGGTGCTTGGCAAGAAGATGAGAGAAAAGAGGCACAAGTTGAAACAAAAGGGGTTAGGCTTGGATGTACTTAGAGGGGAGGCTGTACAGGCTCTATCCTTGGAGGTTTCCAAGACACAGCTGGAAAAACACCCAAGCAACCTGGCCTGACCTCATAGTAGACCCTGCTCTGAGCCTCCCAAAGTCCCTTCCATCCTGAATTATTCTGTGATCCTATAATCCTACAAGTTCAAACTGAATTGCTGGTAATCAATGTTTTGTGTGTTTATTTGCAGCAAAGACTCCAAACTTCTTAAATCAGTCCTAAAACTCATAGTTTTATTGAGGACAGTAACAGTGGGTTTTTCTACTGTACAACTTTTTTTCTTGCAATGCAAGGTCTATGTTATAAATCCAACCTCAATTAAGTGTTGCATTTTATGCTCAATCCAGAAAAAAATGCCAGAAAGAAATAAAGACAAACCAGATCCTCAGCAGTTGCCTAAGTCTAAGCTTATTTCTATTGCACAGAAGCCAACCAAACCAGCAACAGGGTAGTGCCAAAGATCATCAGAACAGTCTGCCAAAGAAAAAGCCTTAGGCCTAGCTGCTGCTACTGGAAAACCCCAGACAAATGCCTGGAAAAGAACTGGCCCCAGACTTACACATTGTTATTGTGGAGAAGGGAATGATGACACAGTTTCCTGCACAATATTTATATACTCGTGCCCTGGAGCCTTGGCTTCTCACTCCAGTGGATATAAGACAAAACTCAATGGCAGAAAAGACATTTCTGTTGCCTAAGATGTCACTAGGAATATTTGTAGGGTTTTTTTTATTTTATTTTACATTAAATTCCTTGATCTTAATGATCTTAAACGAATGGGAGGATGCCATCACTACACAGAGTTTGCCATTATCAAGGGCAAAGCAGGCAGCATCTAATGTAAATATAAAGTAATTGTAAAGGTAATATGAGGTGCCACAGTCAAACAGAAACAGGGCTGAAAATGAAGTCCACATCTTCTGACTCCCCTCTATATGGGCTTCATCTTTACTACTCAGCTCATTCCATCCAGACAGATTGTGATGCTTATATTGCTGTGTAATTACAGCAAAAGCTGATCCTTTATGTGCACTGGCACACTTAGGCTCCTGGCTTTATGGATATCTTTTGGCATAAAGGTATATATAGCTTGTACAATTTATGTCAAACCCAGAATTCCTATGTCATTTCATATACACACTTGTTACAAGGTCAACAAAGGATATTTCTCCCAGGGCATTGCCTCATTTTCTTTTAATCAGTGTAACTGTTCCTGGACTATGTGGGGACATTGTGAAGATTTTGATTGAGGCATTTAGCATTATAGAGAAGAATTGGTAAATATCTGATAAAAAGAACAGTATTTATTAACATGATAGAAACATAGGTAACATTTTATAAAGATTTTGTGATTGTGATTATGCTTAAAACTTAACAGATGATTCATGAAATGTACAACAAACCTCTCTTTGCAAGCAAGCTACATTAATTGAAGAGTTGCTCTTCAGATCTTCTGAGTAGTAGAGTTATATTAGTATTAATTTTTCCTAGTTCATATATAACATAGATAACATGATAACTGAGTTTAGGCTCCTGTTATGCTAATTTCTGTGCATTGATATATTAGGAGATAGTTCAGCTAAGAAAAAAATTACAAAACAGACAGGAAAGGCCAAACACTGAAAAAGTGAAAAGTGAGAGATGCAATAAGTTATTTTCATCAAGCTGGCAGCAGAGACTAGCCATTTTTATGTTTCAATCTCTGAGTAAACCACACTGTCTACTATAGAAGTGGAGATCATTTTGATTCTAGAAGAATATATGCAAGGAGAAGTAGATTCTGACCTGTTGTGTTGGTGTAGCAAGGTAAAGTAAATGGGAAAAAATGCAATTCACAGTAGCATACTAGGATACATCCTTAGGTTTGCAGGTCAGAACCATACTAAACAGCCAAAATCGATTCAGTGTGTCAGGGCCAGACTGTTGGAAGTAAAACTTGTCCCTTTCAAAAGTTGAATAATTTCTACAAAAGATTGTCAACATGGCATGTATTAGCTGTCTACTTACTTAAGTCTAACATGTATGAAGGTAGTGTGGTGGCAGAATACTAACACTGGTACTTTTAAAATAGAAAGCTGTTTCACTCAGCTCTTATATAAAGTGCATGAAAACTGGTCTTATGATGTGAGCAAATGACAGCAGAACAGAGGCCAAAAGAATGCTCTTGAATCAGGTGGAAATGTTAAGTTTTAGTGTTTGCCATTAATTTTGTCCTAGTGCCAGAGTGGTTTCTATGCAGACTTCTTGCAGATGGAAACAGAAATTATGGCTCTACTGCAGCTTTTTCTCAGTCTGTAGCAGTTTATCAGCATGATATCAATCTCTGAAATGTCTAGCTGTTATTCTCTGAAAACACAATAAAGCTCAGAAAAAAAATAATGTTTCTTTACAGAGAAGAGACGGAAGAATAAACACAGCTTTTAAAATCGTAATCACTTTTCTTCATTCTAAAAAATTTGCTACTAGAAATAGAGTCCACTGTCAAGAGAAAGAAATACAGAAGATACCATTTCTCTGTTTTGTAAAAACTGAGGAGTTCCATTTTATTTGCTACAGAAAAAAAAACGACTATTTCAAAAGTTCAATATAAATGAGACCATCTATAAAATAAAATATCTCTCTATGTAGAATGTCAGAGACTAATCTGCTTTTTTTTTTTTTTTTTAATACTTCTTGATTAAATAAATAGACCTCAGATGAAGAGGAGTTATTCCTTCAGTGAGGGCTAAAGGATTTAGAATGCATAAGAATGAGCCATTTCTCTGGGAATTAGAAACTAGGAGGAAAAAAAAAAAAAAGAAAAAGAAAAAGAAAAAGACAACAGCAATTGAAATATTTATCAGATAAACCAACAGTAACATCAGAAACACATAAACACCTCTCAAACCCAAAATATTTACTACAGGACAGTAGCTATTTGATTTTGCAACATGTGAGATACTAGCACTAACTTCCCACTGCAGAGTGTTGCATTAACAGGTTTCCTTTAGAACATAGTGGAAGTAAAAGTATTCTTTAACATACACTCATTTTTCAAGGTCAAAACTGAATCTGCACTCTCTCCTGGGGCATTTTAGAAGGCACGACTGAAAGCTCAGGGGGCCTTTCTTGCTTTAAACTTCTCCCCACCTTGGGAAGGAAATTTAGTTGTGCCATAGTCTGATTTTTTTATTTCCTAGAGACAAGTCCATAAAGGTGATCTTATCTTACCTAACTTAAACATCTAAGAGTTTTCTGTCTGAATCTAAGTTAGTCACTCTTTGCTCAATATAGCCAAAAGAAAGAAAGAAAGAAGTAACTCCTAGGAGCACAATCACTTCAACCGTTGATAGGCATCTAACTCTCTGCACAAAATAGGTTATCTGAGAAAAAAGCCTGTGCATGTCTCAACTGTGCCCTGACTACATAGTAAAAGAGACCTGGGTGCTCACCTGCCTCCTTCCTTACTCTGGTTTCTATGCAGAACAAACTTGAGAGAAACAAAACCACTTACCAGAGGTAAATTTATCTGCAATTAGGGATGATTTGTTATCTTAAACATTTGACATAATTAGTTGTCTCCAAAGAGACATTGGGGTGTGGCTGGGTAGTGTTCAGACCTAAATGAGTGAAGTTTTGTGTGATGATCTCATTCAAAATTAATTTCAACATGTTTAGCATCTTGTACTTCATGATTTACTTGCATTATGACAGATAATTTTTACAATGATTATATTGTATAATGGAATCTTTGACATCAGCATCCATTACTTGACATGTTGAAGACTTCTATCTGCTTGTTCAATTTCTCCTCAATGTGTGAAATAGATAAGTTAATTTTGACTAGGTAAAATCACTGGAAAAAAGATAGGTTGGAATTAGTTCACTGGAATGGAAATCTGAACTGATAAATGTTCTGTAGTCAGTAATTAGAAACTTGTCTTACAAATATGTTTCTTTTAGATATGGAGGGCAAACTTTATTCACAGGTCACTGCAGTTTCTAGCTCTACTACAGTCTGTACTGCTACAAAAGTTTTTGAATATTCTTATAATCTAGAATAAATTTAGATTATTTTTTTTTTCTGCTGTCAATAAAATCTTCTTTCTGTCTTCAATGACAGTTAAAATTCCAGATTATAAGATATAATATATAAGATTAATATAAACAAAAGTTTTGAAGTTTTTTTTTGTTGGAGAAATAGTGTAACTCTGTATATTCAGAAGAACAATGGAAGATTTTATGCATAACTATATATAGTTTTTTAATAAAATCTCTAAATTAGTTTTCCACGTATTAAGATACAGATTCTGGTACTCTTAAGAAATCACTAAGAATCAGACTGTCTGTTCAAGTTTGGGGGCTAGTTTGTAGAACAACATCCAGAAAAATGAATACAATCCAGCTCAGGAATCATGCCTTTGAAACCAAATCTGTGGTGTAGAAATGAATAACTACTAGAGCACATGGCTGCCAACTCTGGAATTTAACATTCCACATTTCACTTAACCATAAAAAATGAAAAGGAGACATGTTCAAAGGCAAATGCAGCAAAACATTAAATTAATTTTACAGTGTGCACATTATAGGTCAAGCGTGTCTAAAAGTTCCCAAAGCAAACTGCAACATCACTGAAAATTATTTAACATGGAATAACATAATCAAAACATAATAATAATAAAAGATGTTTCTATTGTCTCTCTCTTCTGTCTCCTCATTGCACTTTCAATAATAGATAAGCTAGTTTGGAGCATATATCAAAATCTGCTCTTGATTTTTCTGTGCTCAGTTCTAGTTATTTAATTCACACTCACTAATATGTTACCTATAATTGAGGACTCATTCAGTTCAGTTCTACTTTCTTTGAGATAAGTTACTATTCAACTATTCCCGTTACATAATAACATTACTATACTTTGCATTTCAAGTTTTTTTATTTTAAAGCCCAAAACATTTATTGATATTCTCACATTATTTCCCAAACTCTAAGGAAAGAATCTTCAGTTAGGTTATAAAAACAGGGATCTCCTAACTCCAAGAATCCAGGGCTACAAGATAGCAGCAAATACTGGTCACAAGTTCAAGAAGGAAAAAATACATATGCTTTTATGAAAATAATCACATGAGCATAAAACTAAAAATTTCCAGGTTGCCATCATTCCTGAATAACATCCTTATTCAAGAGAACTAGAATCATCCATTTCTGTTATGAGTGTCTTCATCTGTCTTCCTTTCTTACTGTCATATTAAGAAAATATGATAGAAGATCCCAGCATTTATTTAGGAGATAATCACAGAAGATTTTAGAGGTACTAGAATATTGGATGTTTCAAAGAACTTGGTATGAGGAGTAATAGATATGTGATAAGCTAAACATGTAGATAGCCTTGTTATGGCTCACTGTTTTCCCTCTGAAATGCTTTGATTCGTTATAGATATTAAATTACTACCCATGGATCACATCTGCCAGTAGGAAATGAATTACACTTTAAACTTAATCAAATAGTCTGAAGTAATCCCAATTAGACCAAAAGACTGAAGCACAAGGCCAGGCCTGCCTGGGAAATTGTTTGGTTCTGTTCTGGGGAGGTACAAATCTGGTGCCTGAGACACCTGAGATTTTCACTGAGGAAAAAAACAGTGAGGGTTAAAACATGGAGAGAGCTACCATTTGTAGTCTGCATTACCTTTCTTTGGTATAAAGGTTATAAATCAGTCAACAGCAAATTCTAAGCACTCTTGACAATGAGGAAAGTGATAATGGACAGATGGAAAAAAAGAATAGGGAGAATGAGAGGAAGGGGGTAAATAAGTAAAGGAGGTCACATCATCAAGGGACTTGTATAAAGTCACTTGGTATATTTTAGAAGTATTCTCCTGGGTCACACATCATTGTACCATGCAAAAGACCTCAGTATCATTCAGGTCTTCCTCCTTCACTAATTATTTATATACCTTGCACAGTTATATCCAGATTAATTAGTATAAAGGCAGAGCCAACTATAAAAATGTGTAATAGAAATCAAGAGACCTAAGTAGCTGCTAGAAACTTGAAGCCTGGTTCTATCATCACTTAGTAGGTAGGATTCAGATAGCAATCACACAGCAAGATGTCCAAAATTTATGAGACTCCCCACTTATGCATAATTGAAAGATGGGGAAAGTTAGCTTGGATTCCAAGATCTGTGATAGCAATCATGCAAAACTCAGTGGGTTTGGAACTTGTGAGTGACACAGACATTTAAACTAACATTGCATAATTATTTATCATCTCAAAAAGACTCTGCAGCATGAAGATTGTGTTACACAAATTCACACCTATTTGCATTGATGGTTCTTGGCTTCCAGCTTTTGTTACAACAACAGACAGGGTATGAATTCATGCATTAGCATTCACTTACTTCTTGGTTTTGTTCATTAGACATGCCATCAAAAGATGGTGTGAAGATCTCAAGATTGACAGAACATGCTTTGTCTTGTTAGCACTCATGCAAGTTATCACTCAAGCAGCAGCATAATGTAAAGTACATGCTCTCAAAGGTCTCTGAACAATACATTGCAATAACACAGCACAAATGTCACTGGTATAAATAAAGTATGGGAACAAAAACTCTCATGCTTCAGGGCATAGATCAGCAAAGGCTTTACACTCAGACTAGAAGGATTAAATCTTGTTATTCAGTTCATGTGCATTGCATAGCCCAATGGGATCACTGGGTTTCTACTGAAGAACTATACTGCTGTAGTAACAACCACTATAAAAACAAAGTGTTGTAATTGCAACAGCTGTTATTTTTAATAAAGGTACGAAGAAACTTTTTCCTGTATACAGGGAGGCTCAAATGATGATTTCTTGCACCGTCTTCTGAAACACCGGCCATTACAAAATGCTTCCAGTAGCACCCTCAAGTTCAATTTCTCAACTGTCTACAAGCTATGTTTACATTAGCAAGGTTTGATGGAAGTGTATCTATTAAGCTGTTAGTATTGAGGATGCAATAGCCCTATTATACACATTTCAGGAGCACATTATCACTTGGCACATGAGAGGTGCAATGACAAAGAACACCCTCTAGTTTACATTGCCCCAAAAAGTACCCATTTCCTGTGATACAAGACTACTCCATGATTCAATCCAAGAAGCATTTGCAGGGGTTAACTGGATGATTAGCTTCAGAAGCATGTTCCTGACCTGAAGTAAATTGCTGTTGTAGACACACTAGTCTCCGCCTCAGGGCACATGCCAAAGTACCACTGAAGTGCTCCATCTGGAATGCCTGAAGGCAAACTCTAACAAGCCCCAGGTGTCACAAAGCTTTTCAGTGCACCCTCTGAAGCCACCAGGAGAACTTGTACCCTGGTCCCTCACAGCATGGAGCAACCTGAAATGCAACATAGCTGTGAGCATGCTCCAGTTCTGGATATCTCATCTAAAGCTGTGTGGCAGAGGCAGCACACAATGCTCTCTCATTTGTTAGTGTCTCCATGTTATTACACTAGCAAGACAGTGCCCCTAAGAGGAAGTCTTCTCCATACTGCAGAGAAATCCCATATCAATCTCTTACTAGAAAGGACTAAGTACAAAATCTGGCGCCTTAGAAGATATCAGTTCCTCACTGAGGGGAAGCCTGTTAAGACAACCACATCTTTCCCTTTCTTCCCATCACTTCTCAGCCTTTCCCAAATCTTGTGCTGCCCTGACTGGGGGTCTCTTGTCTGGTATTGGAGGCTGAATGCCAAAGTAAGTTTGCCAGACAAGCCAAATATGTCTAGCCGTAACGCACAGCAGAGTCAAGAACATGTGTGTGTAAACTAAGCCATTGATCCTCTTGACAGTTCCTGTAAGTAGCTATGTCCAGTGTGTGCTCAGACATGCTAGGCTGCTGGGGCCAGCCCGGGCAGACATGCTATTTCTGATCACACAATGGATTCATTATGCAAAGAAACAAAAACACACAGGTAGAAGTTAGTCTAGCAGGAATAGGTTTGTCTTAGGTGGAAACCACATATCGTATCACTGTCAAAAGATATAGCCCACCAGTATCTCTCTGTATTTTTACCAGTATTTTTAGGTTTGAAATTCTGAGAAAGACTGAAAAGCTATGGACACCTTGGGGTGATCTTCCAAGAATCTGTTGTAGTGATGGAGAACAACCCCACACAGAACAGGTTATGCAAGTATATCTGCTTTTTAGCTGCTTGCATAGTATGCCACTGCTAAGTTTCATTTCCCTTCAGCTATGGTTGCTTGCCTGGCTTTTGTGGAGTCTTAGAGTTGAAGATGACTCCTTGATAAATTCAATTTTTCTAAGAAGACAGAGACTGTCTTACATACCTTCTGGACAGCTGATGGTTACTGAGTCTTGGTAATGCTCTTCTTTGTGATCATGCTATGAAGGTTTACACACTAGAGGAGAGAAAAATTGCTGTGGCAACATTAATATAGTCTTGTTATCTCTGGGGATAAAATGTGTAAGTGGACTACATGTCACCTGCTGACGTTGTGCCTGGGGAAAAAAAGATTAATATGCAGAATTTCCAAAAGCTATTATACAAACACACACATGCATGTATTAACAACATCAGCAACATATTAACAACTATTACCAATAGTTCATTCTGTGCTCCAGGAACTTGTAAACTCTTTTAATTCTGGTCTAGGCTTATAAGCATCTTCAAAAAATAAAATATTGAATCCCTAAGCCTTATGCCAGTGGGATGAAGGGAATTGTCAGGGCAATGATATGTTCCGACCCAGAAGTTAAGGCAAAAAGGGTTATCTTCCTTTGTAGTAATTAAGGAGTTTAAGTCCCTGGGACACTAGGTAAAATCAACCTTGTCCTATGTGGTCTGCCAGGTACACATAGAAAACAGTCTTTAGTGGACTTGCACCCTAGTAGAACTTTTCTTGTCCCTCTCCCCTTTTCTTTTTCTATGAAGTACTGGTAGATAATACTGTGAATTAGGCAGTTTCATCTTTAGATACATTGAAGAATGATGTAGTACCAGATGGAGCAGAGTTGTGGTGGGTCCTGGAAGGGTAGGCTATAAAGATTTGTAATCTCAGTGTGTATCTGAGAGCTAATGCCATAACAGGGGTAGTTTGATGATAACCAATGTTCACATGGACTCTGTGTTGTGGCACCATCATGGATTCATTCTTCTGAAGTAACAGAGCTGCACAGCTATGAACACAAGACATCTGATTTGAACAAACATTGTGGCTTCTAAGTATATTATATTCAGCAGTCTTTAAAAATTGTCTCTAAAAATGCAAGAAACATTACTATTTCTTGGAATAAATGTATTATCTGGAAATTTAACAGCATATGTCCATTAGAGTTATTATTAAAACAGTATTAGGATTATACATTGTAGTTAGTGTAGTTTCCTTCCATACTGTTCATAAAAGAATAAAGCACAAGAAGCCAGACCAGTGATTCAGTTGAAGAAAACCAGTTTTGCTGTGTGAGATGATAGTTAACAATTACTCTGTGGATAATGACTTCAATAGACATTTACTCTCACTTAAGTGCTTATCACTCTGTAAAAGCCATCCATGGTTATTTGGGTCTTACTACAGTCCACCACTATTTTCACATTAGCTCAACCCTTCCAAAAACATTACTTACTTGCACAACATGGAACAAAGAATTTATGAACATTGAACTAGCACAGGAAGAAAAAGAAAAAGTATTTGAGCAGCTCAGTTAACAGATGTAGCAAAACAAGTCTATTTTTTCCAGATATACTTGCTATCTTAAGTATTTGAGAAAAACACACAACCCCTGTCTCATTGAAGAAATCTCAGATTTAAATAAAGCATGTGCTTAATTTTTCTTCATGGTAAGTAATGTTTCTGCATCTTTATAGTGATGTGTAATGTCTCTGTATTTACTATACTATACTTACTATTTATTATATGTGTACTTATGCATACACAGGTATACACACATATATGAATGCACACAGAAGATTTGAGTATTAGCAGACAGTTTTGAAATGAAAGGATATGCACAAAAGTCAGTACAGCACTTTGCTTACTTGTTATTTTCACAGTGTACACATTGATCTCAGGGTCTTAGCTCTAAAATGAATATATAACCAAGTTAGGAACAGTGAGTGAAAGCCTGAGTTAAACAAACAGGAATGGACACAGAAGGGCGTTGCTCAGGTTTGAGACATTTGCTTGCATGACTACTTGTAGACCAAGGTGAAAAGTGCAACTGGCTTCTTGGACTGAACAGAGTGTGTAAACAAGCATGAAAGAGAGATTAGCTCTCAGCATCAAGAAATGTTTGTGCTCTTGAAATCAATGGGTGATTTGTGACAATAAGAAAAGGGCAAATATTGAGACAAAAGGCTCCAGCCTGTGGTTTGTATTTAATCAGCTCTTAATATCAGGTAAACTTGTTACAGATACACAAATTACTCATGTGCTAGGCTGTGATTTCACTAAAGTAGGAAGAAGTGTTGATGTAGATGGAGTAAATATAAGCAGCAGATTGTCTTGTAACTGATCCCTCTTTAATCCTCCTCAATTGATGACAAATTGCCATTTGCAGAATGCTTTGTGTGCATGTAAGCCTTTCAGATAAGAGAAACCCACCAAGGGAGAGAGATGTAGTCAAAGTACCATATTCCCACTAACTAACCAGCCTAAATGAACAAATAAGTACAAAGCAAAACACTGAAAATGTCAGGAACCTTTTCATTTTTTCCTCTGAAGTATGGCCGACGTGACCTATGTGAAACTAAAGTTTATATATGTCTGTCTTTAAACAGAGATTTCTAGGTTGCTGCAATATTAATACATGTACTGGTGTAAATGAAATGCATGAAAGATTAAGTTTACAGTGGATATCTCCTTATAAAGTTCTTATTTTACCACACATGTAAGGGTCCCTAAAAATCAAGTCAGTGCAGGGCTGCAGTAGAAGTTTATTGTCTGGAAAGGGGTCCTGTCACTGATGAAAGTAACCGGTGTCTATCAAATGTCAAGGTTTCTGTTAGACGTAGTGGCTTCTATTAACCAGCTAGTTTTAAAAGTTTTACCCCTATATATAAATCTTGCTTTAAATACATGAACATGGCTAGAATGCTGTTGTTACCTGTAAGTTATCCCATAAATCTTTGAACATGCACCTACAATCATTTGGGTTCAGTCTGTATCAGAATTCTTTTATTTTGAGAGGGTGAAATGGAAAAATTAGTACCACTAAAACACATAATCCAAGCTCAGAATTCCTAGACTTCAAAAATTCCCATTGAGCAATTCCAGAAGTTTACTCCAAAGCACTGTAAAAATAGGTAGAGGGAGGAGAAGGAACAAAAGCAGTGAGAGTGTTTGATGACTTAAGGATAGCAAATAAAGCTGGCATAAGTCTGAACTGTTGGCTGAGTAGCATGATGTATGTGAGAAGTCCCTTCCAGTTTAACAGTGATTAAAACACAGTATACACATAGAAATTCAAGGGTTCCAACATGGTCAGGACAATAGATTGTATGGGGTTTTAGGACAAGTTCCTGAAACATTACTGGTTTATAAACACTCTGTCAAGGTGTTTCTTTCCCTTCTGCTCAACTTAGATTACATTTAACTTAATCAGAACCAGATTGTAACCTGACCTGTATGTACATAGAGGAATAGGGAGGATTAGAGCATATTTTTATTGCTTCATATTGTCCCCATATCACGGACAGCATGAGAAAGTGAAATTCAGGTTTAACAAAGCTGCTTAGGAACAGGGCTAAAACAAACCTAGGCTTTGTACACCACAGCTGCTGGTAGGTGTCACAGGTTACATATATGCTGGTAATGTGTCAGGTCCATCTTCTGGAAGTGATACTGAAAGTCTCTGTAAGCTGTGTTCATCTACATAAATTCTCTTTTTACCTAATACAGGTGACTGAGACTAGACACTGCACTGGGAACAAGCTCCTGGAATCTTAGAGTCATAGAATCATTTGGGTTGGAATATGCCTTTAAAAGTCAGCTAGTCCAACCCCCTGCAATAATGAAGGATATCGACTAGATCAGAGCCCCATCCAAAATCACCTTGAATGTTTCCAAGCATGGGGGATCTACCACTTCTCTAGGCAACCTGTTCCAGTGTTCGCCACCCTCATTGTAAAAATTGTGTTTCTTATGTCTAGTCTAAATCTCCCTTCTTTTAGTTTAAATCCATTTTCTCTTTTCCTATTGCTACAGACCTTACTAAAAAGTCTGTACCCATCTTTCTTAAAAACACCCTTTAAGCACTGAAAGAATACAATAACATCTCCTTGGAGCCTTCTCTTCTGCAAGCTGAATGACCCCAACCTGTCATCACAACGGGAGGATCCAAGACCCTGATCATCTCCATGGCCCTCCTCTGGACCTGCTCCAACAGGTCCGTGTTTTTCTTGTACTAAATGAATGTGTTAGAAGGCAAAGGCCATGTTAAGGAGCACTTAATGAAGTACCAGTATTAAAATCCATGTCTTGGCTGTTTTTTTATTTATTGGTATTTATGTAGCCACAAGTTCCAAGTTGTACTTGTTCATTGCAGCCCTCGTATAATAACCATAGCTTGTGCATTTCCAAACATGAAATGCAGTTGGCCAGCCCCTCAGGGAATGCTGTGTACCAGACTGAGCTAACTTGCCAATCTTTCATCCCTTGACTTGGTCGAAATGAAGCACAGGGCTCTGGAGAAAAGAAGCTGCATCTCTGATCAAAACAGTCTACTTCAGCATAACTCTCCATAGTACAACCCTGATCAAACATAGATGTCCAATTCAAGGGCATCTCTCTAAGTTAAATTTAGGCATTCAAATTCACAGAATCACAGAATGTTAGGGATTGTAAGGGTCCTTGAAAGATCAGTTAGTCCAACCCACATGCTAGAGCAGGATCACCTAGATCAGGTCACAAAGAAATGCATCCAGGTGGGTTTTAAATGCCTCCAGAGAAGGAGACTCCACAACCCCTCTGGGCAGCCTGTTCCAGTGTTCTGTTACCCTCACCATGAAGAAGTTTTTTCTCATATTTATGTGGAACCTCCTATGTTCCAGTTTGCACCCATTGCCCTTTGTCTTATCATTGGATGACACTGAGAAGAGCCTGGCTCCATCCTCCTGACACTCACCTTTTACATATTTATAAACATTAATGAGGTCATACCTCAGTCTCTTCTTCTCCAAGCTAAAGAGACCCAGCTCCATCAGCCTTTCCTCAGAAGGGATATGTTGTACTCCCTTAATCATCTTTGTGGCTCTGCGCTTGTCACTGTCAAGCAGTTCCCTGTTCTTCTGGAACTGAGGGGCCCAGAACTGGAATCAATATTCCAGATGTGGCCTCACCAGGGCAGAGTAGTGCTGGTTCTCAAATCCACTGCACTGGTCTGGGGATATTCCTTTCCTGAGTGCAACGTTTGTTTGGGTCCTACAACCTCTAAAATATGTGTGCCACAGTCACATGACCAGCTGCTAAGGAGTAACTCCTACAATGGAATATGGGAGAATTGAGAAATTAATATGGAGTAAATCACAGTTTCTCTGTAGAGGTGGGAACTCAAAGGCAAAGAGAGGAAGGGGCAAAAATATTAATGACCCTTTCACTAAATAATTTGGGGAACTCAATGTAAATGTCTTCTTGGCAATCGTTTCCCTCCATTTTTATTCAGCCTTTTGGACTGATTGGAACCAGTAGATAAGTTATAAGTAAAAATGTAGGTTTATGTCATCCAAAAGAAATAAACAGCTCCTGGATCCCTGGATAAGTTCCAGATCTGTTTAATGTTTTGGGTTTTTTTCATTGTTGAACCGAGAACTTAAGCTGATGCAAGCCCTTGCAGCCCAAAAATCTGAGAATTCAAAGACAGGGTTGCTTAAAGGTTAATAAAAGAGAATTTGCTCCTCCTTGTCTCTTCTTAAAAGCAATCTGTGCATTTTCCTTCAGAATTCTGAGGTAGTATACCCATTTCATTCTGGTTTACTGCCAGAGTAACCATATTAGTTGCTTTACTACCTCTGTAATGCAAAGTAGTAGGTGGCTCTATTTGTTGAAATGAAAATGTATTTGATTTTATAAAATAATTGCTTTTCCATTATTCTAGTTCAGTAAAGCAAGACAAAGGATGATACGTGTGATCTTGCTGCCTGTCGTTTTGAAGGGAAACAAATTATGACATCTCTTTAAGGATACTCTATTCCGATCATCAAACTGCAGATAATATGAATGGGATAGATGGAAGGATAGGAATATCCTTTATTCTTCTCATTAAAGTTGGATTTCCTGGGGACACAATTCTAAAAATGATCTGGTTAGAAGACAGCAAACAAAAGATAGCTTGCTTCTATGAACTACAGACTTGGATGCTTTTCCAGCATAGGAAAATTTGAATTATTTTGCCTATGTTATAAACACACTCATACTGATACTACAATCAGCTTGTATTTCTTACCTTCAAGAGACTTTTCTATCTCAGGGTACTCCTGTACCAGGAAATCTCTCAGCCTTGACAGAGTAGAGCAATCACAAGTCATAATAAAGGGAAAGAAAGTTGAGATGGACAAATGCTAGAGGTGAAGAAGTTATATTTACAGGTAATTTGAAAACAACATGAAGGCCAGAAATGCACAAGCAGTTGCGGAGAATGTTTGGGAGCTGAGATGTTTTTCAGCTGAAGGAGGTGAGAAGAGGATTAATGTTAGCCCAAGGTTGAGGGACAAATGAGGAAATAGCACAGAAGTTTGGAAAGAATACCTCTGAGGAACCTGACCTCATCTAGTTTAGAACAAAAAAATTCTGTGTGTATAAATAATTCTTTCATAAAAGAGCTTATAATCTAAATCAATAAAATGAAGAGGGTAAGGGAAGATTGTCTCAATATTTTGGATAAAACTAGAAGCACCAAGGATTTTACTGCTTTTCCAGTCACAAAGGAAATAATCTGCTACATTTAGTAAAGACCCTAGAATACCACTTTATTTCCATCACTAGATATAAAAAATTGTGTGGACAGATTTAATATCATTTCCATTTCACTAGTAATATTAGTAAAGTACAGATGACCAACTCTAAGATCACCCAGAAGATCAAGAACAGAGATGAGACGAGAAACAAATGGTAATCAGTTCAAGAACAGTGATATGAACTATCTAATCACCATGGATACCTACCACCATTTGGAGTGTCCCATATATTGCTGTCTCAAGAATTACCTTCCTTTTGAATGTGTACATATTACTATTTATGCATTTAATTTACTTCTACTGTTATTATTATTAACAAAGTGTTATTCTAAAAAAGTTTATGACAATTCTATGAAACTTATTAAGGAAACATAAGATATATTTATGATAATTATGACATTATAAAAAAACCTACCACCCTTATCTAAGTTCATAAGTCTGACATTTTAACTACATCACTTTCTTTCTTCTTCAAGTTTCCATGCAAAAGAATGGACCCAAAGGCTAATCTTTTTCTGAGAACATTCAGGCAGAGGTATAGCAGCTCCAATTTATACTTTTTTTCCCCCTCAATTTAAAAAGGACATATTTCCACAAAGTTCTCAATAATAAAGCAGAAGAAATGTTATTAAATATTTACTAAACATCTCCACATATAAAGAATTCAAAGCCTGTTCTTATGTGTGATATTTTACATTTTGCAACTGTAATATGTTGACCTATGTTTAGTTTGGAATCTGTTACACATATAAACCTGAGATCATTTCCTTTAGGTTTGTTCTGGAGGTAAAAAATACTATATTTAAGGAGATTGTTATTGTAACATAAACATACTGTTTGTATTTTCTTTATTGGAGTGAATATTCTTTAATACAGATCACTTGCCAAAACAAAACTAAATGAACAGATGAATCTTTCTCTAAACACACTTTTAAAAATTGATTTTCATTTCTCTCTTATATGTGAGAATATCCTTGATTTATATTGTTTATTTCCCCTTTTTTCATAACTCTGACAACAAATCCCGTCTTGTCATGTAAAACTTTACAACCTCTTTAAACTCAGTTCAGAGCTTTTTGGGTTCTACTAGCCCAAGCGTGTGATGTCTACATTATGAATACTGTAGGTCAATGCTTGTTTAAAAAAAAAACAGAAAGAAAAAAAAAGGGAAAAGTTCCCATTGGAATGTTGAACAAATAATCATGAAAATGTTTCATTTTTAAGACTTCTAAAGGCTTTTCTTTATCAAAATGAAATCTGGGACCTAATTTGACCTGACAGAGTCCCTTTAGTACATGGAAATTATATGCAATAACCAGTTTTGACATCATATTTACAATGATGGTGTCACTCTTTTGTATGTCCTTCACCTTGGTGTTAACGTTAAGTACTGCAAACAAGACAGATATTTTTCTAAGTATACTAACATTACACACATGAGGAGTGTAATGTTAATATACTTACAAAGAAATTTAGAAAGATGAAAACAAGAAAGGTCCTTGCTGACTAAAAAAAATAATTCTATACTATATTTTCTCAAAATAGATATAGATGGTTTCACTTTGGATGCAGTTCCTTGTAGAAAATGTATTGACATAACAGCAGCTGTACTTTATGGTAGGACTGAAATTATTTTTAAAAACCCACCAGAGACAACACAGCTAAGAGTCTGCTTTTAGAAAAGAATCTGAAGTCAGAACCTCATTCAAGCATATTGTTAACTGATTTCCTGAGCAGAGATGGGATGACATAGTACACTTAAGTGTATTTTCTACACACTGTAAGCCAGAGTTATTTTTGTTGACACACTGGTGGGCAATGACTGTTTTGAAATGGGTCATTTTGCCTCCCCTTGGACCAAGAATGTGGGCTGTCCAGTGTCTCAATAGCAGAGTGGATGAGCCAGAAAATACGATTACCATGACATCTCCCTTTATGAACAGTAGAAAGGGACTAGGTAGGGAGTTTTCCAAAATGTGGACAATTCTGGCTTCGTCAAAGCGTTATACGATGAAAGGTTATGCATGAAAAGAGACAGGCAGATCTCTTAATCTCTAGAAATTCTGATGAATTTGTTTAGTTTTTCCTGTTGGAATGACTGGACTCACAAAAGAAGCAAGAGGCAATCATAAAGACTGAATTAAACAGGAAGTCTTAGTATCTTATTAGGGCACTTACTAACTTTACTGTTCCGATTATTCATCTTTTTCTACCATTCCCCCAGGTGTTAAAATTATTTTTGGGGAATACTTCCCTTCTACTACATATGTGTCATACTACTCATGATAACACAGTTCTATGCAGGGCACAAGGACTTCCCCACATGACAAAGTGGCAGTGTTAAACATGTAAGAACAGCAGTTCACCTTGCTGGACAAGAGGTCCTGTAGCTCAGGAAGTGGAAGAGAAGGCCATGACTGTCATATGGAATCACAGACACAATTGTCTTGGGCTCTGACAGTTTAGCAAGCTCTGTCTTACAGAATTATTCTGGGAGCAGTGGTCCCTAGATTTCACCCAGTTGTCAAAGAATGGAGTCTGCATTTATTTTTACCTGGGCAGACTAAATGTATATTTGTCTCCTCCCAGCACTGTACCAACTAGGTTAGAGACTATGTAGGGAGGGAATTTTTCTTTTCTGGTTTTAACAATTTCATTTTGTATAAAAACTCTGGATTCAGGTCTCCTGTCTCCTAAAATATTGCCCTTTTACTTGTTACATAGTACTGTGAGAAGTGACAGTTAAGGCATTTCCATCTCTTAAGGTATAAATGGGTATTTGCTCTACCAAAGAAAGAAACTGTGTTCATACTAGTGAATAAGTCCTGCTAGAAATGCTGGTTTGGCCTTGAGGCATACTTGTGTCCACACAACTGAACTCTGTTACTCCAGAAGCAGAATGGCTGGATTCATATTGCCTACCAGGTAATATTCTTGTACAGAACTGTGGCATCATCAAACAAAGCCAAAATCAGATTTAATCCTGCAGGGAATCATAGGACTAACCAGGAAAAAGCAGGAAAAAAACCTTCTTTCATGCAAGGCACTTTTTGAATTATAAATCTCCAAATAGCATAAGCATTAATTGGTTATTAGAACTTAAACACACTTGGGCATGCCTACAAGAATATGTATAAATATGAAGATAACCAGGGAATTTAATAGTGGAAGCTTACATTATGGATAACACTGGGAGGTAGGCAACATTTAAATAGCACTTCATAGCTTTCATGAATTTTGTTGTAAGTCTCTCTTTACTTTGATTATAGTAAAAGTATCCAAACGTCCTAGTTATAACAAAGACAATGATACTAGACTGAATTTGCAGAGAGGCTGTAATCATATTTCTTCTGTGAGATTTCTCTGTCATTTACAAAAGAAAAAAAAATTAGCAAAGGTACATTTGATAAAATTTAAAATATCATATTATTATCTGTTTCTGGTAAGCAGGAAGAGGACAGTGTTCTAGAAATCTGAACACCTTGTTCCAAATAATTTCCAATTTTTATATAGACCTTCAATAACCCAAATACGGACTCAGGATACAATGTTTTCACGTTCTTGAAAAGCTCTTCAAAAGTATGGCAGGACTCAAATAATGATTAAATGAAGAGCATTTGTGTTGGTGTCTGTAGAAAAGGACCATGATAATGCTGACCCAGATTTCTTTGCAAAACATGTCCCACTTATGCCTGTCACAATTTTCTTCCTTCTTGTGAAAGAAGGAGAAATAAATGCCTTGCTCTTAACTATATTGACAACTTTACTTCTGTTGAATTACATGCTACTTTTTGAAGAGTCATGTTGATTTAAATGAAACAAGACTATTTGAGAAGGTACTATTCCCTGTGATAGTGAGTCCTTAGTAATTAATCTGAGCAAAATCCTATCATTTTCTCCAACCAAAACTATCAACATATAAAAATTATTTTATGGACCATCAAAAAAACATAGACATTCCTGAGTCCTCTATAGTACAAACTAATCACAGTTGTCTTGAAAAATTCTGGCCCATGATGTGGTTTTAGCTCCATCAAAAAACGTCAGGATAAATAAATAATTTTCATAGCTATTAGCACAATAGTTAAATATCCACTTTAGTTGTGGCTTCAGTAGTGGAATTTCTTGCCAAAACCTTTCCATCAGAGCTTATTTTGTGAAATTCCATAATTTCTAAGTAAATTTAAGTCTCTAGATCACAAACCATTGTTCTATTGGGAAACATTAAACTACCTGACATCTGGATCAGCAACATGGAAACAGGAATGAGCCACAAAGGGAAAAATTCAAAGTGTTGCCCAGGAATGCAGTGATGGTGTCAGGTAAGAAAAAATCTCACTTGGCATTGAGTCTTGCAAGGGACATCAAAATCAGAAAAAAAATTTCTACTGTTATTTTAGCAATAAGCGGCTGAAACATGAAAATATGGAACTGTTGCCGAATGAGGCAAGTGGCTTAGTGGCATCAGACATGGATAAGATTAAGGTACTCAATAGCTTCTTTGCTTCAGTCTTCCCCAAGAGGGTCTCCCAGGCTTCTGTGGTTACAAAAAACCACTCAGAGAGGTACGAGTAGTGGGTGAGGATCAAATAAAGGACTGTATAGAACTCAACCCATGTGAGACTGTTCAGACCCCCATGACAGAGACCTTGAAACCATACAGATGGCGTCTGAGAGTGTCATTCAATGTCATAACAAGCCCACTCTATGCTGTCTCTGAAAGGTTATGGAGATTAGTGGAGGACACTAAAAACTAGAAGGGAGTAAATGTGAATATTTTTAAAGTAAACAACTAAACAACTAAATGGGTAAAATATGATTTTATGTTTGAGCTTTAAAATAGTGGTTAATGGGTCATACTCTGTGTAGGAGCTAGTAACTAGTGGAGTACTGCAGGGATCTGTCTTGGTGCCTGTCCTTTCTAATATTTTTACTAGTGACCTGGAGGAGGTGTTGGAGTGCAGTTTCATTAAGTGTGCAGATAACACCAAACTAGCTGATGCTCTGAATCGAGGACATTGAGCGATGATGGAACCAAGCTCTTCACAGTAGCACATGGTAGGAGTATAAGCAACAAAGATAAATTGAAACAAAAGCAGTTCAGACTGAGTATAATGACCTGCTTTTCCTCCATGAAGTATAGGGAAGTATAGGAACAGGCTGCCAAGAAAGGTAGTGCAATCTCTGCCCTTGGAAGTTGTCAAGACCTGACTGGATAAAGACGTGGTCTAACCACATCGCTGACCCTGCTTTTATGAGAAGGTTGTACTAGAGGCCTCTAGAGGTTCCTTCCCACCTAAATTATTCTAGGATTCTATGAGCAGAATTGCAACACAGAATTGTATATGGTTTTTCATATAATTTATGAAGCAAAAGTGATAGCAGCATAGGTTTGTTTTAGTTATTTCTGCTGGGAGAATTTTGTGTGTGATGGGCTTTAGTTCTTATTGGTTTCTTCATCTTTCCACAGTTTTACACTCTGCTTTCTTTAGTTAGTGTAATAGATTCTAGTTACTGTCTTCATTAATGAAAACCACCCTGCCAAAAAGCAAGTTAAAAGTAAAAAAGGGCAAAATGCTATTAATCAAAGCACAGGTTCCCTCACAGATATTAGCAGACCCAAACACAATGCGTAAAACTTAATTGACCTAACAAGAAAGAGAAACAAGGATTTCAAGAACACAGCTGGTTTATTTCCCAGTGACAAAATATACAAAGAGAATACAGGCCCCAAATGTCTGAGGAAAGGAAAGATGTTTTAGTAGCTTGGCTTTATACTGCATTGGCTGTCCAGAGTCAGGCTTCTTTGAAAATGTTCATGACCATAGTGGAAAAAAAAATAATTCAGTGCAGAGGGCTTCTCTTTTTTTCCCCTGAAGTGAACTGATTGTTTCAGAAGTTCCAGTGAAAACTAAGCATGGTCTCTTATTTATTGTTTCTCATAAAGAATAAAAATAACTCCACTTCTGGCCATTATCATTCCAGAAAAAAAACCACCTCAGAAACTTTTCAGGCCTGATCCTGTAGCTTTGAAGTCAGTGGGAACAGAACCATAGTCTTAAAACACAATGTTTAGGCTAGATGTTGTCACACAGTTGCTCACATCTTTATTATTTTCTATCAGTAAGATTAGTGTTTCATACTTTATGGAAAGAGATTGCTTTCGGTTTCTGGAGGCCCCTGGAGGCTGGAGGAAGGAATTTATATCTGAGTATCAGTCTGGAGACTACTTCCACTGAAATCTGTAGGAAAGTGCGACTTGACTTCTGCAGCTTTAAAATGGGTTTGATATGAATTGTTTCCTGTAGTTACTAAAACCATGTCCATACCAGAAAATTAAATGCACTCACAGTCACTCTCTGGCACTGCAGCTAACCATCACAGAAAGGTCTGCACCCGTTTTATTGAATCCTTGTGCCCTCAGACACTGAGCAGCCACATCCAACCTGTCTGTTAACAACTCACTCCAGAAATAGATCAGATGGCAGTAGCTCACCTGGGTCAAAACCAGCCAGGTACCATCCAAAGTTTTTTGCATTGTGGGCAACAAAGTGGCAGGGCATATTCCCTTCTACTGTTTAATTTATTAGTGTGCACAACTTTAGGGTGTAATTCATCTACCTTAATGTAGACATCTGAGAGTTCAATGTTTAAAACTCTGCTAGTTACTCTGGCTTCCTGTTATACTCAGTGGAAGCAAATCCAGGCCACAATTCATCTGATCTGTCATGTGTACTTAGCTCAAATAAGATGGATTGCAATCTGGGAATGGCCATTTTTTCTTCTGACTATACAGTGAATCTGAGGTCACCAGGTCAGACTTAGACCTCTAACTGTTAGGTACCTGAGATAAGACAAGACAGATACTAGCCTACCACATACTACTAAGTTTATCAGCATATCTCTTAGGTTGAGATACATTTTAAAAGACCATGTAGATTAAATTATAGATTTTTACTCAAGAAAAACTTACTGAGATGTTTCCCTGTCAGAAGACCTAAACTGTTCTCCACAGAACAGAACAGAGTATGGAAGAGTGAAAAGGTTTTTTTTTTGAGCAGTTGTCCATAATTTTAATATTCTCTCACATGTCTCCCAGAGTATAGTGTAATATGTTAGCAGCTGTGGTGCCTTCATTTTTATTCTAAGCATGGAGTAATAGTAATTTCATTCATTTTATTCTCAAGTGGGATCAAGGCTTGAGTGTCTGGGAGGATCTACCTGAATCTGTAGGATTTAATTTCTCATCTGTGTCTAGAGATCTGGGCAACTGCAGAGGAGGATGAGGTCAGGACTCTGCCCTCCAGCAGCATAATTAAGACATTTTGGCTTAAGTTTCATTAATAACCCCACTTCCACTTTGACCTTCAGTCATAATAAATACCTGAAAACCATATCTGTTGATTACATTTGCAGTTGATGCCAAGTTATATCATTTCTATTACTATTAATGTAAAGAAAATATTTGTGTCTGAAAATGTCACACTGCAGCCTATACCCTTCTTTTTTTTGCAATGTTTTAATCCTTGTTACCTTCATTAGATATTTTTCTAATGATAATTAACTGAGAAAACATGACCTAAGTAAAGTTATCAAAGGAGAGCAATTAAGGGAACATGTGCCATATTATTCCAATTAGGTAACTGCTCATGGTGGTTTCACTTGGTAACAGCACAAAACTACTGTTCAGCCCACTATTCCCACTGTTACATTGATAAATTATCCCAAAGCTGCCTTTCATTCGACAGGTCTGTTTTTGGACAAGGGCCAGACAAAACAAAGTCACAAGATTTATAAGTACTGGGAGGGTAAAGAGAATCTGAAGGGCAATAGCCCTGCTCTGTCTTCTCAGAAAAAAAAAGCTATCCTCACAGATCAAATCCTAAGAACTCCATTCAGTTGTTAACCAGATGTCATTCAGGTAAGTTCTTGCAGCCATTAGTGTAGATACACCTGAAAAAAACATAATTGAGGGTCAAATTGTGGTTCATGCTTTTTGCTGCAGGAGTAAAAGAAAGTCTCAGACTTGGTGGTACAGTATTTCCCAACAGCTTTCCTTATGTATAAATGGGCTTGTGAAACATGGAGTAGAAAGCAAGTATCACCAGGACTCATTACAACAATGGATCATCATAAAATGCAGGGGACCATGATAGCGGATCCCCCTGATGTATAGACAATAAACATTGAAAGAGCTAGTATTTTCCTAGAGTTCCTCCTTCCTCTCTAACCACTGCCATAAATGTTATCAAACCCAGTCTGGAGAAATACTTTTGGGCCACAGACCTTTATGGAATCTGTTGATCAAAATGAAATTGGAAGATTTCACCCTCCAGAATCTGGTGGAGGAACTTTCATCATCAGGTACCACAGTCTCAGAAAAAGATGTCTTCAGTAGCCGTATACTATTAAAAAAAGATGTCTTCTTTGAGAATACAGTCTCAAAGAGAAATTAGCAAAGACAAAAGGAAAGAATAGGAAGTTAGCACTATGGTATAAGGTTAACAGACATGATCTTACAATTAAAGATATTTACCAGAGAAATTTGAACCCCATTATACTCTGGCTCATGGTACCTAAGGAAGAACTGGTTTACATCATCAAAGACAAAAACCAGGTCGATAGGTAAGCTTTAAGAATAATAAACATCCTGAATTCAAGAATAAGTCTGTCAAATGAAGGGATATTGATTTTGGAACAAGGAATATTATGTCAAACAACATTAGTTTAATTGATCTGAATTTAGTTTAAGTACTAAAAGCATTTATATACAAACAGCGAATGAAAATTAACTGCAGCTGAGTCCCTTGATTCTCAAATTATACAATATGCACAGGCAAATGAAAGTTCTTGTAGGAATCCCAGCAGCATGGTCTGGGTTCTATTCCCATAGCATGACTCAATAGAAAAGCAATATGCTTTCTTTCAGAAAATATGAATATATAAAGCCATGTTTTGACTTTTAAAAATACACAAAACTTTTTGTTTCCCCAAAAGAATTTATAATAAAATGCAGAAAAGACACTAGAACTCCGATCATTGCTAATATGGCTTAGTTCAAATATTTCAGCTTCTGGAATGAGCCATCCAGGAAAAATTTTTTCCATCTGAAATGGAAGTATATAGATTTATTTGTTGTTGTCGGGTTTTTTTCCCTTCTCTCACTCAGCTACTTAGATTACTTATTTATCTTAGATACCTGAGTCTTTTAGGAACTGATGCAAAGAACCTTAAGATATTGACTATTAAAAGAAATTGTTGTTATCATTGGAGAAAATGCAAAGTTTCTATAATTTATTTCATCTTGTTTTGTTTAAAGACATGATTTTTTTCCCAGTCAAGTGGTAAGAATTTTTCTACAACTTTCTTCTGCTTTCTTTTTTCCTTTTTTTTTTTTTTTTTTAATTCTTTGGATTTGCTAAATTAATGACATTTTAAAGAAGTCATGATAACAGTACAAACTTCACAATATAGGCACACAGGTAAAGAAGTCTAATTACCATTTAATACTCTCAAGAATCATTATGTATAGAGACACCCATAAAGAGATCAGTAAAGTAAGATATCCTCTTTTTTTTTCCTAATATTCTACCAGAACTATGTTGAAGTCTTTCTTATTGTAAACATATGCAACCTACCTGCTATTGGCTTAGGAGGAGGTGAAATTCTGCTTTCCTTTGTAAACAGCTGCTCCCTCCACCATTGCCTTATATTTATATCCAAATCAATTTTACGCATCTCTTGCATGAGAAAATGTTTCTGTAGAATCTCATAGAAAAAACAACCCACTGATTGGAGCCTGTTTATTATTGCCATGATGAAAATTGCCATCTAACAGCAGCTGGGCCGGTAGCATCTTGTTAATTTGACTTTTTGAAAACTATTCTACAAGAAATCCCAACTAAAACATGGTGTGTTTCTTACAGTACTGTTTTCTTCTCTTGCCTTATTAGTCCTTCAGTTTCTTTCTTCCCTACTTCTTGTTTTCAATTCCTTTTCAATATTGTGTAAATACAGACACTATTGATTTTCATATATATACAGCAACTAATACATTAGAGACAGAACTCTGCTGAAACAATAGCAGCTGTATCACTAAATTTGTGATGGAGAAACATGCCTGGCTGACTTGGGAATGCTATTTGCCAGGCTGCAGTTGTTCTAATGTGTCAGTATAGATTGAAGACCAAAGAGCTCATGTAGATTCTGGGATTATGTCTATAGTGACAAATTAAACACTGCTAGGACGCAGACCCAGGTGCCAGAACTAGATTTTCTTGATCACAAGAGAAAATTTTGCACACTTTTTGTCAATCCACCTAGCATTCTCTGAAAAAACAAAATCGCCCAGCACAGTTTAGGAATCAAACCATTCACAACAGCTAGTTTTAGTAAAACCACTTTCTTTTGCATGATAAGACATGTTTACAGCATGAATTAGCTAGATTGTGCAAGTTGACCTCCATGCCAGAGAGCAAATCCTAGTACTGTTAAATTACCAATACAGGCATCACTAGCAGAGATGTTAAGTACAGTGCAGTGAATTTGTGTTAGAGTTTATGCAATGTCAGGGAACTGCAAAGTTTGGTTGTACTAGTCTTGGTACAAATTCAACATGTCTGGCTTTCTCTCTGTCACCACATCATTGTTGTATGTGCAATGCAGCCATGATTCTAAACCTCCAGGTTGATGTTATCATTAAAAAAATTAAGTTCTAGATGATGTAATTTTTTCTACAATGTGTAGCAAATGAGCCTACCAAAAGTCAGGATAGTAAGTAAGTATGAATTACCATGTGAGATGCATGCTCTAAGCTATCATTTTGCTAAGGAAAGTTTTGTACTATGCATTTGATTGCCATAATCAAAGTGGTCCTTTATAGGGCCTCCTGTAGACAGCAACAGGGATGGCAGAGAAACTACTTGGCAACCGAAATACCTTTCAGTCTCTGAAAAATCTGACTCCACAGAGATTGACTTATTTACATTCCTTTTCCCAGGGAGAAAAGAATGCCAGAGACAGGTAGGGAATGAAACTCCTGTAAGTATCTGGGTTATATTGTGTCATGCTGTAGAATCATGCAGAATAAGCATGTCAAGACTCTTAATGCACATGTCTATGGGTTAGTCAGAGTAGCTGTAACCTTGTAAAATACTTCTTTAGCTTGAAGATAATCAGATTAAGAAGGTATCTTCACTGAAATAATTTTAAAATATTTTACAACCAACCTGTCCAACCCAGTGGCGTCTTACTTTCTTTAATGCAACATTCTTTCCCTGCATTTTAAGTGTAAGATAGATAAGTATAGTTATTTATAAAGCTATGCTGGAGGTTTGGAGAAACCTCATCAAAGCAGGCAGGTGTAAGAACTGTCCTTTATTCAGAAACATATCAATGGAGCCAAACAGCTAAAACAATAGTCAAACAAATTATAAGTACATGCAATGCCATACTGGAAGCAAAAGGAGTTCACTTTGGATGATTATTATGCATAAAGACAAACATTAGAAGAACTGATTGCTGCTATGCATAAAACAGGGATGGCACGCAAACCAAGAAGCAAAGGAGCACAGAAACCAAAGAAGCCATAGATACACAGTCCTGCAATAAAAATTAGAAGCAGGTGACAATAACCAGAGTATCTATTATAGGTTTGTGTGTACATATGCTTAAGGCTAATGCTGTCAAGAAAAAAGTGTGTTTTGTTTTGTTTTTTTTAAATGAACTTGTCAGCTGGGGAAGTAAGATAATTCTTCTAAGTGAAGAGAATTTAGTTTCAAGCTTCTTCAGTACTAATGTAAATGAACTTGTACAGATACATCAGAATCCTAGTAGATTTTACTTTCCTTCTGTCCTTCCAAGAATATGGAATATACAAGGTTTCCTCATGTTAAGGAAAAGGGATCTTCTTTTGCTTGTGCCAAAGTCACGTATTTTTTTGTAGGAATGTGAAGTTCATTAAAATCTGACTTTATATTTGCCCATATCTATCTGGTTCATTTATATTTAGAGAAAAAAAAATTGGTTAGGAAGAATTTGGATAACAAACAGAAAGGAATGTTTAATTTTAAAAGATTTTTCATTTCTAAATTAATGTTATCTGATGTAATAAAAAAGTTGGAGCAAAATATCTCTGTGTTATCAAAACACAACATTTCAACTGACTCAAACCATTTCTGTTATGGCTGCTTTCAAATGGATTGAAATGAAAGCATATTTTGGAATGAAAGAATTTGCAAAACTTAGATTCCAAATTCCTACTCTACTTACAGTGATAAATGATCCATCTTCAGTAAATAGGGGCTCATAATGAGCTATATTGGAAGATACAAAATTTGCATAGAATTCAGATTTTCCATTTCACCCTTTTTGATTTGTACAGTAACAAGGAATCCATGTTTTACTTTCTGTATCATACCTAGGGACTTTAGTAGAGACTTAGATATTTCTGTCCAGAGAAATCCTTCTGCTGAATCTTCCAGCAGTGTAGCTGTGAGCCTTATATTTCAACAGCATAATGTTTGCTCTTCATTACCCTGTTGGGTAGGATACCATACCTAATTATGGACTGTAAATAACCATTCAGTAGCAGCAGTAGTCTTCTATCAATATCATGATGCCATTGTGCTCTGAGATGCCAAATGAATACATGGACTGAACAGCTTACAGAGAAATCTATGCTGACCCCAAGGTCTGGAGATGGCCAAAGACTCAGATGAATTCACTTCTGGTAATGTGCTGCTCCTGTAAAAGCAAAATAAGCTCCCTACCCCCACATACACATGCACACTCGTATGTATAATAACATCTCAAATCACACACAAAATGATCTGATCTTTCCAACAAAGAAAGCCAGTGAAGTGCCTGGAGTTTCTCTTTTCTCCCAGGTCCTTTCCAATAATATTTGGCTCAAGTTCAGCATGTTACAGGGCTCCCAAGCCTCTTTCCCAGATATATCTGTCTTGTCTCTCTGGGTAAAAGAAACTTATTTCTGGCTCTCTGTCAAGCTCCCCACAACCTTATATTACCAAACAACAATGTTGAAGGCAGGAATGCATACTTTTGCTTTGATTTCCACAGAGAATCATAATTCTTCTCTGCTTCTCTCTCCCCTCCTCCTCTCCTCCTTAGGTGACAAATGGCTCTCTAGAAGTCACCCATCTCTTCATTTTGACCTTCTGTTCACCTCCTCCATTTTTTTCCTCTGCCCTGGCCAATTCCAATTTGGGTAATTATTCTGTCTACAGTACGTAAAATTCTCTCTTTTGTTGTAGTCAAAGATAATATCCTTCTCCTTCTGTTCTTAAATGTAATGCTATGTCTTGATAAATCATTACTGTGGTTTACCCCAAAAGGAAAAGAGTGATTGAGGACTTTTTAGAAAGTCATTCCAGTGTTTAGGGATCCTTTGGGATGAGTAGTGTTATATTATTAGTCCTTAATCCCTAGATGATTTGCATTACAACTATTATTCTCTCTATTATACAGTTTTTTTAAAGGCGCTTATTTATTAAAGTGAATTAACACTAAAAATATGTAAACCTTTGCCCATGGAAAAATGAAAATAGTCGTAGCTTTGGAAATGTTTTAGCGAGAAGAAATTCTAGCTGTTCTAAATACAGCACTGAAGAGACATGAAATCCACACTGTGACATTTTCCTCTTTTTCTCCCTAAGCAGGCAGTTAGAGCCATACATTTCTATTCTCATTATAAATAAAGATTTACAGACACAAAGGATGTAATGGCCTTTTTTTTTCATCTTTCATCTTCAGAAAGGACCAATACCTTTTCTGCAAAGTTGAGTCCATCTTAAACAGTATTTCTCTTATTATGCACATCAAGTCATCAAGTCATGCCTTGGGATGAAACACTTTGTAGATGAGGACAGCTGTTTGCTATGAAGAACCCATTGTTATTTTTGAAACAGATGCTTTGATTTGTTGGAAAGAACTAATATGTGCTGATTTTAGCCCCAATCCAGTATGACACACAGGCATGTGCTTAAATCTATCGTTACTCAGAAAAGCACTTATACATATGTTAAAAATTAAGAATGTGCTTAAGTGCTTTGCTTAATGGGGATGATCTTGAGCACATATTTAAGTGCACTGTTGAATCGAGGCCAGGATGCCCAACGTTAGTTATTGTGGATTTTGCTATCTTTTTACTACTTTAAGAAGTTCAAACAGCATAGCAATGCTTTATTTCATGTCTTTTGCAAAGGAGGCAATTGCATACTTGACAAGAAGAAAGATTTCCTTGCATCTTGCAAGCCAAGTAGTGGGGAGGATGGGAAAGCTGCATAAAATTATCAGGCTCCACACACTGGTAAGCATGCAAGATGTGACTCCATCTGCAGCTGCTCTTCAGTGGCTATGAATCTGTTTCAGATCTCAGCTGGTTCCTTAGAGAGCAAGGGGTCCTACTTTTTGCCCTGTTTCACAATCTGTTGATGGACAAAATGGCATTTCTCACACAGACTGCAGCTAATGTGCCCATCCAATTGTGTTCCTCTTTGCAGAAGGCATATAGCAGAGAAGCAGATGTCACTCCCACTTTTTATAAGAAGATATCATACATCATCTGTTTCTATGAGGGGTCAAATCCTCTTCCTGATTCTTTGACAATTTCTGGGGGAAAGCTGCCAGATTCTATATCATTCTTTTTGTGTGTGTGTGAAGTTTTTGCCATATTATTCCTTGTGAAAGCAATCCACAGCAAATGAGAATGTTGTGGGAATAGCTGGATGGATGATTTTCTCCAGATTATTACATTCTGCAGCATTATCTTTATTTCAGTCATTCGAAGCATGTATGTTATGAGAATCTAAATTTACAAATAAAATACGTATGAAAAGATAGATGCTTTTTGCAAAACAGCTCTTAAAAGTGATAGAGGATTGACAAATTCTACTGAAATCTTCTTTAACTTCCTTTATATACAGACCTGCACACTTGGACTACTCTGAAATTAATGGCTAGACCAGATTTTGGTGATTTAATTTCTTACATTTATGGGAAAAACCTCATTTTTCAAAGTACATTTGCTATTAGAATAATAGCACTTCAAATCTGATATGTGGCATATCCTGTCTTAGCCATATCTTCATATCACATCTGCTTGTTTCATCAAGATAAACTATTTTCTGTTTTCAGCAGCAGAAAGACAGTGAATCTATGGGGGAGCAAGATGGATTCCATTCTGCTTTGTGTGTCATCAAAGATGCCAGCTATATTCTGATTACTGAACTTTTCTATTAATTCCCATGATGAAAGGGTGAGGAGAAAGAACAAAGCTTGTCTCTCATGTTTTAGCTTGAGTTTGCAGTGCTGGCTGTCAGAAATATCATCTTTTGAAGTTCTTACTGCCATTTATACACATTCATGCATAAAAGTATAATTGCCATTTAACTAATGGAAAACGTATTCTGATGATTTTCCACATTGCCTCACATGCATTGTATGTTCTGTTCTGCTGTGTCTTCTAATATCCTCATCTTTACTCATATTTGGTAATAATATACATCAGGTTTTAAATGAAAACATTATGAAAATCAGGAAAAAAAAAAGAAAAATGTAACAATAAAGATCAATTACATTTAATAGTTTGATGATGGAAATGAACATTCAGAGCTCAAATTCACTACAAAGCCATGCTCAATATATTTTAAAGCTATGGATCCACTACAAAAAAACCAAAAACCTGCTTCTGTAATCACCAGAAAAAAAATAGCAGTGGTACTGTTTAAAAACATCAAAGAACCACTGTCATCTTCTTCCATACCTCTTTAAAGGAAGGGATTAGTTGAGAGGCAGTTCAAAGTGCAAGCCAGAGCTGTTTCAGGGAACTTCAGAATCTGGAGCAGGTGTTACTACCATATGTGCTAGTAGTACATCCAGTAGCAGTGCAAGTCATCCTGACTTAAAGGAGAAGAAAACCTGACTCAGTATTCCCAGCAGATCTCCCAGACAATGAAACACAGGTTGAAATATTGGAAGATATGGACAGGCAGAAATATAAATATTTTATGAAGGTTACCATGAGGATAAAAGAATCACGCTTAATACAATTCACCCAAGAAAGTAAAAAAATGTGAGAAGTTTCTTATTCATTAGGAAAAGGAAAAAAAAAAAAAAGAGAATTCTTGCCTAAATTTATGCAAAGGATATGTTTTCATCACAGAATTATAGAGGGATGATATAAATACTGGTGTATACAGGTCATCCTTCTCTAGCCATAAAACTGGAAGGAAAATGTCAGTGTCCTCCTAAGCACTATGATTACTTAAGTGTTATTACAGACACTTGAAGTCATACTTCCCATATTTCTCCTTTCTGCAGTGAACTGGCCTATGCTCTGATGCTTTCCTGGTGAATTACTAGAGAATTTGTCTGTACCAAGCCAATTTGGGAACTTATGGGTTGGTACCAGCAGTTGTCCAGCCTTTTAATGCTTGCTCTTAACCTTCTCTGGGAGTGTGCAGTTAGCTCTTTTGCACAAGGAAAAGAAACCCCAGTATTAGACCCATAGTTCCAGCCAGTTAGACCAAGTCTAAAGCAAAGCATTTAAAATGCAAAAGGTTCTGGACAGAAGAGTTTTGGGCTCCATCTAGCATGCAATGTTATATGCAAATATCACTCAGATTTCATACAGAAGATGATTCTATTCAGTAGTATAAACCATGAATAACAGGCCTGGAATCTGACCTTTTAAAAATATAAGCAAAGGAGTTGTTCCACTTGCTCTGCTCTGTGCAGCTTCACAGATAAAAAGCACAGTCACTCCCAACTTCTTGGCCTTATTAATATCACAGTTATTGCTGTGATACTTGGCTAAAAAGGCAAAACAAACCTCCAGTCTGCCCTTACCAGAAAGGCATCAAAATCATAATTCAGTATACATAAAACAGTGCTCAGTAGAACTCTTTTTTACTCAAAGCAGAATAGGAAAGGCCAGACTGAGTTTTGCTATGTCTACTAAAAGGAAAAGAAATTCCACTTGTAAAGGAGTAAGTATGGAGATATGTGTGTTCTTTGTATCTCTTCATCAAGAAGGTAGAAGGAGGCTGGAGGAGAAATGATAGATAACTTTGTGTCCAGCTGCGTCACTCATCACACTTTGTGACAAAATATGCACTATGAATCATTATAATTTTTTGACAGTTAGGGACTAGAGTTGTGTCTGGGAACTGGACATCTTAGTATTGCCTTTTTACTCCTTACAAAGGAAGTCACCATCCAATCTTGCTGTCTACACAATCTCAAGATAGTTGTGTTATTTTCTTTCTGGAATACAGTATCTCCAGCCACCAAATGCTATAGGTTAATTTTTTGACATAGGACTGCTGCTGAATAAATATTACCAGTGTGAGCCCACTGAACAGTGGCCCATAGTGTTATATGCTATTGCTGAGCAGCCCATGCATCTACATATTGTAGAGTAGCACCATACAGAGAGACTGTCCTATGTTCTGGGAAGAGAATAGCTTGGCTGAGCTTATCACATTTGATTAAGTTCTGTGCTAAAGTGCTAAATCACTTTCAGTCTTGAGATCAAATACTGACAGATGAAAAAGGAGTTACTTTGCAATTTTCTAACCCAACTGGATAGACTATGGTCTTGCAGTGGGATACAGCCTACATAATGTATGTGTCAACATTGTAGATAACTGTATGTCAGTTAGTCACCATAGATTGCCTTTGTCACCTGTGAAAATAAGTCAACAATTTTGGAACACAATTCATCTGACCTATTTTAAACATCTGTGAGCTGAGTCACATCCCAGAAATGCCTTTTTTTCTCATTGGTGAAAAGGGAGATTAGGGTGACTACCTGAGAAAGAAAAAAACCCCTTATGTTATAGCTATCTCCAGCCAGTCAGATGAATCCAGTGCAGGGAGACTAACAAGTCACAGAGCAGGTAGGCAAGACTTAAGCCAAATCTATTCAACACTTTTTACTCTGATCCATTAAGAAATTGTTCTGTAGTCCACTTAGCACAAAGCAAATGAATACAGTACAGCTTCTTTCCAAAAGCGGACACTGAAATATAACACTGGCTACAGGAATCACAGAATCACAGAATGATAAGGGTTGGAAGGGACCTCTGGGGATCATCTAGTCCAACCCACCTGCAAAAGCAGTTTTGCCTAGGGCAGGTTGCACAGGGATGTGTCCAGGTGGGTTTTGAAAGTCTCCAGAGAAGGAGACTCCACAACCTCCCTGGGCAAACTGTTCCAGTGCTCTGTCACCCTCACAGTAAAAAAAAAGTTTTTCCTATATTTCGGTGGAAATTATATTTAGGAATGATGAAGTCTACGAAAGATTACTCATATCTAAGGTTTAGGCAAAACCTTTCCATCTAGCTTGCTTTGTCAGAGTCCACTCATTCAGGTCTGCATTATGCCTTACCTATCTATCTGTCCAAAGACATAATCAGAAAAAACATATGCAAGTTTTCTGTGGAAACGAGAAACTATATTTTCTTCTTGTGACTGAGTAAGGTTGGAATTTGTTAGTGATCTCACCCAAACCAGTGTGTATCAGGAGTAATTACATCAAAACTATTGGAGCTAACCTAGTAGGAAGTAGAATCTGGGCCTACTGTTTTAAAAATTTCAGTAAAACCTACATCATATGAATGATAGAATGATGCAATTTGGTTCTAATGAAACAGTGTGGTCTTTTTTATGTAACACAGAGAAATAGCATTGTAGCTGAACTGTTGAATAAAACTTTTCACTTAACTTACAGTACATTTTACTGTCATCAAAAAAGCATTTGGGAATAATACTTTCCAATGAGTCTCTTGAAATTTTGGGATAATAAATTTTTATATCTTAATATTTATGATTCTAATAAACTATCACAATATTAAAATGAAAGATACAAACTCTGAGGGCAAAAAGTACAATTTGTTGTAAGGCAAAACAATTTTAAATAATCAACCAGTACTGAAATGTAAGATCACTTCCTATAATTTAATAAGTGATCCCCTTGGTGATATATCCCGGATATTAAACCAGTTTAGCTCACTTGGACCAGCTGTTTTAAATAGGTACATAACATTCTGCCAAATGATAATACAAAAATAAGCATGAAATGACATGGTAATCATTTAAGTTCTGATTTTTAGCTTTGTTGTCTACCGCAAAGTGATTACAAATTGGCTAATCAGGGCACAATTAATTAATTCATTACTGTTAATACCAGCGAATGACAAGTATTGTTTATTAGTTCAAGTATAGCCCTGTTGGATAAGGTGTCAGTTGACCAGATGCAAGTGGTTGGTTGGATAGCATATCTCACAACTCCCAATCCAGCTAATACATGCCCAAGCAGTTAGTGATTTTTTTCACCAAAAACATCCATCTGCAGACTAGCAGTGTTTCTGTAATGAAGTCAGTATAGCTTTTACTTATGAAACTTATTCAAAGGGTACTGTCTGAGTCAGAAAGAAAAAACATTTTCAACAGGCTGTCATGTGCAACCAAAAATACTCCATACATGTATCTTTCATTATATTTCAGTGACACTTATGTTGCACCAGCCAATCATTAGAGGAGATGACAATTTATCCATTTTTTGTTCCATGTGAGTATTTGCTGATGCACCAATTTTAAACTTTTCAGTCCTCTGTGGGGTTGTCCTGGTTTCAGAAATTGAATGATGATGAGCCAAAGCCAAAACCATGCCATATTTATTCTTGATACCAAAGCTGATACTCAGCTGATATTTACTGATATTCAGTAGCTATGGTTTGCCTTACAACTGGGTGAGGAAATTTCCTGCCCACTGCAAATGAACTTGTGAAACCTATAATTTATTGGAAAGTGGAAAAATGCTGCTCTAAAATACAGTGCATGGAAATACAAGCAGCAGTATCCACAACTGACAGAGACTAGAAATTCATGCTCTCTGTTTCCCAGAGCAGGTGCTAATGCCCTTGTGTGAGTTTCTTCTTCTCTGGTCAAGAAATAGCACATTACATTAGTCAGGCAATAGGACAGCCTGCAGTCACTACAGTGTGACTACAGTGAACCACACCCCATAGAATCTGGTGTACTTAAGAGCTATGTTGGCTTGAGGTCTATAAAAATGACAGTTTTATTTACACAATTGTTCCATCATGCCTTACTGAAGGAAATAGAGAGAGATTGCTTAACATGCTTCTCATTTGTTTATTTGTTTTTCTTTATTGGATAAAAGTAGTGTTCAGGAAATAACTAATGTAACTGACAGCACTGTGTTGAAGAAGGGATGGTGGCAAATAAGGACAGTTCTGTGTAAGAGTAGTAAATAGCAGGTTCTCTACCCACTCAGCAAATCCTTCTACAAACAAGTGTCCTCTGTGGATAGGGAAAGGTGAGCAAGAATATTTCCATTTGTGAAAGAATTGTGGTCTAATCTCAGATCAACAAACCTAATCAACACTAATCCAAGCAAGGACTTAGCCCCATTGCAAACAAATGTAGACTGCATTAGTTTGGAAGTTGACTCAGGAAAGTCAGTTACAGAAATGCAAAATACAAGTCTATCCTCAAAGTTTCTGACTGACATTAATGGAAATAGTAGCTTACTCATAAATTAAAGATAGGTTGGGTTGGGGGAACATAACAATTTCATAAGACTCACCCCTTGATTATTTATTGTCAAACCCATAGTGGTGTCAAATACCAGACAAATGTAGAGGTCAGGAAAGAGCTATGTAGAACTGTCAGTGCTCCTAAAAGTTTGTTCTGGTTCGTTACAGTGCTGCTTGTGGACTGAATTGATCACAAAGAAGCAATGTCTCTTTGCCACTCATTGAGAGATGCCAAATACCTTCTGAATTTCGCAGTTGTTGATATAACTGAGGCTGTGTGCTGAAACAGCCCTGCCCAAGTAGATTGGTGGAACAGCAAGCAGAGATGCAATAACATCTCTTCCAAATATGATATTTGTAGTTTTCCTATTTCATCATAGTTGACAAAATCAGGACAGGGCACTGGAGTAAATGAAAAGCCTATCAATTTAAATTTATCTGATCCTCATCTGATATAGATGGGGAATATCCCTATGATGGTTAAAAAGTTGTACCTCCTTACTCCAGGCCTAAAGCAGCTGGATTTCTCCTTTTTTTTGTACTTTGCACAATATGACAAAATGTTGTGCAAGTAGCAGTTAAGATTTCATCTGTTTTCTAATGCACCAAACACTCAGGGGGGCTCAGGAATAATTCTCAAGTATTGTTTCAATGTGTTTGAAAGTGTTTGAATTTACTGACTATTCTTAGCTACGCAGGAACACACACACACACACACACAGAGGCATGCACTAACAACTCTTGAAGGAAGTCAAGGCATCTGAAGGAAAAGGTTTACTTTACTCTGGGTGATCTCAGCTACATTATTTACACACAAAAATCTCTTAGAGGGAACCATAAAAACACATCAAAGTGCAGTGATTTTCTTGTGCCCCTCCCTCGCAAGCTCTACAACAGATTTTGCAGTTTATCTTTTCTTCCTGGTCAGTCTCTTCCAGATCTTATAATAAAACAGAGTACATGAAAACTGAAACTTTGCAGGAAAAATGTTGTTAAATATTTTCTTTCAGAAACTGATTCTTCTCTGCTGTCTTTTTTGCATGTTTTTATAGAATCTTTCAGCCCTCTCTCTTCTTGCTCTATAAGGTACTCCCTTAGGAAGTGTATAAAAATATGAACATGGTGATGGTATCAGACCCTATGCTTTGTGGGCCACATGCTTTAGAAAACATTAAACTATTCTAAACCACCATCTTTCCAGTCTGCTTCTTTCCTGATCAGGGAAAAAGGCTGTTTGCAGAACTACCAAGCACCTACGCACAGTAGGTGCAGTCTTTCAGAAATGTCCTAGGATGACCTGCATACAGGAAGCATTGGATCTAGGTCTGTGTGTTTAGTCACAAAATTGGAGCAGTGCAGGACAACTTGCCATGTTTGCTAAAACTTGTCATTTGCACTGCCACTTATACATAAGAAATCAGGACTTGGGTGACTCAATTTCTCTTCAACCCCAGATTTCTTCAGTAGCACTGAAGAAATTGCCCTCTTGGGTCTTTGCCCATAACTTTGGGATCTTTAATGGCAAATAAGTACCTGACATTAATGACAGGGTAGCAGTCAGATGTTATTAAAATGAGGATTGCACAAGCAGTTCAGAAGAAAGAAGATGGCACAATGGACTACTAGTGGATTCAGTGCACACAGAACAGTAAGGCACACCTGTATTTCAGTTCCTTTGTGAGACACACTTGGGGCTTGAGATTGAAGCATCAGCTAGGTTCTGGTTATCATGTGCTCAGGAAGAGGGCCCAGAAAGTCATCCAGCAGTTTCAGGAAGTTGTCTGAATGTCTTGCTATAATAACCTCTTTGCAATTTCTTGTAGTCACTCTCCCGAGAGGAGGAAGGGAAAATCATTACCTCCCTATTTAAATCAAAAAGGTGTCTTTTATTAACCCATCTTACACAACTGATAGCAGAACCACAATCTGGCCTGAATTTGGAAAAATAATACACTCCCCTTCCTTTTTATCTTTATCTCTATCTCTTAGGCACTTGCCCTGCTTGACATGTGTCCTCCAAGATGCACTTACTTAAAGTTAACATTTCATACTTCAGAGATGCAAGACTTGTTCTGGCTTGTATCTTCACCATAGCATGATATTCGTATTGGCTGCTGTACTTTCAAATTTCCAAATTACCCTTGAGTGTACTTCGGCTATTTCTATCATTTTAAGGCCTCCCTTTTCCTTATGAGCCCACCTGGAAAATAGCAATAAAACTTACAAGCTTTAGGGGGCTTGTTTTCCAAATTTCACTGCAGCTCTATTTGTTTTTAAGAGGGCTTATCACTTTATCAGACATAAAAGATTGTTACAATTCTATATGCCTAAATGTATGTGGCTAAATGAACTAAACAGCTTGGTTTGTGCAAAATCTATTCAATACAGGACCTGTTAAAATACAGATGACAAAAAAAACACAATCATAGTTTTTTCTAAAATATCTTACACAGCCCTACAAAATACGTGCTTTAACTTGCTATGTGGAAACTTCAGCTTGAAGAAGAAGGTTGGAAGTTCAGTTCAAACAGCAATAAAATACCAGCATCTTAAAAATTAAATACATATTCATCTAAAGATGTTGCCTATGACAATTTTGTTCTTTGTTATGTTAAATACAGCCTTTTAATGTTAGAGACAGGTGAATTACTCCCTAGACTACAGATGGTCTCTCCAGACTGAAGGATGGTGTCAGACTGTAGACAAGCAACCATGATCTGACCTAAGATAAACAAAGAAAATTCCCATTTAGTCACATAGTTTGTGATTTAAAGGGACATGATTTCCAAAAGGTAAGGAATGTTTTGAGCAAAAATCCTGGAAAATGAAATGTAAACAGAGAACTTTGAATGAAACTTAGGCTTCCTTTCAGAAGATTTTGTTAGATTACTAAACCCCCATGATTTCACAATCAAGAAAGAACAAACCTTGGCTAAAAGCTTAACTTCATTTTTGTATAAATTGGGAATATAAAAGCAATGTATAACACATGGAAATAGAGAGACTGTGGAAGATTTAGTTAGCAATATGAATAAGAATTTGTCAACAAGAGAAAGCAATTAATATGAGAAGTTAAAAGGATGGCAAACATAATTGCTGTCTTTAAGAAAAACAGAAAGAGCTTCTAAAATATTTATTAAGAACAGAAAAAATATGCTGAAAATTATATAATCTTGTCATTAGATAAGGATGTTAAATCTGTTAATATTGGTAGACAAAAATTATAAATGTACAGTAAATACTGCCTTTTAATACCAGGAGAAAAACAGTATCATTTAATCATTTCTCATGAGGATAAGATCTTTCCAGTCTTTCAGTCACCAAGAAGGATTTTAGACAAAAACTGTTAAATATTTTTAAACCAAGACGCCAGATAGCTTGAAATCAAGAGTACTCAGCAGCTTCCCAAGGAAGCAGCTTAATTACTCAAGTTACTTTTGAATAAATCTTGAAATACTGGAGAAATTCCAGAAGACTAGAAGAGTACAGATGCTGTGCTAGTATCCAAAAAGGTTAAATTAAGCAAGTTGCTAGACATCAATCCCTGACGAAATAATGGAAAAGCTGATAAAGGAATACATGGATACCATTAACAACTGTCTGCCAGTTCTTAATGTAAGCAGCCGCAGGGCACACTTTTACCTCTAGGGTCAGCTCTCAAGGATCGACTGATGGGTCACCGCATCCAATGTAAAATAGTCCCAAAATATTGGCAGAAGACAATTGTAAATGGGAAAAAACAAAAGTCAGGTGAGAAAATTTCAGCTAACCGGTTTAATATAGACAAACTTTTGCAGCTGTTCTAAAACAGATCTTAAGAGACAAGCAACAGAGTGAAAGTTCCTAATGTAGTTCTGAAAAAAAACCAAACCATAGATAAACCTTCTATTGTATAAATTAACAAATACAAGCAAGGTGATGATTTTACCTCTGTATGTAATATTGATGAGATTGATACTAGATTATTGCATGCACATCTGGTGTCCATCTTTGGGGGTAAAAAAAGAAAAGTTGAAAAATTGGAAAGGATGAAGGACCTTAAAAATAATTTCAGCATGGAGAAAATGGCTTACAGTGGAGCACTGAAAATACTCAATCTGTTTAGATTACAGTAGATTTAAGGGTGGCTTGATTATGCATGAATGTACACTCACTAGGAAAAACACTGAACACCAAAAGGATCTTTAAGACAGAGAAAAAAGGCCTAAAATAATCAATGGGTACAAGATGAAACCAGACAAGTTTAGTTTGGAAACAAAGCACATTTTTTCAGCAGTCAGAAAAAGCAGTTACAAAGGAAAGGAGTGAATTTTCCTTCTCTTTATTCTAATATTTGTTACATTTCAGAAAGATGTGCTTTAGCCAAACAAAAGCTATTCTTTAATCAGGGGGTTTTGCTCATTTTAATATATTAAATTGCCCAATCATTCCTTCTGAATAATTAAACACACTTTCAATTTTATCTGTCTACAGTGTAGACATCTGAATCTCAGGTAGTTTTTCTAAGATTTCTTTAGAGTCAACAGACACTCATCATTTTAGAAGTCTGTATTAGATAAGATTAATCCAGAAAAGTGCCTATTTCTCTCTACTAGAAAGGGAACAAAAAAAAAAGCTAAAAACGGAATTTGAATAACTAGCTCTGATACAGAGATTTCCAATGAAAATGCATGCAGTCAACCAGATGAATCCTACCTAAGGTTTGCGTCTCCATGTCAGGAAAGCATTTTGACAAACATTCCAGAGCAGTAAATCTAGTTCAACAGGAGACTCAATACGTAGATTTCTGCTAGAACTAGATGAGTTTTACAATTCTGTATCTACTGTGTATCTCTTTATACACATTTCTTTATGTTTTGTCTTCCATCTATTTCAGGCTCAAGCAAATTTTAAAATCTAATAATAAAAATGTGTATTTTCCCTATGTTTTAAAAGAGATTCTCAAAAGGCAATTAAAGATGAGGAGTTAAATGTCTTTATTTGCTAAGCGCCCAACTTTTCATTGCCACCCAGTAATCAAGCCCAGTGGGAGGACACAGAACAAAATGATATCCAGTGTGAATTAAGATCTTGCTGTGCTTCTGCATTTTGGGATGTTTTCCTGTTTGCTTTGAACTCCACATTAAAACAAGGCAGAATAAATATTTCAAACAACAGAAGAAAACTTGAGGATGAAAGAAGTCACAGCTCTCAATGGACAGAAGGCCTCAGTCACTGGGAGCAGGCGCACGAACACACACAGAGTCAAAGGGCTTGTGAAGTTTGAGGGGTTTTGTGTTTGGAAATAATCAAGATCTCCCACACCAGAGCCCTGGTCAGCTATTTACACAAACAGTGGGCTTGAAATCAGGGAAGATTTGCCTCAGGAAGGACTAGAAGGTTGGATTCAGTGTACTGTTCATTATGGCTATTTTCCTTTGCTTTATGAGACACCTGGGAATCTATCTCCCTGCTTTAACTGACATGAACTACTCTGTTTCGACATTATTTTTTACTGTTCTAGCCTGTATGCTTTATTGATGTTGATTATAATTTAGTTTCTCACCAAGTTTAATTGAAAGGAAGAGCTGCAATCTAAACCCATTTCTGTACTGATTTAAGAACAGCTAACATGTACAATGCTTGGACCAAATTTTCTCATTGAATGGTTATTACTGAATTTTTTATTTTTGTTAAGAAACCTTTTAATACCTAAGCACATTTCACCTATATATATTTTAAAATGTATAATGTGTCATCTAAATAGACTAATAACTTGAACAAGAACATTATATGAGCAATGAAGATGATTAAAGACTTAAAAGAGGCACTTGTGGAGCATCTAAAATGGTAGGATTGAGGACATTATATATTAACTGTGTGCAATAATTAATATTATAGATATATGTAACTTGGAAAATCTATTTGTCCTTAGTGAAATAGTTGAAAGATTAATACACTTAAAATAATAACAGAAATAATTTATCCCTAAAAATCACCTTGTTTGTGGAACTCCTTGCTACAAGATTATTAGAAAGAAAATCACAGCCTGTCTTTTTTTTTAGATCAAATTTTCAAGATTGCTCAGAGTACAACTGTAAAATAATGCATATGGAGACTTGGAAATTCATTGGCTAACCACTTAGGTAATGAATTAACACACACTTTACCATCTTCTTGAAGTTCAAAATACAGTTCTCTGTACTGCCATTTCTATCATTATAGAGGTCAGGAAAGGCATTAAGACCAAACTCTAAAACCATAATTTTTTTCAAATATTTTTTCCCTGAGGGAAGGATGAAGCAGGAATGGACCAAACATTAGCTGAATTAGGACAGTATTAGAAGATAGCCTTACAGTAAAAGATTGAATGTGGCCTAACATAGTATATAGAACGGATGTGAACTGTTGACAATACATGATCAAGGATAACATTTTCATCTGGAGTGACTATTTCTATCAAATTGTCAATAATGGGACATCTCTGCAGGTTTCTGACACCCATCTGGCAGTCCCTAGTGAATAATTTTCAGACTTAAGAATACTCTTCTTCCCTGAAACTCACTCAGTTCCAACTTTAAAATACTGCCACTGTAGTGCCCCAAAGAAGGCTCAAAATCTGCATATGGTTGTCCATATGGTTAAATTGTTAACACACCTTTGGTCTATGTCAACTAGCATTCCCCCAGGCAGTAGCTGAGCATATTTCAGGGTGACTATATAGGTCAGGAATAGTTCCCAATAGACACGTTGGATGTGGCTAACCTGTTTCACAGGGAAAGACATTAGATGTATGAGTGTGAGCCATGCTGTGCCACCTGAGGTCCAGAAAGCAAACCCTGCACTATTCTGCATTCTATTAAGAGCATAAGTTTAGTCTTTGTGTAACAAGAAATAATAGTGATATGGAAATCCTGTCCCCTGCCCTTAGACAGATATGGGAAAACATCTCTTCAGGCATGGGCAATTCAAAGAACATCTCTGAAAAAGATGAGGGACCACAAAAACTTGCCAGTCAAAAGACTGGAGGAACTAAACTTGCCAGTCAAAACAATGGAAGAACCTACAGATAAACACTGCTTTTGATGAGCAAGAAGAAATAGCAGCATGACATGTCAACTGCTAGCAGCACAGCTGGTGAAGTTGAGGGCAGCAATATGGAAGGGTTGGGTGGGTGGTGGGACCTTATGTCCCTACAGCCTTTCTGATCTCTTTCTGGTCTCCTTCTTGGAAAGGTCAGCTGGCCCAGAATGGCTCACATCCTTACTGTTCCTACATTCCTACATTGATGTGGTTGTACTGCATCAAACAAAAAGCGTACTTAGCCCCAAAGACAGATACAAAAAGCAGAAGTAAAGATAAGAGTAGAAGAACAAGCTAGTAAAATTGCACCTACCTCCAGCTACTTGTAATTAAGGGACTTCCTAAGCTCAGTGGATTTCTCTTTCTTGAATTTGTTTCTCCTCTTGAATTTTGCCACATACAGCATCCTATGCCAAGAAACTCCACTGGTTAACTGTACCCCAAATGAATAAGCTGCTTACTTGGCTTTGTGCCTCCCTTCTATCTCCAGCTAAGCAATCAATCCTTATGGCCTCCTCCACATCACTCTAGGCTGTATAGCCATTTTCCATACCCCTCCCAGTCACAGTTTTCCCAGACCTAAGAGTCCCCATTTCTTCAGCCATTCTTCACAAAGAAGCCCTTCCATACCCTTTGTCTAAATCTTTTCCAGTGTTGCTGTTTTGTTTGGATGATTGCAGTACTGTGTGCCAACTTTTCTAGCTTTTATTAATTTATACAGTTGCACATCATGATCTCTTTTTTTAAAAAATTCTCTATTCCATTCCTGATTTCAAACAATTGGCTTATGCTTTTGTTTGCTGCCTGTAATGCGAGCACTACACAAGGCCCAGATCTCCTCCTGCCCCCATGTGGCCTATCTTTAGGCCTGAAACTTTTGGCATTTTTTAAGAAGAAATACCTTTCAGTTTGCCTTAGATATGAAGAGTGACTGCTTTACCATCTGTAACATTTATATTTTTGCACACAATGACAATACAGATATAGATTATGGGCAGGATGCAGTGTGAGGACAAAGAAGGGCACATGGTCCAATGGGGTGAGTGTAAGTTGACTGTTCAGGTTTAGTGGATAGAAAATTGGGTGCTTGACTGATTCACTGGGATCAGTCCTTGGACTATCTAAATGATTAACTACAGGCTGTTTGAGGAGACATCTAATTGCTCAGCTCCAGAATGGATTCTGGAGGTGACCCTGTACACAGCAAAGATATCCGGGGAGCAGGACAGTGGCGTGAAGCAATTAAAAGATTGCTTCAAAGAGGAACAGAACAGTCTGCTCTCCAGATCCCCTGGTGACAGGAAGAAAAACAGTATGTTTAAATTGCAGGAAGGGAGAATTAGGTTAGACAGTGGAAAGAACTTTCTGACCGTGAGGAGAGTTAAGCCCTGGAATAGCTCGCTTGGCAACTGGTGCAGTTTTTCTTGCTGACAGGTTGTAAGAACAGGTTAGACAAACATGCCAGGAATGGTTTTGGTCTACTTGATCTTTTCTTGGGTCAAATGGAGAGATAAGATCAATTCTTCTGTTCTTCCCAGAACCACCTGCTAGAATATTATCAGTTTTCATCCCAGATTGCTAAAGATAAAAATGGATTCTTTTCCCATGTTTTCCACTACTATGAAGAATAGATTGTTATATCTGTCTAAAAATTCTGACAGACACAAAACCACATTCTGTGTTTGTAAAAGTAAAAAAACCCCACAGTAAAATAAAAGAATTTCTGTCCAGTTCTGCCAGTTTTGCTTTATGTGCTAGAAACAAAGTATGACACTTTTCATTTAATAATACAATATTTACTCAGTAAATATATTTACCCCATTTCTTTGGCAGTCTTTACCTTTTATCTGTTGATTCTTTTGCAAACTGAAAAGTAAAATGAGTGTTATGGCAAGAAGCCTCTTTTCAGAAGTTGCAAATAGAAACCACCTCAGAATATCTCTGGTTAGAGTTCATCTTGGTTTGGCTTTGATTACAAAATTACAGATATCTTCTTAAAGTATGACAGCCAAATACAGACTTAGGTAGGATTATATTCCCAGTTTTGATATTAATGCACTGTACAACCCCTGGTCATGAAACTTAAAAACATTCTAAATAGTGGCCACTGGTCATTTTATGTGACAGTCTAAATGTCAGAAAGGTCTGCTTCATTCCTATATACACGGAGTACTGTTTTTATAATGTTCTGCTGCCCAGAAATGGTCTCTGCACCAAAATGTAACATTAAAAGGAAAATTCATCCTGTATCAGCTAGGCTTCTGGCATCTGATTTATTTATACAAGGATGCATAAAATAAATAAGCTATATCTATCCAGTAGAACTTTTCCCCATTCAGAGTCAGAGAGTTTATTGCCGAATCTTACTTTTTCTCCTGTCCAAAAAAATCCCTCCTCAGTATTTCCCTCAATTCTTTGTCTACTGCTTATAATCTATGTGGAAATCCTTAGGCTGCTGATTGGAAATTGCCAGTGTTACAATGCCTGAATTTACAGCCTTCATTTCTGGCTTTCAGAGAAGTCAGGCATTCAAGGTTGATTAAGTATCTGTCTGTCTCTTTAGACTTCTACTGTACCATGTAGATAGAGTGATTCCCAGAACTATTTCTCAGATGTCACCTTCTCTATAAATACCTATGTCCTTACCAGTCGATATGTTCAAGATCTCCTCAGCCATGGGCATGCTCTACACATCACAAAGTGCTTAGAGGTCATGTTCAGGCTACAGCCAAAGGCTTCACAATTTATTTTCAAGCTTTGCCTAGGAAGCTCTATCTTGCTAGTTAAGCTTAATCCTCTAGGTATGTACAAAACATGTCTAATATAAAGTTGAAGGATAAGCTTACTTTGAACATGAGAGATGATTATGGGATATATACCTGCCTGAACGGGACACTCATCTAGGATAAAATTCTACTTCTTGAAGCCAGGATGCAGGACACCTCCCATATCCTAGTTTTAATTTATAAAATGTCACCTGGACACTTTCTGCAGCTCTGGTTTTCCAAACAGGGCAAAGAAATCATGTTAAACATCTGCCTAAGTTTAAGAAACACTATCAGGAGACAACTGATGTGGAAGAGAGACAGCTATGGGGCAGTTACATTTCTTCAAGGATATTTCTAATTTTTCTATTCATTGCAGCTCTCTTCTATCAAGTGCCTCAGTGATGTGTCTGCAGGACTGCCAATCACCTCAGGAAACCGTGTTTACCTCGCTCAAAGAAATTTGAAAGGAAAAATTTTCAGCGGATATCATTATGGATAAAGTAAAAATATTTCTTAGGATCTATGAAACACAGTTATGAGGAACTGAAATATTCTTGTTTATAAAGGTTGCTTTTTCTGGGGAGATATGCTGAGACTACAGAAAACACTAAGTAACTCTCCACCAACATCTTCTGTCAGTCTTAATGTAATGATAAAGGGTGTTGTTAATAGCCACAAAATGTAAAACACTCCAGGTTTTGAAGGCATAACCAGATATTGAAGGTATTAAATAATTTTATTTTAAAAATATTTCAAAATGTGAAAATCATTTTTAAAATATGTACACTCAAGACATAATACTGGGGGTGGTGGGGGTGTTTTTTCCTTTGAAGTAGCAATAACATTTATAAACTTCAAGTTTCCCAATTTTTTTTTTCTGCACATAAAGTTTTTTCCAAATGCAGGAAAATGGTGTTTTCTAATTCAGAGAGGAAGTGATGTGACATTGTCAATATCTTGACTTTGTTTTTCTTTCCTTCCTCTTTAGGCTTTTTGGAACTAGATACACAGAAGATAACAGTTCTATGGTTTATCTATAGTCCAGAGACATGAAAACAATGAGACAAGCTGAGTGAAACTTCCTGCTGATGACAATGTAGCATGAAGTAAAAGAAAAAAAAAAAAAAGGAAAAAAAAAAGACATTGAATGAAGGTGACACCAAAAAAATTACAGTCATAGTTGAATCATCTATGTGACTGTCTTTCATATATAAAAATTTTCAAAAGATTTGTGTGACTAAAAGAGCAAAGGATATCCTGAAGAACACCGAGGAATTTCCACTTATTGTAGTTCACATGTATACCAACTCCACACAAGTGAAGGGAGACCTGCAGGGTAGAAGACAGTGTTGGATACCTAGGAAAAGAAAGCAATCTAGGCTTGACATAGACGTGTTGTACAACTCAATGGTGCCAAAGAAAAGGTAACAAAGAAGTTAGACATCAGGTGTCTTCCTGACTTCAAAGCTCACAACACTTTTTAGAAGGCCTTTGAGAGAGAAAGATTAGGAAGACACTGAAGAGGAACTTTAATTTCAATACATAAATGCAACAGTGTTCCCATATGAAGTAATGGAATAATAATTGAAGAGGTAAAGCGTAAGGATATATGTGCATGTAGTTAATGATACAGAAATGCAAGAGCTGGCTACACAATGGTACTATGCATCCTTAGAAAAACTAAAAAACCACAAAGCTACTTGAAGGGTGACATTTTGCCAGATCATCATGAAAGATATTATCTTATGGTGGAACACTCTGATGAGATGTAGGATAGCATAAATAACCAGAACAAAGAATAAACAAAGGAAAATGAACAACTAGTTTTTGTCCAGCTACTGAGGGCTATAGGACCCCACAAGTTAATGCTGTGGGGTCAGCAACTCTACAGACATCTGTTCTGCCTGTGCAATATATTTGTACTATATACCTCACTGAAACATCAAGGAGGAAGAGTACGTTAGGTGACAAATTGCACTGACACATTGAAATAACACTGGCTTGTGTAAAGAGCATTGGTCGAGAAGGAAGGTCAGTTAGAAGAAGAGTTATCCTTGAGGAGACCTATTCCAAACTCAACAACGAAGTCTGTCTCACAAATGCTCACTTCAACTTTAAATATCATTGTTTCAGTTATAGCACTGTTGATTACTATCAGTGGGTAGTTCTGTGGAAAGACATGTTATTCCACAGCAAGCCTTCAATCCAATACCATCTTTGTTCTTATACACAAGCTGAAAAGCACCCTCCATCATTATTTGCCTGATATTTTAAGGTTCAGTCACCCAACCAGACATCTGGACATGTCCACCTTGAAATTCAACTTGTGAATCACACTCTGTGCATTATAGTAGATGCTATTAGAAAAGTGCCGGTCTGAACCACTTTGAAAGTATTTGCACACAGTGGCTGGAATCAGGAACAGAGTAACTGGCAAGCAGAGTAGTGAAGCAGAGCAGTGAAGCAGTCCAATTAATGGACAAAGAAGATTAAAAAAAAAGACAGGGTTACTTTTAGTCTATGTTAATGACTAGTTTTCATTCCCCTCTTCCTATGCTTCTGCTGTTTCACCACACACCTTTCCACTGAGCAGCGGAATAAATAAAAACTGGTCATACAGGTTAGCATTGATAAAATCAAGTTCACAAGCAGATATTTCAAACCCTGTATTAGCAAGGCCATAAACTACATATGCTGTTTGATTAGGATATGATGAAAAGAATTTATTAGCAGATGTGTATTCAGCTACACTCTTTTACTGGCAGCTTTATGACATTCTCTCCTAGGCTGACAGGTGCGGCCTGCCAGCTGCTTTGTACAGTAAACAGGGGATGGAGAGCATGCCATATGCAATGATTTAATCAGTTGCCATCACCCAATAGAAAATAAACAAGGTTTTCTGCATTTCTTTCAGTTCCATGTGTATTAATTGAAACCAAATATTACGAATGACGCTGAAAGAGAGTATCACTGATCAGACGAGACTTAAATTTAATAGGATACAGCCATGTAATACATAAATATAATAAAACACAGTCATATAATACATAAATATTTGGTTAAAAGATAGCAGAATTTTGTTAAACTTGGCAATGGGAAGTCTTTTGAAGTTTCATTTGTCAGTTTCCATTCATGGGACAGTCAAATCGAGTCATTTGGGTCACAGCTGGCAAAAGAAAGATGATCCTCTTGGTTTATTGTTCTGATACAAAATTGTCATTACAAATTGAAAACACAGAGCAAATAAAAGAGGGCAAATGGGGAACTCGTGTGATTACGTATTTTTAACTGTTGCGTCTGGCTGTACTTTGTTTAATAGGGGTTGCAGAATTCAAGATGTCTATATCCTGGGTCTCATTATTATTGTTTAAAAATTTATATATGACTAGTTTACAATTAAAATGTTATTTCTCGACTCATTTCTCATATCCCATTTTTTCAGTGATCTAAATATGTGTAACCTGAACTAATATTCTTATTAAGTATCTGACAGCTGCATAGAAACTTCTTTATTTCAAATATTTGCATGTCAAAACAAAGATATCTAAGAATTTTTTCTGCGGCAAAATGAGAATATTCATACATTTTTAAGAAAAACTAAAATGGCTATCTTGATGCAAGAACACTTTACAAAGGATGCTTTAGTTTTAAGTTCTGCGTGTTCATGGCAATGAATGTCATGATTACGCTGAAAGGAAGGACAGGTTAAGAGCAGTGAAGTAGCTAGAAAACTCTTCAAACTCATTGCAAAAATAATTCTAGCAGTGATCTATAAAAAATTATGAAAATTGAATCCATGGTAGTATTTTGGAAAAAAAAAAGTGGGCTTGTCTTCCAAGTGTCAGTACATTCATTTTCTTTTTCTCAGAGTAGACTTTCTGTGCTGGTTATGAGTCAAGTTCTTGCACAGAATCAGAGGTGTTAGAAAAGGAACTGCACCAGTAGCAGAAGACTTTATTCTCTGTCTTGTTTTCTGATTATAATAATTTCTCTGAAGAAAGCAGATATTATTTTTGTTCTTTTGCAGACAATGTTTTTGAAAAGACAGGCTGCACTGCATTCTCTTGAGTGATTTCTTTCTGGACTGGTTTCTAACATACAGAGATGCATGTTTCTTCTGAGAGATTTTGATTATTCATCTAAGAAGCCAATTCAAGGCATCAGGTGTCTGTTCTACCATCTTATTAAGGCCAGTGGTGTGTAAAATATAACACCCTTTTGAGAGAAGGGACAGTGGTATTCATTGGTTGTACTAGTTAACTATCAGAAACAAAATACTGTAGATGTAAAGAGGAAGGAATGAGAAAGGGTCTTGAATGCATGCACCAGAACTTTGTTTTGGGTTCAAAAGAGAAGGGGAGGCAGCTGAAAGACTTCAAAGAACATATGAAATGATGCTGTTGTGAAGGGATATGTCTGTGAATTGCAAACAATTTAGGGAGATTAGCAGCAAACAGAAGATCTAAGGTGATGGAATGAATGGGTGGAAACTTGCTGGGAATACAGACTGAAAGTGTGAATTTTGGAACCAGTATAGGAACAAAGATTTGAAATAGCAAAATACTGGCAAAAATGAAGATTAAAACTTGCCTACTGTTAAGAAGGGTCTTGCAGTTTTGTAACAAGGACTCTATGATGCAGTTTCCCAGGACTGGTCTTAATGACCAAGGATGTCTCTTCCAGTTCTATATATTGCTGTGAATGGAGTGAAACACTAAAAGGATCATTTAGGCAACACCAATTTTAATTATTTGTGATGTTAGTTTCTAATGATAACACCCAGAGGATTCAAAGCTGTGATTATAACTGCAGGCCATATTAGGCAGAAATATGATAATTTAAAATTGTTTATGATGTACTTACCTTCATTCACACTTTCTCTCTTTATGCTTCTTGGTGTATTTCCTTGCTCAGACCACAGCTCAGTCTTTTCAGGATTTTACAAGGAAAAGTGCTACATGTATTGTGTAGCTTATTAGAAAATAACATTTAGTACATACCCACCCTTTCAATCAACTTTTGGCATGCCTCAGAGAATTTGTCTTGAGCAGCTACTAGGCAGTAACTCAGCCTAGATTTTTCCACGCAAACATCCTCATCATATTGCTATTCTGTACATTTTCAATGTAGGGTTTGCCTTAGGGCATGTATGTATGGAAACACTTATTGCACCCTTTCCACAGAGATGCTTTCAATCTTCTCCCAAACAATAAGACAGCCTCTCCACCTGCTGGAGGTCTAGACCAAATAAGAATGGTAGCTCCTGGGTCCCCCTCAGAGCCTACATCTATACTATCAAAGTAAATGGTGTTGTGACCCTGAAGCTAGCATAACATGATGTGGTTATCTTCATAGTATTGAACTCTCTTCACCTCCAAAATAAGGTGGTCACACTCAGACTCACTAGGAACATCTTCATCCCATACTTTATCCCCAGACCACACCTGGGAATCATCAGGGAGAGTGCTAGTTATCTTGAGTCAAAATCAGGCAAGGCACCATTGAACACTACAGATAATGGAGTTTTAGTGTCTGTGCCTGTGCCCTGTTTAACTTGCTGGTAAAAATGAAACCTTAGGATACAGCTAAAAGTCTGCAGTCTGGATCCACAACAACAACAGACTTCAGGATGTAATAAACCCATCATAGGATACATTTATATGGCATGTCAAGCTCAGGTCAGCATTCTGGATCTGAACTTTAACTTACTGACAGTGCAAAAATTTACAGCCCTAAAACAGGGTTGCAATGGCAGGTTTTTAAGTCCTTGGGGCTGCTAAGGTCCAAGATGAGACAGCATATGATGCTCAGGTCTGTTTTGCAGGCTGAAATGCATGAAGGCAGTTTGAGAAACTACTTCTAACCAACTCCCAGCAGCTGGGCACTAGTAAGTTATTTGCAGAAATGGCCTCTCCAGGCACCATGTAGCATATGGGAGGTCTGCAGTGCTGTGTTCAGCTGGAGGGAGGGCTATTCACTGTGGCCTGCTAGCTAAACCCCTCACACAGTAGCAACTAGTTGCCAGGATTAAGACTATGTTGCAAGTGTTGCAGAATGAGAATATAATCTTCTCCTTGTGTTGTTCCACCATGGAGTCTGTAGCTATTCTAATCACGTTATATGTAAAGTCTTCTGGCTTTGTTCCATTTTTCTCCAACATCATATATGTCATCTGCTGGACTGATTGCTCTTTGATTTCCCAAGCAATCTTGCTCCATTCTTCCCCTCTGCCCAAAAGTGAACTCTGCTATCCATGCCCTGTTCCTGGTTAGCTCAGGAACTGCATGATTATCATATTAGAGATATCCTGCTTCTGGTTTCATTACCAATGTTTTTCTCCCCTACCCTGACTCTAAATATCTCTAATAGGCAGGCAAGGACAGCCTTTATAGAAGCTCTCTGTACAACTTTGTTGTATGTATGACTGTTGCATGCACCCAAGTACAACCTTAAACACTTCTTCAGTGGCTTTGGGACTTCTTTGAACATGCATGTTCTTCAGTCTCCACAGGTGCAGATACTGAGAAGTCACACAAAACACATAAGTCATTGTCTGACTACTCTGATCAAATATCTGGAGTGAAACAATATACAATTGTAATAATTAATTGGTTTGAGCTAAGCATGTGCCCTGCCATGTAAATACACAGGAGTGGTCAGTATTTCCTAAATATTTGTTTCTCACCACCTGAATATAAAGGGCAGCCTATTTCTCCTTTGTGCACCTCGGTCTTCTGCTTGCCTCCATACTTTTACAGACCAGTGTACCTCCAGAGAACATAAATGCAGCAACACTTTTACCCCTTTGGTCCTTTCAGGCCCTAATGATTTTCTAAATAGAAGCTAGTTTCTTTTTTATTTCCCAAATACACAGAAGGATCAGGCAGCATTTTGTCTTAAGCACAGAACTGCACCAAAACATATTCTTAATGTTATTTATATGGTATTTTTATATGGAGAGAAGTTATCCTCTGGAACTCTGCCAAGGAAATTGTACAAGTAGGTAAGGACCTAGAAACAACTGCTAATCTCAGAGAAGGCAATGTGCTTCCATCTCCAGGGTCTTTGTTTAAATTCTTTGCTGCAGATTATATACACCACTGAATGTATTCTTGGACAGATGAATTTAACCACCTTGAATCTGGGCTTGCAGTCTAACTTCAGGATTGCTGCCGTACACCCTAGCTGCAAATGAAAGCTTTTTGAAACGGAGTGATGGGACTCCGTGCTGGAACTTACAGTAAATTTTCAAACATCAGAATTAAACTTGCCTGGTTTTGCAAAGGTGGCAGATGTCACAGTAAATATGTGAATCTTCTTCAGTTTTGATATCTACCAAAAAAAAAAGACCTTTGACAGAGGGGTAGAAAAAATGAATGCGACTTGGGAAAATATTTTCTCAAAACATCTTAACAAAAATGTTGTCACTTTTACAGCTGACACTCTTTCCATATTAAGCACATTCTTCTTGCTACAGGCCAATGCTTCTGATCTGTCTTTGTTCATTTCCACTAGATATGGTCAGTCATTAAACTTATGGTTTTGGTGGAGGTCAACAGTATATAGACATTAATACATTATAATACATTCCCAGACACACCTATAATATGGCATGAAGCACATTGGATGATAAAACACACTGCTCACTACATACTAAGTCTCTCAAATACTTCTGTATGTTGTTAAATTCATACTGGTCACAGAAGAATTTTGTGACCATGAAAACTTGGTAGGAACTCAGTTTAGTATTAACAGCAAGAAAGTGATGGGATTCAGTGTAACTACACATGCAAGAGAGGTCCTTGGTGCACATCAGCATTTGAAGGGCTGGGGTATTAGTTTTGACTCACATCTAGTTGTAATATTGTTAAAACGCTGTACGGCTGCTTGGCAGAATAGCAAAGTGCATGTCATGTCCAAAACATTCCTCCTGGAAAAAAACAGTTTGGCACTACAGCGAAGGACAACCTGGGAATTGCTGATAAAGCAGAGGTGTTTTTCTCCTCCAAACAAAGATGCTAGAGTTAATTTGTTGCGGTTTTGTCTGCACAAGACCTATTATATGGGCTGTAATTTCACGGGATGGAGACTGTGAACTCCCAGGTCACTTGTAAACCGATCACTCCCCAGCCTCTCCTCCTTGTGCTTTTAAGTGTTTTGAGCCTGGTAAATTGAAACCTGAAGAAACACAGAGCTCTGATCTTTGGGACCTCTAGAGCAAACCTGGACTTTTGCTGATTTGCTCTAGGAAGTAACTGCTTACTTACCCCATAATTAACACCACAAAGCTGATCTTTGGAAGATAAAGTATGGGAGGTCAGAGACAGGATCAGGGAGAAGGGTTTCATTAGAACTGCTGCATTTGGGGCCTGATTCTCTTCTCGTTTGCATCAGATTAATCCAGGAATTATTTCACTGAAGTCAAAGGTGTTACTCAACTATAAAATCTGTTTGGATTAGAAACAAGTCATTACTATGAACTAATGGATTTGAATCCATATGCTTAGTAAATAAAGCAACAGAAATTGCTCCTTAGCTACACAACTAACCACTTTCACTCTCATCTCACAGCAGAGGCTGCATTAGCACATCCTTATAAGCTTCAATTTACAGCAAGGTTTCAGACACATAAATAAATATTGCAGCTGATTGTCTTCCTTTAACGAAGCAACTAAGTACAGTAGTATTCATGGCATTGAATAACAATATTATATAAATTTTGCATAAAATAATATTTTCTTTACCAGTTTTTATTTGCAACTTGCTGCTGAGAATTAAACCCACTTTCTTGTATTCAAAAGAGAAGGGGGAAAAAAAAAAAAGAAAGAAAAAAAAAAAAAAAGATTAGTCCAAACTCTCAGCTGGTGGAAATCAGAAGAGCACCACATCTCCCTTATTTGCACTTTTGCAGGTTGATTTCATGTTGATATCCAGTTTCTATTAATGAGGAGTCAGTCCAAACTATGTGATATTAGTAATAAATAAAAGTATCAGTTGCCCTTTCTAAACCAAGACTTTCATGAATAATAACAAGAACTACATAGGTATATAACATATATTTAGATATTCCTTTCCTATGTCCAGTTTTAGACTCAGATTCCTGAATTCCACACAAATGTGGCTGTACCACGCTTTTATTGTTGACAATAATTTACATCATAAATAAAGAATCATAATTTTGAGGTTACAGCAAGGCTTATTTATACTACAGGACTGGGTTCCACCACATTTTAAATTTACTGAATGAATAGTTTTTGTGTGTCCCTCATTTTGCGTCTTTGTCACACACTGTATTCCACATTCAGGCTTTGGCATGTGAGAGTTATGCATCCCGAAGACATTTTCCTCATAAAACTGGCTGTTTACTTTTTGTACAGCAATACCACAAAGCTAATGTTCTTTCTTTTTAAGAGGGTCAGGGTCCTTGGGTCTATTTTAAAATGAAAAATGAAGTAGTGCAGATCAACTAAACTTCAGAACATAAATCAAACCTCAAATAATGGAACAGGCAGCCTCTAATTTCTTACCCAGAATATGCGAACACTGAAGATGGATAAACAGCCTGTTAATTCGCCCTCTTGTTTTAATCTTTATCTCAAATGTGATTCTAATACACAGGAACAGAACAGACATGAGTTTGTGGAGTAATTTGGCTGCCAAAAATAAATTCTGGCTTGAAATCAAGAAGGCATTATATTGCCAGTTATGGACACAATAGTCCCTTTCTATGACTGTACCTATGCTAATAAATTAACCAGTGCCAGGCAATATTCTGGGCACTGCAACCTGATCATTTACATGGTTAAATTGTAAGAATGGCCCCGAGCACAGTTATGTTAAAATCACTATTTGAAATAGTCCCTGTTTTGGAAATAAAGAAAGCTTAATGATATGTAAATGTCAAGACAATGCCAGCTGGCCCCGTGGTCAGAGAACAGGCACTGGTGCTGTTTCCTTTGTTAGTATAAACCCAGCCTGTATGACTAGGACACCTTGGCACAGGAATGCTGTATTTCTGGGTGCCTCATCCCAGAGATCCTACCAAGTAAAAAGAAATCTATGAAAGAGAAGACTAACAGAAATGTCCAGAATGCGTTTTACTCCCACTTAAAGCTTCAGATTTTGTAGCTGACTGGGGGAGAACAGTAGCTGGGAGAAGGTTTAGGCTGGATATTAGGAAAAAATTCTTTACTGAGAGAGTGGTAAGGCATTTGAACAGGCTGCTCAGGTTGGTGGTGGAATCACCATTGCTGGAGGTGTTCAAAAAATGTGCAGATGTGGTACTCGAGGACATGGTTTAGTGGTCATGATAATGTTTATTAGACAGTTGGACTTCATGATCTTGATAGTCATTTCCAACCTTAGTGATTCTATGATTCTATAATTCTATGATTCTAACACTGGGAATACCAAGACCTTGTGCATATATTCCTGACTGTAAATAATAGTTGACTTGTAGTCATCATATGGCTTCTTCACATATATACTTCTGTGCTACATACTTATTCTAGGTACCTCAACCTAACTCAAGATATCTTCAGAAGTTTCTAAACCATGTGCAGACTTTCTCTCTGGGACACACATTGGCTGAGCAGTGGAGCAGAGTGCAGAAATCCCTGTGGGTGCAAACGCACTGAATAGGGCAGCACTATGGAAAGCAAGCAGCAAAGACATGATGCCTTTTGCCGGACTATTAAACCTTGCTTTCAGTTCAGGGACTACTGGTGTTTTTTCTTTCCAAGTCTTCCTATTCTGTGCTAATTATTCTCTGGGTACAGATACCATATGTCCATGCTGGGCTTCTATGACTATCTCACCAGAAATGACAAGGGCAGCAGATATTCTTAGAGCATTCTTAAGACCACAATAAAGACTAATAAAAGTGATCCTACCCTCTAGCCATTTCACAAACAGTAAGAGCAATTCTCCATACTTCTTCTGAGCTTAGTGTATCTTTAAGGACTGGTCTCCACCCACCTTCTCTGTTGTTCAGTCTCCCCTAAGAGAAATTATAGCTGTAGACCAATGCTGAGGGCATTTGTCTGGAGCCTACTACACTGAAGAAATAAGTTTTAGTTTTGCCAAAGGAAACAGATTTTTTAACTAACTCACAAAGTTAGTCAGCTAGACCGTTTATGGCAAATGCAGATCTGGAGCATCTCAATCAGGAATGAGAAGAGAATGTTTAGGGTATGTATTTTCCATACAAAAGGTAAGATACATCTCATTCAAGGGAAGCAAGTTTAATATCCAAGTAGCAGTTTTCCTCCTTCATGTAACCCTTCATCTAGACTGTTCAACAGGTAACCCACTAGATCAAAGTTAATATGCAAATCACTTACCTCCCAGCAGCTACTGGTCTCAGGACTCAATGTCTTCATTCAACAGATTGTCTACTGCCACTACAACTACTAACATGGAACAAGCAAGGAAGACCTGTATTCCACCATAAACTCAACCACACTCAGTCCACTGTAGTTTATCATAGGCTTCTGAACGCTTTATTACAGTTTATTAGCAAAGAGCATAAGGCCAGGAAGGAAAGGAAGTAAAAGAATTCAGTAAGGAAGGAATGTAAGAGAATTCAAGTGGAGAACCTCAAAAAGAAAACTTCAGAACAGTAAACACTGTAGAGTGTTCTTCAATTCATATTTTCTTTTTCTTCTTTTATTTTTTTTTAGGCAGAATAAACTACCAGGAAAAAAAAAATAAATGCTGGGGACTGGTTAGATTTTGAAAATAAAGAACAATAGAGAACCTGTCAGGTCTTTGGAATCTTTGTTGGTCCTCATTTGATGAACAAAAGAGGAACAAAATACTGTTGAGGACAACAAAAGGAGACTGAGTGGGTATGTTACTTGACTCGGACCTTCCTGTTAACAAAACTCTCCACTGTCAAAAACCTGTCAGGGGAGTTCCTGTATTCAAACAGACAGCAAATTAAACATATCACTAACCTTAGGGAACCTAGGAATACCAAAACAAGGGTTATTTTTAGCCTATTTAGCTACTTGGGGGTGGTAAATGTCTGCTTTCATTAAAATCTTATAACTGCTTCTCCCAAATGTTGAAACTGTAAAGCTGTTGAATGATGCAGCTGAGATAACCTGGGCAATGAAATCCCACTGCCTTAGATGACAGTGGTCTCTCCATAACAGTGCTAGGGAGATAATTTAGCTTTAAGGGAATTAGGATTCCCTCTAAATTGGATTAAGATACCTTCATAATCCAACTCATGTCTTGTGTAGCTCTTGAATTTCAAGAAGAGTGTATACACAGTGCGTGAAGAAATCTCCTGACCTTGTCTGGAATCTCTGCTTTTGTCTTCACTCTATGAACTTGTTCTTTGCTTCATGATTTTCAGGGCTGTGGAAAAAAACAAGGCCAGGATTTCTATCTGAGTAAATGCTCATGCTATGAAAATCGGAAGAAGAAAAAAAAAAGAAGTGGCTCGGCCCAAATCAGCAATTCAAAAATACATCCACCATGGGCAGGAAGCCAATAGTAATGTTAAAAAACCCAGAACAGAATATGTACAAAAACAGGTCTGTTGTTGTAGAAATGTATATCAAAACTTGGAGAAAACCTGTGTTTGTGCTACAAAAAATTAGGTCAGATATGCATGTGCACATTGCTGCGTGGAAAGAGGAATTTCATTCCTTCCTTGGGTAAAGAACTTTATTCTACTTTCAATATAATGATTTTTTCATTGCTTGCATAGGAATAAGGAGATAAGAGTATAGTCTGGGCTCAATTCCTTCCTTCCTCTGTCTCTGTAATGGCTCCTCTGAGATGATGAGGAAGAACCTTTCACAAGTTTATCGACTATTTTTAGCTACATTGCAATCTGGGTTATCAAAAAAACCACAGGCATATTATACACCACAGGAGCTGTTGTTATTTCTGGTCCAACCACTCTCAAATCTCAAAGGAGAATTGAAGGTGTCTGGACCAAGAGGAGAAGACAGTAAGCTGTCAAGTCTATTTAGGGTAGCCATACATGAAGATAACTGAGAATGGAATTTTGTAGGAATGGGGCATTCTTACACACACGGAGTTGAGAGGATAGGTGTGGAATGAACATATGTGCTGGTCCATCTTGTGCTCAACTTTTCTGAATAATGCCTGGAAGAGCTAAGCATGCACAATCCACAGCAGTCAAAGCTGGCCCTTTGTCAGGCTTGCCCAGAACATGAACCTGAAAGCTTTGGGATTCAGTTTAGAGTCTCAAAACCTGTGAGGTATCAAAATCTGTGAGGAGGTTCAAAATGCCACAGCTAGTCTGCACTTACATAAGACTATTAAATTAATTGGTCTTGCAGCACAGTATGAAATGTAATTCAAACCTGGTGATAGGTTGGTAGATTAATCACAATTTACAGCCTTGTAAAGACAGATACAAAAAAAACCCAAAACACACCCCCCCCCCCCAAAAAAAAAAATATAAAAAAAAAAGAAAAGGGAAAAAAAAAGAAAAAAGTCACAGAGCACAACGACTGAGGCTCCACATCAAATATAACAGTAT
>WUAM01000323.1:25492969-25509358 GCA_024336885.1 Actenoides hombroni
CTGTTTTTCATAACACTGGTGAGAAAGGTAGGATTCTCACAGAATATTGTGAGAATCAGAGAAAATCCCTCTGCTAGAAGCTTTTTAGCATCCACAACACAACACCAGTTTGTGTTTTCCACACTGAGTAGCTCTGGAACATTGCAGAGCTCCAGATTCTAACAGAGCTGCAAGGTGAGCTGAGCCCTGTTTGCACACCCAAGCTATAGAAGATGCTGTCTGTAAGGGCCTTGCCTCTTCTTATATTATCAGTTTCCTCTCCTTCCTGTCAACAAACCGAGAAAAAGCCTAGGCACACTTAACAGCATTCACCCACCTAGGTCGCTCTCCTTGACTAACAGCAGGTAAGCTTTGAGTCACAGCACTATTTGCTGCAATGGCACATACAGAAGTCCTCACATTGGGGCGAGGCAGCAGTTTGCATAGATATTGACTGCAGAAGCAGATAGGGAAAAGCAGACAATGCTGGTGCCATTCACACCTGCTCTGATTCGGTTGCACACTGGTTCAGTACTGTATAAATTGAATGGGTTCGGAACAAGCAGCTTTTCAGAGGGCAATGGGGTACCCAGACTTCCCTAGAATATATGCTAATACAAGTTATTTGTTAATATATGTAAGGGAGTTTGCTGTCATGTATAACTACACTGTCCTCAGGTCTTTTCACTGAGTATCAGTGTGGCTTGATCAAATCTCAGGCCAAACAATACAGACAATATTCAGCCTCCAAACTTTTGTCTGCCATAGTTAACTGAATGAATTTCTGATTTTCACATTATCAAATATTTTCCTTGTCAAATAAATGTCTAATGCACCCAGTAAGTATTATATGAAGTATAAATATTGCAAATATAATTAAGACTTGTTAGATTATTTTAAACAGAAGGCATAAATTGCTCACCCAGATTTCCTCGCATAAACTCTCACATATATGGCAATACAGTCAAATGGATATGGAAATCTAATCCAGTAACATTGAAAAGGACATATATTAGTGCTCAGTTCTAAATGTACTTCTCCTGAGCTTTCTGCCTGTAATATATAGAGTGCACCACCTGGACATTTCAGCTGTGAAGATGACAGTACTTCAGCCTTTTCAAAACATCTCTGAACTATGTCAAGAAACAGTCCTGGTTCTGCTCAGCTATGTTTTTCAGTCCTGTGGATGATATCTAGCTGCTCTACGAACACTGATGAAATCGAAATGTGTAGCATATACCATAATTGCAGGCATTTGTATCAGCATATAAAATAACTGTTCTCAGAATATCTCCAAGACTTACACTCTGCAAAGCACTGCCTTTCTCTTATAAACACAACTAACTCAAGGAAGAATGTATAAACTCTCCCTTCGCGCACCTTTGCCCTTCTCTCTTTAGTAAAGGAAGAATCTCAGCTTAATGCAGTTATATCTTTGGTGACTACACATCTGCATCCTTTCAAGAGACAGTTGTTCTCCCTCAGGCTCTTCTTTTAGGTCCTAAAAAAACACAGACCATGAACTAAGTATTATCTAAATGGAGGCTTTCCTATCAAGGTGGAAGAAGGTATTCACCTGATTCCCAGCAATGATATGTCTCTAACACATCTCTCATGCTAGGAACACCCAAGCTCCTGATCAATGATGTCTCTAAGTCACCAAAATGCATGCCTGTCATTTGTCACATCCTTTTTCTGGCTTGCCTGGAGGTCGTCTCTCAGAGTTAACCAGGTGTGCAGTCAGGTTGTGCATAGACATAATGCATTCAAGATAATATTCACCTCTCCCTATTACTAAATTTTTTTTCTTTTCTTTCTTTCTTTCTTTTCATTTAGGAAGGTCCCATGCTGCAAAAGCATGTGGACTACTGTGTGAGGGCAGACTGTCACTGTTCAGGACATTTATTGTATTTGTCACTCACTTTACCAAAAACTGAAAAAGGGTATATTTTTTGAGTTTTCATTAAAGTCTCAGAAATATCCTGTTTCTTTTTGTTTAGAAGAATATTTTGTTAAAACAAAACAAAACAAAAAACAAAACTGTTCTACTATCAGGTGGATTGTATCACCCATACAACAAGGAGACCAGATCTTATTTACTCGTGCATTTCTTCACCTTTTTTCTTTTTTTTTTTCCTTTCAGTGATACATTTAATTTCATTTAAAGAAAAAAAGATGATGAGAGTAAAGAAGTGAAGGGAAAAATGATGACCGTGTTTGATAATTTCTCCATTTAATTCTTCAAGATCTGACATGATCTGAAGAATGGAAGGGTAAGTGGAAACCATTCCCTGGACTACTGCTTGCTGCAATCAATTTTCTGCAAGATTGGTTTCATAGTGCCATGTCATATCAGATTACATTTTGATTATTATATCTTTTTGACATTAAGGAAGAACAGTATTTTTCTAATTTTTTAAAGTATAATTTACAAAAAATATAACAAAATTCATCAGGCACATTGCTGGAAACCATAAAACCACAAGAACCAGGAACGTGCTCATAAGTGCATTTCAACGTGACAGTCACTGCTCTGCCAGATTTCTCAAACCCATTCATGTGCTTATTGGTTAAATAAGAGCTAACTGGAATCTCCAAAAATCAGAGGTAGCGACTGAAAAGAAAATCTCATCATAGCTTTATCTACATGTAGGAACATACTGTTAAAATTCCCAGCCATCACCACTGGCTTATGATGCCTTGTCAGAGTGGCTGGAAAGGTATATTCTTCCTTTTCCTAAAAAAAAAAATCAAAAAAAAATCTTAAAATATTTTGAACTCAAAGCAAAACAAAACAAGCTGAAACTGAAAGACATTTCTGCCTCCCAAGACTCCCCCCAATAATTACTGAAGGGTTTGTTTTTCACATTGAGTATGAAACATTACAACACATAAGGAAATCTTTTCTGAAAGTCAGAAACATCTGTAACTACAATTACAATGCCTAGAGTGCATTACTATGCCCAAGTTTAATTGGAAAACTCACTGTACAAGACATTTAAAACAGAATCATAACATGCTTCTTTAATCATCGACATCTATTCCAATCCTCTTCATCAAAGGCAAAGTGGGCAACTCCCTGGTTGACAGCAGTTTGGGACCAGTTTTATAGCTGATAAGCCACAACACACAAGAGCAGTGGGCTCTGGTCTAATCAGACATTAATTTTTGGCTCTGAGGAGGCAGGGATGCTGCCTTGAGAGACATCAGTTCTGTGGTTGCAGTTGGATTTGGAGGGAAGCAGGTAATTTTAGCTCGTTTAACAGTTCTATCTCTGTAATTACTTGGAGGGGTGATTCAAGCACATCAAGGTCCGATCAAACTCAGCATTCCTCACCAACACCCTGCAACTGCCAAAAGTGGAAGATGGGAGAGGGACCACACATAGCCACAGCTCCTCCCTGTTAACAATTAAAATCTACTTGAAAAAAAAAATTAACAATGAAAACTCTTCACTATGTCATATTTGTTCCCTCACACATGAATTACGAGGTGAGACCTTACTTAGGCACATGCTTTGATATCCCACTTCCCACACTGTAGTATATATAGTCTCCTGTTTGTATTTACTCAATGTAGGCTGGCTGGCAGCAATTATACACTTTGGGTTTTCATGAATATGTTGTATGCACATAAGTTGGGTATGGTAGGAGGAAGAGAGCCCATGGGTCAGGCACATGAATAACTGAAAACCAGAAGTAAGTAATAGTCATGATATCATTCTTGTCCTCTCACAGAATTCTGAAAAAGGGGTTGGCTGTATCACCTGTACGCTGTAGCTGCTTACATATTTACATATGTCAGTGCTGCAAATGGGAATTGAATCAATAGCTGTTGGCACCCTTGAGGACTTTGGCAGTAGCTCCTTAGATTTCTCTATGTCTGTCCTCGAAGTAAAGAATTGTCTGCACTTCATGACCATGATACGTTGGGCAAAAAAATTTCGCAGAGTAGGAAACAATAGCAAGTGCAAAGTCCTGCAAGTAGAGACTAAAGTAGAGTTTCCCAGGGACAACTCTCAGGTCCACATCAACATAGTTCAGAGTGGTGCAAGGTCCATCAGGCTCTGGGCAGCCTCTCTCTATCTGAAGGTTTGCAGCAGAGCTGGTCAACCTATGCATCCTTCCTGCTCAATGGGTGGAAGTGGAATACTTTTAGGGTACCATGTGGCTCATTTGGCAAGTTGACATAAAAATGGGTTGGATTGTTCCTCTCATAACTGCACCTATATTATCTCTGTGGCTATAAAGGAAACCCAGAATCATTACCTCAGATCTAGGTGCCTACATTGTAAACAGAAAATTAGGAGACATTAGTTTCATGCAAAGTAGGAAATGCAAACTAGGAAATGAGCTTGTTCTGTGTTTTCTACAAAGTCTCAGTAATACTTCTTTCTACTTACTTTTCTTTCCTTTTTCCTTTTTTCTTTTTTTTCCTTTTTTTTTTTTTTTCCCAAAAACACGAGCATTAGCAGTGCACGTAGAATATGCTGTGGTGTGCTGACACATTTGCAAAAAGAGCAAGGAAAGGTTCTGGTTATGATGTGGAAGAGCCATTTTGAGGAATTTCTGGACTATTCAGGAGGTTCATGAAATGGAAGAGAAGAAATGGGGAAAAAAAATAGAGAGAGGAAAAGTAAACTGCTTCACAAATGACCATAACTAGGAAACTTTTAGGTGCTCAACAATGTAGGTTAGATCATCAACTACCATTTCTTGGCAGACTTTCTTGACTCCAACAGTAATAGAAGAATTTACTCCAGCCAAGCACTAGTTGTGCTGTTCCTCCTCCCACGGCGGCGGTGGCCGAGGAGCAGGAGCCATCACCAGGTGGCACTGTTAGAGCTCCTGCCGAACGATGGCAACAAGCCGTCCTCAGGACCTGTGGCCAGTAGCAGAAAGATCAATTTCAGTCTTAGTATATTAATCATATTTAGCATATAGGATTTGGGTTTCTTGATTTTTTTGGGGTATTGGGGTTGGGTTTTTTTTTTGGTTGTTTTTTTTTTTTTTTGGTCCTAGGAGTCCCACATTGATGTTTGGGTTAAAATTCTTGATGGCAAAGATTTGTGGCAGTGCTATTTGTGGCAAGTTCCTGTCAAGACTGATTTATACGGTAAAATTCAACAAACAACATTAAAAATAAACCCTGATGTGCCTTGCTAATTTCTTCTATGTAAAAAAATGATGTTTTAAAGTCTGAAATCGGCTGCCTCTCAACAGACTCGCCATTTTATCACAGTTCTCCCTTGTCAATAGATTTATGAAATTTTGTGGATTTGGAAACAAGCATTATGAAGATATATATATATATATGAGAAAAAAATGGCTCCTTTTTAAGTGTATAAAGACTGGATAACAGTCAGAGTATCATAAGGCTTAATACTGTTCAGAGAGACACCTCAGATTTTAGAAGCTTATGAGTGAATCTGTGACATTAGACTGCATAGCTTGTGACAGGAAAATCTTTGGGCATTTTATCCTTCTGACCATGGCTGGATATGTTGAGGAAAACACTGCTGCATACCATATTAGACAGAATGAGGAGTACAGAGGAAAGAAAAAAAAAAAAAGAAAAAAAACTAAATAATTTCTTAGCACTGAAATTCTTTCAAACTAAAGGTTTCTTTAAAGTTTTCTAAAGTTCAAAGTGTTTGAGCACCTTTCTGCATTTTCAAATATAAATCTGGAAAGAAATGAACTATTTTTCTGGAGGTGAAAATGTTTTTGTGGCATTTTCCATCACTGCAGTAGTATGTATTATGTTGTTTATTTATACTAAGTCAACCATGTAACTCTCAGGTACAGTATCCAGATGCTCCCATCTGCATTTCTAGACTTCTGCTCCAGTTCTTATGTCACCTGCTGAAAGAAAATGATCAGATTGTCTGAGGATTGAGCAGCCACTTCTTTGAAGCTGTTACCAGCACAGCTTCTGACTCCAGTCCTCTGCCAGCACACATTCAACCAGCCTGCAGACATCAGTAGCTGGCTTTCCCCCACTCTGAGGCTTCAAATTAAATTGCTGTTGAGACTCCATGACATAAATTAAGAACAGAAAAACCAGTTTTAAGCTTATGGCTCTGAAGAAATCACCAAACGAGTTCTATTTTGGCAGCCTGCTGCTCACAACTCAGAAAATACGACAGCAAAGCAAATCACATGTCCAGTGTGTGTTTTATAACCCTGCGCAGACTAAGCCATCTTGTAGGCACATGCTTGACTATTTTTAGTGGCTGTGCTCCTGCAAATATGGCAAAATCCTTTAGCATTGGTGAGTCCCTAGGGGCTACTTGAAAAGTAGCAAGAGATGTCAGTTACTGGACTTTTGACTGAAAATAATAATACCTGGATTTCAGATTTGCTGCACAGATTTGCCAAAGTGCAAATGAAGTCAGCTCTGGCAATGTGACGATTCACTGATTACTGCCTCCAGCCATGAAAACACAGGATCTGACTGTATTTTATTTTCATCACACTAAAAAAAATAGAAAACCATCACTACAGCATCATTTTAAAGGTACACAATTGCTTGTGAGAATGTCAGTTTTCCAGGGTGTCCATCTGGGAATCAAACATTTCTTCTTCAGTTCCTAGCAGGCACTGTGGCATATCCAGAGGTCCTATAACTGACATGGCCCATTAGTCATAGAAACATCCCACTAAAATTAGCGGCAGCTTTTCATCTTTATGGGCCTTATGCCTTGGTCCATATGTAGAACATACAGAATGGATTTTTTCTTTTCTTGGCATGTAACCCCGTCTTTCCGGTACTTTGGTTCCAGACCTTCATGAGCAATGCAGGTGGCTTTTGTTGCTCCACAGCTCATATTCTTGACAGTTACTGCATCTACACAATACTTCTGGATTAAACCAGGCTGAAACATTCTTACAAACAGTTACTTAAGATTACCAGCATTAGCACATAAATATAATAGTAATTAATAACTCTTTGGCTTATTGAAGATCCCTTGTGCTTCTCTGTTGGCTTTATTTCAACAGCACCTAAAAAGCCAGCAGCAAGGGCTCCCCCCATCCTTGTCTTGTTTTTAAACTTTACGTGGTTTGTTTTTAAGGTGTGCAAGAGGCACGGGGATAAGCTACTGTGATTTTCACTTTCAGAGCCCAAAGTTTTCATGACTTCCTCACATTTGGGACTGAATCTATTTATTCATCTGTTGGGTCCCAGCTGGAGACAGTTCAGACCTGATTTTCAAAGGTGTTGGGCAATTAACAGCTTCCATGCAAGCCAAGGGGAATGGTGACTTTTCAGTACTGTGCTGGATGTGGCTTCTGGTCTTTTGAAGACAGCATGTACAAGAAGCCATTCCATGTCTTCATTCTGAGTCTAAATTTAGAGCAAAGAGGGACTTTAATTACTTCTGTGTCATTTGCAGCCCTTATGAAATTAGTAGAGGATCCAGATATTTTACATCATTAATAAATATCGAAAAGGAAATCCAAGACTTCTCAACCTTACCCTCCTGCTTGAATTTCTTGCTTACTGCATCAACATATAGGTCGAACAGTGAATAAGACTCTCCTTTTCTCATTAAATATTTACTCTGAAGTAGGGGCCAGGTTGTCAGTGAGACCACTGAAAGACCAATGCTTTACCTGGCACATAGGATTTTATTTTCCAGTGCTGTAAATATACAAGTCTTCCAAAGCATTCTAACTCTTCAGAGAAGAGTATGCCATGTTGCCTTGTTTGAAGTCACCAAGCTTATATTTCATTTTGTAAAAAAATAAAAATAAAAACCAAAACCTAAGTGAACTGCCTGGATAAAACACAGAAGAATAACTAATCGTACAGGTAGCACTTTTGTACCATACTTTGCAACATATTGCAATGCAAACAATGGTTGTTCCTGTCCAGAAATAGAAAAGGTGCTTCATTTTGATTTGGAATGAAACAGCAGCGTGTCTTGGTGTTGCTAATAAAAGCCTTGAGGATTTTTCTCCCTGCAGGCTTCATTGCAGTAATCTGCAGTGCTTCTGTTAGCTCATTATCAGCATTGCTGGCAGCATAGGAGGGAGAATTGGTTGCATATTTGGATTATTATTGTCATTGTAACACTCTATATTAAGACTCCTTTAACAAAATAGTTACAAGCCACATTAGAGAGAGTCCGTCACAGAAGCTGCTATAGAATCATACCGTTATGGTAAGGACTGACTAGTCTTTTATTGACACACTGTGAAAAATTTACTAACTCCCCATTAACTGTCTGCAAATGGAGCTGGAGTATTGAGACACATACGTTTGAAGAACATGAGGGATCATTTTGAGGATTTAATCTGGTTTCCCACAGATTGCAGGTCACAGCATCTTGCCAGAGGAGTCCTGCAGCGAGCCAGCATTTTCTGGATGAGCTACTTCATCTGTCCTAGAAAACCATCCATTTCAAACCTGAATTTCTCAGGAATTTGTAATTACTCAATACATAAGCCTGTAAAAATAACTTGTGCAGTTCCAGGTTTCAGTTATTGAATAGTCTGCTACAGTGAAGATCCTTCCACTATAGCAGCCTTTCCCCTTTTCTCTCACTCTCTTTCTTTCACTTCATTTACATTCTGTGTTCTATATAAAGTAAAAATCATTACTTAATATTTAGATTTTGGTAGGATCTGAGTTCTATCCAAGTTAAGGATCAGTCATGCTGATATTATAGGACCAAATGCTAATTCATCCTTCCAAAAAATTACTTAGGCAACACCTAACAGATGAATAAAAAAGTAATGGCTCGTAAGCTGGCCACAGAGAATGGAGTAAAGAAGTAATGGGTTACATACAGGTCTTAGCCACTAACATGCCACAGTGAGACATCTCACTAGAGCTGCACCCGCAGGAGTGTATGCCCTTGGAGAGCCCTCTGGAAAAGGTGTCCCTCACTCAGAAGGAGATGGTGGACAGGTTGCCTGATGGGTAATTTGAGATAGTGAAGTAAAAACAAAACCAAGCTAAAATAACAAAAAACATATTCTCTCCATATCATGTTACAGCACACACAGGATCACTGTAGGTTAATGGTGTAGCAGATAATAAGTGCGAGCCCTGTCCATGCCACTGGTGTTCCTGTTTTCATGAGCTTTGCATCATAGCTTCCATTTCTTACAAGACTGCTCTGCCTTCCCTGCTCTCTCCTGAGCTCCCCTTTAGAAAGCTGCCTTTGCTGAGCTTTTCAGAGCACAGAGTGACCTGGTGTAGAAATCCCAGGATCCTCTTCAGGTTATCTTATAAAAGAACTTGGATCTCCTTTTGTTTTTCTTGAATAAATGCAACACATTCTGGCTATTTTGTTGCCAAGGTGTTTAGGACAGGTAAAGCTAGGAACTGAAGAGTGCTGGCAGACTGGGTGCAGGCAGTGTGCTTCCTGCAGCGGTATTCTCCCACCAGCTGCTTCCACTTCCCTGTAATTTGTTCAGGATTTGCATCAGAACCTCTAAGTTCACCTTCTGCAAAATATTTATTAATTTATTTTTTTTTCTTTCTCTCAGGGAGAAATGTTTCTCCCTCCCTCCTTTTTAGAAGGGAATAATTTGCCACTGGATTGGAAACAAATCAGTATCATGTTGGCTGGGTTCTGTTTCCCAGACACATTCCTTGTATTTGCTAATTCTTTTCATCATAAGAATGGCAGAAAGTCAAAGCTGAAATCATATGTATCCAAGGAGCTCCTATAATAGAGGTAGATCTAGAAAGAAGTGAGGATTCATAATCCACATTTATAAATGTGGTCTATTCCCAGTGGGTCCATTATACTTGAGACATTCTATGGTTGGTGACTGTTTGGAGGATTTGCAATTTAAATCACTATTGACAGGTTGTTTAAAAAAATCTTAATTGAAAGATACTGTTCGATCTGCTTATTAACTACTAATTATATATATCTGCCTAATACCTTGTCTCTTACAAATATTAAACTATTTACCCCAGTCATTAGATTTATTTTTTGCTGTGTCTCTAGAACATCAGGAGGTTCTAAAAGACTTTCCTGGTGTAGGAAAGCTGTGGCATAAGGCTAACAATTGATGCAAATCACAGATAAAGCCTGTGGCTGAAATAAGAATTATTTTCAAACCTTTTTAGAAAAACAAAGTTCAAATGTTTCACTTTTACACATTTTGAGACAAAGCCTACCTATATCTAATGTAAAACTGAGACGTAACAAAAAATAACTATGAGACACATGAAGTATTTTAAGTCAAGTAGTGTGTTTAATTTGATCAGAACTGAAATATCTTTTCTTTCATTTTTGTTTTCTGAAAACCAAAAAAAAAAAAGGCCAACCTTTAGTGTTGACCTGGAATGATTATTTTCTAAGTTTAACCAGAGAGTAGAAAAATTAATTATTTAGACAGCACTACTCCTAAATTCAAATGCTGTGCCATTTCCAGCAGGCTATCCTTCCTGCCTTAAATGACATTTTCATCCCTATATATACGTTTATAACAACCTATGAGAGAAATACTGAGTAATCACATAGATCTCAGTCAAAGTTTCAAAATTCCTCTAACTATTTGACCTTCCTTTCTTGGAAGGAGATCTTACGTGTGTGTAACTTATTCATCATTTAATGAGATCTTTTTTTTGCTGATTGTGGCCATTTGTTGTTGTTTCAAAAATAAAACCTTTATATATTAATTTGTTCCATCTTTTTGCTTTGTGGGACATAATTTACAGTGATGTGCCTGACCCTAAATAAATGCAGGTTAGCTTACAGTAGGAAGAACTGTTGGAAAAAATAAAATGAGTTTTTCCCAATATAAACAAATTTTACATTTCAATTTCAGTTCTGCCAATGGCTGGGTGGTACTGAATATATAGAAGCAGGTTGTTTGCTGACCATCCTGTGGATGTTTAGTGCTTCAGTCACATTGAATGAATCACTTTCGGTCTGTTGGCTCACAGAGAAGTAAACAGTCTTCTGATTCATCTCCTAAAAAGATATTACTTTGGAGAAGCTATTTATGAACCTGCATACACCAAGCACTCTGTCTGTTGTTTTAAATTCCTTCCCCATTTTTCTACTTATCACACCTTTTCTGACATAAGCACGTGCAGCATACACCTTGTGTCATGTGTTATAGGGTAGAAAATCTGAAATGCTAAACACACTAGCATTCTTTGGGTAACACCTACAACCATAATGAAGTGTTTCCTGGCACACTGCACACCGTATCTTAAATCATTTTTATATTGAGCTCAGTAAGTGTTAAGTCTTTTCCCAGTTTCACATCTACACTAGTGCCAGAGGAAAGGGAGCTGGGCCATGCTAGGCAGCCCCTTCTTGAGGCAGTGGTGCTGGTGGAGGTTGTTACCACCATCAGCTTCAGCAGTTTGCGGTGTTGGGTGGAACTGTCCCCACAGGCTCTGCCTGATGTCTGGACAGGAGAATCAGCACTGCTGGCAAAGCTGCAGAGGTGGAAGCCTACTGGCTGGTGTCAAGAAAGGAGGGGTGAGAAGCACTTGATAGTAGCAATGTCTCTTACCAGCACAGCAGGCTCCAAGAACAAGGGATTTGTCTAGAGCTTAGCTCTAAATACCAGTTCAGCACCATATTTAAGTGCATGCCCTGCCGTGAGCCTGTGAGGCAGTCCTTACACGTCAATGGAATTTCCCACATTATTAAAATAGGTATGCACTCCAGAGGTTAATTGGGAAGATTTGCATTTTTTGTAAGGACAGAGAATTCTTAAGAGAGACCTGATAGGATTGGATAGAAGAAAATTGAAAAATAAAAATAAATAAAATAAAAATCATAACACAGGGAAGAAAATCATAAAAATGTTGATAATTAACCAAGAATTCAATGATTCTGACAGAAAGCTTGGAAAGATAATGCACATTAGATATAACAAGTCTGAAATATGTTGAAAACACAGTAAGTGTCTAAAATATGTTAAAAACACCTCAACTGGAAAGATAATAATCTTTTTCCCTGATTATGTTGGAATTAAATGTGACAGCTGTATATTTTAATTGGCCGTGTTGATCTTCCTTTTCAAACTTTTTATATTTTCTGACTGCTAAACATTTGCCTAAATAACCTGACCATCCAATAGCCCTGACCACCTACTGAGTATAGCTTCTATTCAAACTACATTGTATATAATCTTGTCTTTATTTGAAAATTACCAAATTAAGGGATACTGACCATAACAGAAAGACAGAAAGATCTACACTTATATCACAAGGCATCATGAGATGGGTAGATATTATTAAATATTATAGATGTTATCTATGTTGCTTTCCATACACATATGATGGCGCTCTTATCAGCAATGAATTATATCTGTCATTTTATTACTATTAAACTATATTTATTTTTTATTGATTTAGCGGTGTGGGAGCCATCCTTCTGCAACTCTTTGCAGACATTATTACTTTTTGCTGCTTTGAATAATTCGGTAATGCTGGAAAAGATTATTTCACTAATGCAACTCCAGAAACTACTTGTCTCTGTCTCCTCAGCCTCATGTAACTGGTTTAAAGCAAACGGACTTTAGTATCAGAATTGCACTGCCAAGCAGCAACAAACTAGCAAGAGCTACAGGTTAATTAGCCTCACAGTCCTCTGTGCTGGGGACACAAAGCAAGTCCACAAGATTCCTCAAGAATCTATGTGAAGAAAGGGACTATTCACTCAGAGAAAAAATGTGTATACTAGGGTACACAGAAACTAACAATTATTTAACTGCTATTAAATATTAAATATTATTATTAAGTTAAAGGGAAAAATAAGCTATGGCTAGAAGGACCGTTAAATGACTTTAATCAACATAGTTTTTAAAGACTGTGAGTTAAGCAGGAGTATATACAAACATTCAATTGCTTCCTTTGATTTCAGTGGCTTCCACTCATTTCTCACAGAAATGGGGTCAAGTCACTGGCATAAACTGCAGTGAGGTAAGACAGAGTGTGGATTTCTGGCAGATTGGCCACTTCACTCACGGATGGCCTTGCTCCACAGGTAATGCTGGTAACTTATTTGACCCTGGGTACCTGGGCTGGATGTTTGTATATGACAACTGAAATGAATGCAATTCCAGGTCTATAGCTAAAATAAGCAGTTACATAGGATTTGAAATGATTAGATTAAATCCATTTATATTTACTGCGGATGCTACATTTTTGATGTACACAAGCCCTTAGGATTTAGATCAGAAAAGATCCCACACTGATAAAAAGTTTCTATGGACTTATTTATGGAATAGTCTCAAAAATAATATCCATCAATTTGTACACTTCTTTGGAATCTTTAACTACACAAAAATCAAAATAATAAGAGTCTAATCTGGAGAAATATTCAGCACAGGCCAGAAGACATGCTAGATAGAGTAGTATTTTTCTATTATTTGTATCTACTGTGACTATGAGTGGAACACTGAATACATTCTTCATGTAGTTAAGAATGTCTTTGTCTTTTTCAAGGGCTACTTCTGAATCTAGCCTTCCTCATTCTGCACATCTTCTGATTTACACTCATCTGAACCACAGGCATGTTCAGACAGCTTGGCACAGATAATCAAATATTATTTAGTTATTTATTATCACTGTGGCTTCAGTTTTTTCTCTGAAATGTTTTGGATTTTTTTCCCAAAAAATGCTCATTTCTCACCTTATCCATTATCCACTCATAGTTCTTGTGTGAGTTCCAGTGAGCACACATATTTCTTTTCAAAGTTTTCAGAAAGCCCCAGCTGAAGAATCCTGTAACTGGAGTCATTTTTATTACCTTAACACTCTCTTCTTCAAGCTGTATCTCTCCAAAGAAAAGCCTAAGGCCATTCTAACAAACCAGAGGATCCTGACCTTTTAAAAATCACCTCTGATCTTGGACCAGAGTTTCCATGTTTCACATGAATACAGCCTTCCCTCCCAATCTATTTTGGATTTTTTTACAATCCTCATGTTATCCAGGAAGTCTCTGAAGCTCAGCTCCTACCAGAACAGTTTTATACCTTATACCTTTGACAGGAACTGCTGGCATTTGCCTGCAGGAAGCTGACATGTGATTTAGGAGGGGATAAAACATGTACATGTTTGTTACTTGAATTTTACAGCTCTGCAGGGAATGAAAATCTTTTTCACAACGGATTTAAAACCTTGGCTTTCTTCCCCACTTGAAAATTTCAAAAATTCTCTGAAGGGAAATTGCAAGATGAAATTAATTTGGGGTCAATTGAAAGGTTTCAGTTTGACCAAAACCAAAATCCTTTTAATTTTGACTTTCATATTTATTTTTTACATTACATTATAATATACTGAACAGCATAAAATATGAGATGCTAGTTCCAATGCTTTAAAGAAAGTCTTGAACATATGGCCCAAATGTAACTGATACATTGATGTCTAGCTGAGTTTATGGAAACCCTAAAACAACAACTGTGGGAGACATGAAATGAGCTATTCATCCTGAATTGAGTCCAGGAGTGATATTTAATCACAATAACATTAAAAATAGTTTATCAAAGAGCATGAGAAAAAGAATAGGACAAAAGGGTATGATACAGGAAAGACCAGGTATTGTAAGAGACAGCTTCGCTTGGTGCCAAAAACAAACTATATTTGACGAAGATACATTTTTACATAATCATAAATGTTCTCATATCCTTATACTCATATCCTTTCCAAGTCAAGACAAATCAAATCTTCATCAGCAATGAAGCTCTGATAAGGAGAAGTAGAGTCTCAGGAGCTGAATTACTTGGAATCACCAAAACCAGCACTGGTTTAATGTGCAGTAATACCCGAGTGATACAACATTTTGGTGTATCATTTAACTGAAGCATATTCCGTCAGAGGAGCTTTCCATCTCTTCCACCATCACCACATTATGACTGCTTCCACAAGCATGAAGGACAGGAAAGTATTCAGTAGATTACATGCCACCAGCCCAACTGCTTTTGATGAAGAAGTGAGTGTCTGTGCAGATAATGTGTGATACACTCCGACTGTTGACACCATCCCACCCAGTATTTTCCTGTGTAGGCTGAAGAAATCTGGGCTAGACAAACTGTCTTCAAGATGGGTTGAAAACTGGCCAAAGCACCTCATTCTAATTAGTGGCTCAACATCAAATTGGCAACCAGCAACAAGCAAAGCAGCCCAGGGGTTAATACTATCACAGCACTGGTCTGTATCTTTATCAGTGACCTGAATTATGAGACAGAATCCACCCTTGTCAAATGTGTGGACAATACTTAATTGAATAGAGAAGGCAGGGTTTGATACAATGTACAACAGAGATTTTCAAGCCAAAGGGACTCTGAGAAACTTGAAGTTCTGGATAACAAAGTTAAGCAAGGATAAATGCAAACACAGGTCAAGGAGTCAACTGTCTGAAAGCAGCCTTGTTGAAAAGGACCTTGGGCATCTAGGGAATACCAGTTAGTCTAATAGCCACTAGTGTGTTCTTAGCGAAGGTATGGGAAACTGCATAGTGGGTTTCCTTAGGAGGAATGTGGCCAAGGGAAGTTACTCTTCCATCCAGCAGTAATGTGGAGGCAAAGGGGAAATTTAACACCAGCCTACAACTCTTTGAAGGATAAAGACAATGGGGCCAAACTATTCTCAGGTTTAGGAAATGATTTAACAAAATGTAAGACCAAAGTGTTGCAGCTTGGGAGGTTCACCTTGGATATTAGGACTTCTTCAGTAAGAGAGTAGTGCAATACTGGAACCCACATCCACATGAAAGGTCTGTTCTCAGAGGGTTTTTCAAGATTCAGATAGACTTAGCCTCGGATGGTCTGATCTACTCTTCTTATAGCCCTGCTTTAATCAGGATATTTTACTAGATGACCTCCAGAGCTTCCTTCTAGTTTTCTTGTTTGCTTGATTCTGTGATTTACTATTTTCCCTTCCCTCCTCAACTTTCTTGTCCCCTTCAACATCTTAGAAAGGTCAAAATAAAGTTCAGAAAAATTCTTCTCAGAATATAAAGCCATTAAAAAATTACCTTAGTATACTCCTTAAAGTAGGAAAGGATCTTTGAAAGTGTAATTTGAAAATAGTAGAATTGCACAGAAGTGTGTAGTTAATCACCAGCCTAATGGGCCTTCCTTCCTTCCTGATGCTATTTCCTGGACAAGGTCTATTCATCAGTCCAGTATGCCAAGAATAGGAATCACCATGACTAATTTGGAATGTTTTCAGCAGAAGTTCTTCAGGCACTCTCTGGTTTGTGAGAGAAGGCAGTGGAGTACACAGTCTGGCCACAATCTGTAATTTAGGTCCCAATATCCCAACTCTATACCATTTTATACAGAATTTGGGCATGACTACAGACAGACTACACTGTCCTTTTCCTTATATATGTATTCAATAATTTTTTTTTTTAATATATTTAGGGGAAAAAAAGCACAAGAGAGCGAAAAAAAAATCATTAAGACAATTCTTCCG
>WUAM01000323.1:25509458-25578346 GCA_024336885.1 Actenoides hombroni
AAAAAGAGAGAGAAAAAAAAATAATTATGACAATTCTGCTGCGATAACATCCTATTGTCTCAGTTCAATTCATTTCTAGTAAAACTCCACTGACTGAACAGATGTAACCAAGACATTTACCCAGAAGTCTGTAATTTCCCAGAAAGACTACTTCACACAACCTTGTACCTGAGACTCAGGGAGAAGTTCAGTATTAGTTTTTAAGATACATGTAAGATAAAATGTGGTGAGAAACACTACCTACATATGATTTCCCAAGTAGACAGATAATAAACAATACAGCGAAACAGGAACCACCAGAGAAGTTTGCTCAAACAGGGAATTGGAAGTTGTTAACACAGAGATTCTGAAAATGGGCAGTTCTGGCCTCTGGAGAGACTTTTTTCAGTCTGTGTGGCCCTTGGAATATTTTCATCCAAGAGGAGTTCCCTTGGATGAGATCCTTGGAAAATATTTCCCTTTGATCTCTGGTGTATTACTCCTCTTTTGCAGCCAGCCAAAGTTTAAAACTAACTTGACTCCCCTTTGGCTGATACAGCTTCTACACTCAGATACAGAATTAACATAGCAGGGATCAGAAAGACTCCAAGAAGCACTGCAAATAATCAAAATGCCGCTTGTGTTGGGCAGTGCTAAGATGAAAATTTTGGAGATGTCTGGAAGAGTCTTGTCTCACCAGCACCAGATGCTGCGACAGACATGGGCTTTGGAAAGATCTTCAACTAGTGGAGAACTCACAGTTACACAGAAGACAATGCAACTAGATCAACTCATACCACCTGGGAATCTGGGCCCTAAAGACAGAAACCATAACAATAGCACTAAAAATAAGTTCCCACAAACTGGCCTACTCGTCAGCACTGTTTCTTGCTTTAGTAAAGCTGGAGATCTGCTACTAATACAGGCTTCTCTGCCCTAAATCATTTATTTTGGCAGCTCATAAAATATGGAAACTCTAACACTCAATATTCCCCACTCTCTTGTGATTACTGTTCAGGGACAGACTCTTTATACCAAACAGAAACTTAAAGATTGTGGCATGTTATCAAAACCATAATGAAATCTTGTGCAAGCACAGTAATCAGAGAGGGCTATTTGTCAAGACATACTGTAGAGAAAAACAAAATCCCACAGTAGAAACAGGAGTGCTTGCTCTACCGAGAGATACTGTGAAAATGAAATGAGGCTCTTTTTTTCCTCCTCTTTAATCAAAACTCAGTATGAAAACAAAAACATTACCAAATAACTTTTACTGATAAAAAAAGAAAAAAAAAAAGTTGGCTGGAAAGGAGTAGGGCATAATTTATACAGAAATAACATTAAAAGGGGGATTGTTCACACAGATATTTCTGAGTGTGTGATCAGAAATTTTTGCCCTGGGGGGAGCTCGTGTTACTGTCACTACTGGGTTGAGGCTGGATTTGACTCTCTCTGTGAGACAGTCAAAACCTGGGAAGTTGCACAGGGAATGAAGGTGCGGGCAGATCTGATATTACTTAGGAGGTCCCTGGTGAGGGCATGCCTGTGTTTTGACCCCACCTGCTGCTGGAGGTTACCAATTCTATCCACAAAATATCTGTTGAGGTTTAAGCTTGACTCACTGCTTAACAATGAGAGCACTAGAGGGGGAGTTACATGCTCTGAGATCTCCTTCTGGCTGTGCCATTGATTTGTGAGTCAGAGGCCTACACAGTAAATCAGGGATAACATTATTAAGTTACTTAAATGGGCTGTTGGGATGTTAATTACCCAGCACATTTACAGTCAGTTTGCCCTTCTGAAAATTAAGCCACTTTGCTGTCTAAATGACGCTTAACTCTGAGTGCAAAGATAAAACACTTCAGCTTAAATGTCCCCATTCTCAGCTCTACAGGCTTTCATAGGACCATCACATTTTCAAACACCATCTCACTTCTAGAAGAGGAGGGCAAAGTTAGGTCAGGGTTAAGTTTCAACCAGAGATCTATAGGAAGGTCTTAAAAGAAACAATGCTATCTATCGTTATTGGTTGCACAGTTGCACGAGCACTAAATTACTGAATTTGTGTGTGTATGATGAGTAAAGGGCAGAAAGGGTGGGTGGCTACAGGGGTGTAAGAGGATACTTCATTTTTGACCATAAGTACAATCTGTTACTGAGGCAGAGCAATGCAAGGCTAGTAGCTGTCAACAAGACAGCTGGAGGTCTCGTTTTTGCTGATAAATGTTGAATGCAGCTGTGCTTGGCATATGCTTGTGCTGTAATCAGAAGCCATGGCTTTAACATCATTCTGAATTTTCCACTCCTGTTAATTGCTGCTTCCACTTCATCAGTGAAGGCACGCAGGCCATGTCCTGAAATCTATTCAAACCAAGAAAACAAATTAGTACCTAGAGCTGCCTAGCCTTGTAGGCACCTGAATTCATTAATTCATCTGTACAAGATGAAAGAATAAAAAGTCCTTCATTTTAATTACACTTAGACACTCAGAAGTTGCTTTTATTGGTGGATAACCACAGACAGAACTAGACTCTTCTTCATGTTCTCCACAGAAACATATAACTTTTGCAGCAACCCTCACTCAAGGCGGGGAGTGAATATGATGTTTGCCTAGAATGGTATGATGGTCTCAAGGTCAGGGCACTTGCCAGAACTGCAGTTTCTTTTTCTCTAAGATAAACAGTTCTTGAGTGCAGAGCTCTTATTTCTTAGATTTCAGGATATTATGGAAAACAGTTGGAACTAGAATTTCTCAGTTCCAGGAGGTGTAGCATCGTAAGAAGAAAGCTATCATAGCTAGAATGAAGTACTTCATATTTTCTATTTGCAATAGGTAGGTCCCTGAACCATGGTATTGTAGTTTTGCAAAATGTAACTGCATGTGTAAGAATAGGCTGAAATATTTACGTGTAAGGAGAAAGATTTTAGAATAAAATCCAGAGAACATATGACAGAAGGTAGCAGGCAGAAACCGCATTTTTAATTCAGAGCACTGTGGCCAGCAAATCCATTAATAGAAGTGGTTCTCATCTTCACTTAGCTATATCAAAATGGAAAGATTAATAGGTTGCAAAAAAGAGCAGAAGAAAAGTATAGGAAGACAAAGACTCCTATATTTATGAGGGTTCACCAGCCTTTTGCCTGCAGGTTAGAGGAATGCAGTGCTATGGTATTTTTCATGCAAACCACTCTATTATGGTTCATCTGCACCTTGGTTGCTGCCATAGCACTGTATCTTCTTCTAACTGAAAATCTATTACGTTTTGCTTATAATGTGATCTCAAAATATCTTTGCTAGAACTTCATAATTTTCCATTTCATCTACTTCCAGCTCTTTCTCTTTGACACCACAAGAACACTTGACTTCCCTACAGAACTTTCAGAATGAGACAGCTAGGAACATCCTCCTTGCTAGTTGTCCTAAATCCATATCCACTCTCCTTTCCTTGAAAAATCTTTTGTTTTACTTTTCTCCACTCTAAACTCTATGACCAGCAATGCTGTTTCTTCATATCAGCTCCTGATTCTACCTTTCTGGCAGCTATACAAGCCTTCACTGCCATTTTCCATGTTTTCTTTTTGTCTCCATTTGTCACTCTGAATGCCTTACCAAAGAGTAATGCTGCTTTAAGTCAAAATTATGAAGACAATTCATCTACAATGACCAAATTAGAGACTAGGCTGAAAAGCAACCAGATCTTTACTAATTTTTTTGTAAAACACATGGTTTACATATGTTATATTTATCAAAGCTCTAAGCCTTATTAATAATGCTCTCCCCGTATATCTCAGGGATGCATTTAGGAGGCTTTTGAAGTAAGTTGTGAACTCACTGTGCCTGAGGCTTATACCAACTCAAAGTGAACCAGGTCCAGATTCAGTGTGAACCCACAACTAATGCTGCTGATTTGGAACTGACTACTTGTTCTGATGGCTTCACTAGGTGGAGGCACCCCATAAGACTTGTTTGACCCAGTGTCAGTGCCTACAGAATAAATGTCAGCATCTGAGCCAGTCATCAAGGCTGTCTTTATAATCAGTGGAGAGATAGAACCACTTCTAGGGTACAGTTCAGCTCATCCTGAAGTTGCTTCCTTAAAAATCAGACTTATTTTGCTGAGTTAAGCTTTATGCTTGCCTATTTCTCTCCATTAACTGCAAAAGGTTCTTAGGGTATTTTAACTCAGATGCAGGTGTCTGTTTTCTGTCTGCAAATTATTACATAGATTCATAGCCTGAACTCAGTTTGAATATGAATCTCTCTTTGGAGATCCTTTTTTTTTTTGACAGAATGCACAGGAAGCCTATGCAAACCTATGTCCAATTGTCCCATTTCAAATAACAGTTTTCTGAATATGGATATAAATTTATCTGGCATCAAATGGTTACACATCTGGATCTTCATTTAGAAATCATTTGTTCAGAGAAGTTATCTGCTAATGGTGTACTAGAATAATAAAATTATCTTCTTTACCATGATAACTAGTAAATTTTAAATGCACAGGAAAGCAAAATGGCATGGCTCTTGCTGCAGCTGCAATAGCAAAGTGGCAGTTTCCATCACCCTTAATGGTTACTATACATTTTCTAGCAGAATGGTGCACTATTCTTTTGTGTGGTGACTGGACTTTATATCACTATTAACAATATGTGATACATATGAAAGTTATTTAATACTTAGGTATATTAAAACTACAATTAAATTTCCATACTATTTGCTAACTCATCACAGAAACTATTTTAAAAGATGTATAGATTTATCTCTGCAAATAATCAATTTATTTCCTCCAGTGGTGCCCAATGAAATATTACACATAAATATGGAAGCATTATTTACTTTAAAATTTTCCTTCATAGTGTTTTATTGATTTCTTTCTTGTCATTGCACCACTATGAAACATCTGTGTTTTCCCTTCAGCTCACCATCAGTTCCCATTTGAAAAGTCTGTAAATTTTGTGCTTCTCTAAAATCTATAGATAATTGATTCCAGGAGTGTGTGTCCACAGCAAACTGTGTAGCTGCAGTTCCACTTCATTTAACAATATACAGTTCTTTGTTAGGTTGAGATCAAAGAATATAATTTTATTATTTGCCAGATTGGAAAAGAATGGGCTTGCTATATTTAAGGAAAAAAAAAAAACAACAGGCAGGCAGGCCAGCCAAGCATTTTTCTTATAGAATATAGAGTGCAAAGAGAGGTAAAACAAAACCAAAAGCAATTCATAAGTATCTTGAAGTAGTTTTCAATCAACAGTTTTAATGTATACTGCATTCAAAATATTTTTACCATTACTATAGAAAAGTATCTTTACCAGACAATAGCAAGGAAGAAAAAGTCTTGGGACACGCAGAATTAAGCAATTACTTACTACAGTTTGTAGCTCAGGAAAAAAGAGTGGGATGAAAAAGAAAAGAGAGGTTATGTTTAATTCTGTGTTACTTCTCCATTCTTCTGGACTTTATATATTTGGGCAATTTTGTGTTAACCTACGATGATCAGAACTACCAATTAGCATGTGTAAATGTTTGCAGGATCAGGTCTGCCTGTGTAGCAAACAGTAATCAGTGTCACTCCACTATGTCTAGAGTCCTGAAGCAGTGACATATCTAAGCATATGCCTAAAGCACACAACAGGACATCACTAACAAAAGTATGGGACTCATATGCCGATGAGAAATAGGTAACTCAGTGGCATTAGTTTAAGAATGCTCTGAACAATCCAAAGGGCTTTTTCATTGGCTGAAATGTGTGTCTCCCACATTTTATTTTTTTTTTTAATTGAGAAAAAACACTTCCATGTTGCTTCTGAGTTAAATTCTTTACTGAAAGTATTTGGAAACCAGTGGCAGAGTAATTTCCCTTTAAATAAAACAGAACATGTTGAGAAAGGTGAATTTAGCAAGGCAAGGAAGGATGAAGATGCTTCAGATCAGGCTGGAAAAGAGATGAAGAATAGATGAAATGGAAAAATCAAAACAGGATGTCCTGAAAAGTATCTGTCAATAACAGCAAGATTTTATTTTGGAATGGAGAAGTTCTCATCTTTTCTTTGGTACTTTATTACTTCTGTTTTAAGTTTTGGGAGGCCTGTGTATTTGTTTCTGCTTGAAATCTTGGTGAAGATAGAAAACAGAGTTCAGTCTTCCTTCTTTGTAAATTAAGTGTTTTTGGAATATTTAATCATCTAAAAATTTTGACAGTGGTGGGTACCATGGAACAGCTTAAATAGCTTTGGATACTTGATTGTATTGATGGACAGAACTTTTTTATTATTCTATGTGACAAAACAGCACAGTCCATGATGCTTAGCTATTATATAAGGTCAATTTTGTAGCTTTGGTTTCCTTAAGATGAGGTTTGTGTTCAGAGTATGTAGAGTTAAAAAATGGGACAAATTATCGTACAATGGGGCATTGTAATTAGAGTAGATTAGATCTGCTTGCCCAAGAGTTTTAAAACAAACAAATGAATGAAAAAGCCAACAAATAAATCCTGACAAAGTGCAAATGTTCACAAAACAAATTGGTTTTTGCAATTTTGTGTTGAAAATCCTAAACAATATGAAGAGTACATACTTTGAAATGAAAGTTTTGACATTTTACCTTTCTTTGTATTGAAAACTTCTTAAAATATTTTTTGAACAGTTAAAAATTCTAGAGCTGAATGATTTCTCAATTTTACCTAACCAAGGTGTTGAAAATGAAATATGAGAGAACGATTAATTTCACTGGTTTGGTTTGTTTTGCTTTGTTTTTTTTAAAGCTAAGAAATACTCTCTTTTCAGATGGAAAAATTTCAAAGTAGTACAATTTCTTTAAACGTTTTTCATAAACTTCTAATAACTTCACAAAACTCAAAAAAAGCATCAAAAGCAAGACCACGAGATTGTTTTACAAAATGTGCCATAAAATACCCAAACAATGTTAACTTTATTATTATGACTGCTCCAGTATAAAAATTATTACATTTAATGCACAGTAAAAGGAGTTGTGCTTTGTCCCCAAAAGTTATCCAGAAAAGACAGATTTTATTGTCTTTTGTTGATTATTTTTTTTTCCAGTTTTATTTTTGTTAAACAGGAAGTTAAAATATCTGGGTTTGGTGGCATGTTTAACATCTCCATCTAATGCTAGTATTTTCTATGTACTGCATCTCTATTTTTCTCAATAAAAATGGTAGAAAAATAGGATAATTGTGCCCAAATCAGAAATAATCAGACTCTTAAATTTAGCTAAGTTCAAGTATGATTACTTAATGTAAATAATCATATTTAACATGGTCCTATTACAGTACTGTTTGCATGTCTCTCAGGCTAATTTTCACAATATCCTTTGGGTCTTGTGCACAGCAAACTGAAAAACAGAAAGCTGGATTAATCCTACCTGACTTTAGAAATTTAACTCAGGATGCTTATGATGTTCATGTTTTAGGATCACAGTTCCTGAGTCCCTGTATAGCCAAAGAAGACAGACAGGAGCCACCAGAGGGAGGCTGAGCCCATAGAAGGCCCAGACCTAAGTAGCATATAAAACAGAAGGCATTTCTGGAAAGCAATGGACAAAAAAAACCCAAAACAAAACAACAACAACAACAACCAAACAAACAAAACCCCACAGAAACTGTCATTATGTCATGATGTAAATCTTTGTTTCACATGAAGCTTGAACATTGTGTTCTGATCTCCTCATGTCTAAAAGCTTATAGCAACCTAGTAAAAGAGACAGAAGGAAGATAAAAATGGTTACTGAACTGGAACTACTTCCATTGAAGAAACAAGTAATTTGGTTTTAGAGTCTTCAGCCTGGAGAAAATCTTGTAGAGGTACATACAACTGTGTCCCTCTAAGAAGCTGAACTGAAAGCACATGTTTTTTGTTTCAGTTTTTTAAGAGTCGTTTTCACCAAATTCAAAAGAAATGAGGTGAGAAATTAGATGGCAGAACTCATTGTCCTGGGATGCAGGAACTGGTTCAGGGAGATCAGGCACATCATAGCAAAAAAATAATTCAAAGCCTGCTATCAGATATGGGATTCTGGGCAGTGTGGATGTTTGGGCTGACCCATTCTTATAGTCCTTGTTTTGCTCTTCTGAATGGATGTCTGTGAGCAATCACTGAGGGGCATAGAGAGCTTGAACTCCAGCTGGTCATGCCAGCAATGTTTCTAAAAGTGATGTGAAGGTCTTAAAGCACTGCCTAGACTCATTCAGGAAATCTTTGGTGCAGCAGGGCAACTCAATCCAAGTCTACAGGTAGCAACCAAAAATATCCATCATGTCTAAGCAACATTTTTTTTGACTTACAAAGCTTTTCCCTAGCATTTAAACAATCCTCCACAGCCTGAAAAGAGGGCATCTGCAGTCACTTGTAAGACTTGCTCTCCTGCATGGCCATACAAGACACTTCAGTTAACTTGTGGGTACAATTATAATTTCAAAATTGTATGTGTATATATCTATGTTATCATATTCTTTCACTGTGAAAGCAGTAACTACTGTATGTGGTAAAATGATATATTGTTGTCCGCAAAATGTCTTTGGCAACAGGATGTTCACTAGCCTTGGAATTTTGCCTTATATAAATATTTTTAATCTACTCCATGTAGGCATATCTTGGCTGCAAAATAAAGGGTTTTGGAGATTAATATATCCAAGCTCAGTTCTGCTTATACATTCTACATACATCAAGGTTCCATTGAACTCTGCATCTAGAAACAGAGTAGCAGCTGGTTTACGGTTGTTTTTTTTTTCTTTTGCCTGCTTTACTCAAAGGAGGATTATGACTATATCCTATTTTTATACTCTACAAATGTAGTAATTTAATCTACAGATATATTTTCATTCTTCAGATGTAACCTATATAAAGCATGTTCAAATTTATGGTCATTGCTTTTCCTGTAAAGAATATCATTGGCCTCTTTTCAAATGTCCACATTTTCCCAAGGAACATCCAAATAACTATTTATCAGTGAATAATGAATATAACAATTATTTGACAGTATCAAGTACCTTTCAGCTGAGTATCTCAAAGCTCTTTCAACTATTTATTAATCCTCATTATGCCCTTGGGAGATATCTTTCATTAGTCTGTTTTACTGGCACAGCAACTGTGTCTCAGAGAGGCTGCATGCCGGGTTTCAAGTCTGAGAGTCCATCAGTCACAAGAAAAAGCACAGCCTAGAGCATCTACCTCACCACTGCTTGGTGGAGCAGTGGGATCTTTTGCTTAGTTGAGATGATTATTCTCCCCAGATGTACTTTGCCAGCTCTTTTCCGAGAAAAAAATTATACCTATGCATAAGTATACACATATATATCATGTAATAATTTAAACAAGTTTTATAGGTTACATTTCTGATTGTGATGCTGATTTTCCCAGATTGTCAGGCTCATGGTGGAGAAGGTGACAGGCAGTACGTGGGTCCCCCCACATCTCAGGTCTTTCTGCCTGAGCACAGGTAGTCCAAAAGAGGGACTCACTACAGGAAAACAAAATTGCTGCTGGTGGAGGAGTGAAACAACATACCAGAGGGGGTGTGTGTGTGTGTATGTGTGTGTGTTTCTCTAATTCAAACATCAAGTTCTACTGTGAATACAGGAATAGCTTTCAGATGGAACATGGACATTCACATCTTTGTCCAATTTCTGCATCAATCTGGATGTGATAAGATGTCTGCAAAAGTCAGTTCACAATACAATTTAGCAGCTGCCCAAAGTGCCTTTAGTTTAAGTCAAACCCCATTTAAGCAAAAAATGTGTTTCCCGCTTCTTACAGAGCTGGAATGTGTTGCTCGCACTGGTTGTATGTGCTTTTCTTCATGTGGCACTGTATACATTTCATGTGCAATACAAGTAATATTAATTGAAAGAGGCTGAGAGATCTTTTATTTTTGCTTGCTACCACGTGAACCTTTTCAGAACTTTGCTGGGACAATTAGTCTAGTATTCCTGTAAGCTTGTATCTCATTACAGAGGACCAGACTGTCTTCTATAACAGAGACACACATATTACCTCTTTAATTGGAAATGAAAGGCTGACACCAACACCAGCCACTGCACCTTCCAGACTGGCTCAATGGCCTTTGCGATGTGTGAATGCGAGAATGCAGGGGTGCAGGTGATCCTGCTTCCTTCCAACTTCCCTGCCCCAGAAATCAGAAGAGAAGTAAAAGCACCTATTTCATGCTTTCAGCAAATGTTTGGCAGAGATCAGAGCCACAGGAACAAGAAAGGGTGGAGGAGTTGAAGCAGTGACTAGACACAGGTTTCTAGAAATGCAGTGTAATGCAGAATGAGAAATATATCAAGAGTCATTGCTTAGCAGCTGATGGTGTTGCTTGGTGTAATGGTGACCAGGAGATGGTGTGTTTCAGAAAGGTGAGATGGTATCTGTCCTCAGCTTGACTTTGCCATCACATTGTTGGCTATTACTCAAAATCTGTCATTGTCCATGGACTCATTACTTAATATATCCACTAACCTGAAAAAAGGACTAAGTGTAACTCAGGACACACTGGAGTAACAGATGTTGTGTTTACACTGTAACTGGAGCCTCCGGTGAGAAGAGACTCACATAGATATCAAACAAATCATGGACAGCTGTACTGAGTTGCTCTTCAATGCTGTAGAGGTTCTTCTTCTATTCTGTCTGAATGTGGAAAACAATTCACTGCTTTCCTTTCCAAAACATGTATTACAGACAGGAATACTGGATTGTATGCTGTATTTTTTTCTCCTTTGATAGAGAAAACAAACTCAGTTCTTTCAATTTTTCTTCAGAAATCATGTTTATTAAATGTTGTCTCACTGTATTTAATTTTCTCTATCTTGAGATAGCTATGTCCTCCTTGAAACCCAGACCTTGACACACTATTTTATCTGAGACCTCATCACTTCCAACTAAATTACTTACCACATCTTATATATGACTTTCTGCTTAACTTCACCCAGAGTGAGACTTACAAATACATCACGTTACTGATAAGAAGCACAAGATTCACCCCAGCCCTCGAGTTGCCTTCTGCTGTACTGCTGTGATGCAGACTCATGTGGGGGTTTTTCATTATTTTGGATCCTATGGCACTGTCACAGGTATACAAATTCTCAGATTCAAATGAGATGTTTGTTTATGGGCGAGATAAATATTATGTCCCCTTAAGAAATGATCTTGAAAATTTTCACTTTCCCCAGAGACTTCCTCTTCTCTTCCTGCATGGTTTCCCACAAGAGGGGAGTGATCTGGCCCATGAAATAGATGTTATTTTATGAATAGTTAGCTTCATGTGTTTACAATGTGTTAATGATAGTAAAGCGTAGGAAGCCTTTAACCTAATGCTATTGCAGACTGAGCCACTGTATACACAGAGACTTTGTTCTTCTTGCCATTGCTTTTTTAGAAAGCAATTTTCTCTCCGACTCATTTCTACCTTAACTTCATCAATAAAAGCAAACTGCATGTCTCTCCAACAGACATGGACCGTTTCCAAACACAGAGACCTGTCTTTAGCAAAAGTCATTTCCAACTCTTGCCACAGAATAGATTCTCTTCCCAAAAGAGAGGTTAGAACAATATCGTATAACCTCGTGTAACCACTGCTGGCTTTTTAGTGATGGCCGCTGTTATACACTAGAGATATGGGAAGTGTTGGTAGTAGCTCTCCTCCTTGATCTCCATGTCCTTGTTCCTCCCCACCTCTGTTTAACCACCAGAGATTATGGAACTAGTGCCCTGGTGTGATAATCTGAACTGAAAATCCTTGGTTTTGCCTCACAGACCTTTCTGGATACATTCTTCCTTAGCTTGACTTCATTTATTTCACCCTTCAGGATGTTATAACATTTGATCTTCCACAGTTTTATTTATTATGTGACAGTACTGGCTTTGCTCCTTTGGCTGCACAGGATACACATTTCGCGTCCCAGGAGTCACCAGGGATCGTGTGAATGTCCTGGTAACAGTGAAGACAAAAAGTCCAACATTTAAGTTCAAAACTGGGGATTAAACTCTTAAGAGCCTTTTTTATACTCAGAATCCTCCAGCTAATGTACCAGTGCTCCTGGGTGGAGTCTAGTAGAAAAAAGTTCTGGCATTTTGTTCAACAGGAAAGGTTCAGAATAATACTGTCTTTCTGGATATACATGAGTAATTGAACAGTGCATATTTCTGTGGTTTAGGTAGTCATGTTTTACATGATCTGTAATAATTAGCAAAGCCTTCTTGACCTATAGCACTCTTAGCTGCAGAGTGTATGAATTGCTCCTTGAGGAAAATTCACCCTTAATGTAATTCCATTAACTTCATGCCCTTGAGATTTATACTGATATCTACCACTAACATCAAAGGGTTTGGCTAATTAAAGTGGAGAATAAAAATTACTCTTTTCCATCCCTTAAAATTCCACCCAGGCCAGAAGGGAAATCCCCTGTGGTTTTTATTGTCCCTTCCCATAAGGATAAACAACCTTCTCTGAGAGCTCTTGTCTTTACCCACTGTGACAGTTAAATGGACACTGCTGGGTTGAAAGTAATGCTCCTAGTTCTGACTCTTATTTGCACTAGTATAAATCACTAGTTGCTCCACTGCAGCAAAAGGAATTACAATGGTAAGAAAAACAAAATAGTATAGGTGGGAAGAAAAACAGACTCTCATATTTACAGCAAATGAAACAGCACTATCTATATGTTATCTATAACCTGTCAGACTCCCAGAACTGTGCTTGTTCTTAAAAGTCAATTTCCTTATCAGTCTTTATGGTGTTTAACTCAGTATTTCCATAAACTCGGAGTTTAAAGGCTTCATTTATGTTTTGTTTTAACCACATAGGATAAGAAATATTTTCCACCAGTTCTATTGTATATTAAATAACACTCTTGTAAACAACAATATCAGGTAAGTTTTCCACTATGACATTAAATATTCTGCTACTTTAAACAGTGGAATACCACTATATATTCGTGTCCCAAATAACATGTTGGTACTGAAATCTGGGGAGCTTACATGAAATTTTGGAAAATCCATGAGTACCATATCAATAACATCTTTATGCCAGCAACTATATGAGATTAAGTTGATATTTTCCTTTTATGGGAAACTACTTTTACTTAAAATGTTTATAAACTACAACATTACCTTTGGAAAACTAGAAATATCAAAATGCCCCATGGAAAAGAAAATCTGTGTAAAAAAGTTGTTTTGTCATAATGGAGATATTGTTTTGGAGTTTTCATCATTAAATAATTCTTGGAAGCTCACTCTCCAAGCCTCAGCCAATGTTTCCACACTGCCCGGCCCCACTAGTGCTAGGGAGGATCAGGACCTGTGGAGGTTCAGGCAACCCTATCAACATGAACCTGAGAAGAAAAAGCGACTTCTGGTCCAACAACAACCTGTGCATGGGTTGGCAGGAATATGGTAGACTTCCAGCAGGACCGTGTTTGTGTTTCATCAAAACTTCATCAGACCTGACACATTCCTATGAAATACTTCTGTTTCCCCACACTGGTATTTTCCAACAAAAGAAGTGTTTGATCGTTGGCTCCCAACCAACTCTATTCTAAAGTGCTCTGTACAACCTGGTCCATAAACAGTAACAGGTTATTTCCAGCAGTTTACACCTGACTGGCACATACTCAGCTCTCTTTCACTATCCAAACTATTCCTCCAGGCACTTTTGTTTACACACATATCCTTTGGATAAGAGCATAATTTAGTCTCACTAAGAAAATATATCAGTGGTCACTGATCAATGTAATATACTTTAGAGACTAAACCAGATTAAAGTGAGCCTATTAATACCAGAAAATACCAATCAATATTTGAACTGTTTATCTATATATATGTTAAAAGTGCATTAGCAAAATAGCAGCTTATATACAAAGCAGCCCATTGTACCCACATTGGTCCATTTTTCTTCAGCCTACAGCTGTGCACATAGCCCCACTGGTTGTAAAATGCCAAAACACTGCTCCTGACAGATCACACCTGCTTCAAATAACACATCTCACCCCACACTAATCTACAGCTATAGGCTGGTTTTAATGATTTTAAAATGCTGGTATTAACTCTTAATGCTCAACTGGTTTTTATGGAAGCAGCAGAGTCCATTTTGTCTAGTTTTAATACAATCCCAATAAAACAGCTGGGAAATTGCAGTGCCAGGGAAAAGACATTCAAATCCACCATTTCCCCTATTGTAATAATAATCAGTTTGACAAAGTCAGATAGTAAAGCAGATTGTAGCACTTTGGGGCTTTTCATACATATGTTTAATTATATTGTTAAGTTCGCCATTTGAAAGCAATTAAAAAAATACTTTCAGTTCAAGATTATAAAACTACCTACTTCTGATTTCAACCTGACACTTTTATTGGTAATGTGAGTTTTAACACGCTCAGGTTCATTCCTCATTGATTGGCTGCTGAGCTTTCTGCCAGGGTTTTATAGCTTTATGGGAAAGTACAGTATTTAAAGCTCCTTTAAATTCATGGGCTACTCCTGCTTCTGAAAAAGCTTCTCTTGACTTCTCAGAAATGCAGAACAAGAGTCCATGTTTACTTAAAAACATCTGCTTCATCCTTTTTGGTGTAACATAAAAAGTGGGCTGTTTTCCATGCTTTCCCTTCACCCTTGAGTCCAACTATAAAATAATCTCTTTGGGGTCAAACCTGCTTCCACCTCTATTCTAATAAAGCTAGTGGAGTTTTGAGGTGAAATGTGGTGCAAAATGGGCATCCCAAGGGAGGGGCTCACATATCATATATACTATATACCGCGATCCTGTAGGACTTTGGCCTAGCTCTTGGCTACAGCTTGACAAGGAGAGGATGTTGGCAAACAGTGGGCAGGAGATCTCATTGCCTGGACTTATTGTTGGTTTCCCAGTTGAGAACAAAAGGGGCATAAGTACCACTAGAAAAATCATAGAACTCAGAAAGATTCCTTTTGCAGTCTTATAGGAAAACCCAGATCGTATGCTGCTAGTAAGTGCAAAGAGATGCTCTTTACACTGGAGACAGAGACAAAAAAAAAATATATTGAAATGCCTCAATGTTTGTTATACTTACTGGTCTGTGGCATTTCAGTTCTATTACTCTGTTCTGAGCTATTTCCTCATTACAGTTTTATTTTATTCAGCATGTACTCATCTCCCTTTATCTCAGTGGAGGCAGGGGAAGAGTGGCCTGCAGAAGAGTGGAGACTGGAGTGTCACTGAGGACAGAAGACAGTGCCCAAAGGCTCTGGTGGCCATGGAGCATCTCAGTGGGGAGCCACGAGTGTGGGTCCCTTGAGACCCCTGGTTTTTCCCTGATTGTACAAGCCTCTTTCATCATCTGCAGTGGTTCACGTGAGTCTTGAAATAGTGATGGGTGAAGGTTTAGCCCAAGAGAATACAAACATTCCTACTTAATAGTAAAGGATGTCCAGATAATGTTATAGTCATGATGTTCTCAGAAGAACAAATTGGGTACCATCTGTACTGAGGTCATCTCAACATCAAACACTTGCCTCTGTTTCTCAGAAATACATGAGTGGCTCCTGATGATAGACACTGCTGCAGTTTGGTGAGTAGAGCAAGTGAGTTTTGTAGATGCTAAGCTGCTGTCAACAAATGAGGATTGTCACACCAGACTTTCAAAATATGCTTTTGATGCCTGTTAGCCAGAAACTGCTACCTCATACTGACTCACATGGATTCAGGCTGAACCTCAGCAATGATTTTTGTGTCACGTAAGTGCAAGTTTGTTTTTCCAGAGCCCTTTCTAACAAAGCAATGATTCGCAGCTAAGTCTCCCCCAACCTTAACACTGTACTTAGTGAAGGAACACAGGGTGTATGAAAGCATAACAGTAAGAAGCTGTTTATACCCTTTAATATTATAACTCAGCTTTTGTCATAAATCTTTCTCCTTGATTGCACATACCTCCAGCATGAACTCATGCTCCTTTTGATTTTCCTCTTTATTACCCTTAGCCAACTGAGTGATGTGTGAGTTCCTGTCATGGTGCTGACTCTATTACAAAGTGCAAAGGTAATTTACATCACGGGGCTGGCAGGGCAACCAATAGCACCATGCCTGGAAGGTGTGCAGCTCCAACAAACCTTTCTCTTTTATGGATGATGGTGAACAATATTTTTTTAAAAAACAAACTATAAATTTCTGTGCATGGTCAGAGGCAAGTCCTTGAGGTGGGAAAGTGAATTTACACTCAGCCTACTAGCAACATCGTGAGGAGTCAACATCTTCTTTCCAGTGAAAATCCCTCAGAGCAGAGCCTGAGCCACCCCCTCCCTGGCTGAATTCCTCTGGCTCATCATGAGGGAATCAGAGAAGTGGGGGGAAACAGAAAATTCATGTTTCTTTGCTAAAGAGGTTCACTGTAAACCAAGACTCCCTGGAGTCAGAGCTGCAGTTTTCACACAGCTCTATACTATGAACTATTTGGAAATATTCATTCAATTTGGATATAAACAAACCTTCACTCTATCTGAGTTCAGGCAGGGGCAAAAGCTCTCCCAGGAGCACAGCCTGAGTGAATAGGGTCAGTCTTCAGAGGGTTGGGAGGAAGCAAATCCTTTCCAGGTGGCACTCAGCAGATACTCACAATACCAATGGAAGCAACTAATTTCAGAGACCAGTCACCTTACACTTTCTTTATAGTCATTAAGGAGAGATAGGGACCTCAAAAAGCTGTTTGTACAATCCTAGTTAGGCTGTTGGTGTGATCTGTACTTTGAAGAAAACTTGTCTTTCCCAGCAGTGTATAAACTTTACTCCTACCTGAGATAAGAGCTCACAGTCAGCCTGGACAAACACACCCATCTGCTGCTCTGCGTGACTTTGAGACTGGACAATCCCAAACCTCCCTGTGGTTGGGGACACAGAGACAGCATCCACCCCATCCCAGGCCTTCAGTCAAATGAAGATGGTAACATGCACTCTGTTGTCAGTCAGTTTTGATTCAAAACACTGCAGGATACTTGCTAATGCCCCAGATTTTGTAAGCCCGAGAAGATTTGTATTTTCTGGTGGAAAGGCCAGTTTTAAAAGCACCCCTACAACTCTCCTCCTGATCCTAAACTTTGCACTCAGAGAAATTTTTTACTGCTCTCTTCACACAGAGTAACAAGGAATGAAAGTTCCCAGACTTCACACACATCACACACATTTATGTGTGATACCTTATTTTCCTCTTTAGGAAGTTCAGCAATATGGCAGGCAACAGTGATAGATGGGAGCCCTCACGTCACTTCTGCACCACATAGTGAAAAGGTTTTTCCTGCATCTTTGTTAGGTAACTCATGGGCACACTGTCTTTAGACTCCAATGGAAATTCTGAAATAATTATTGTTTAACATCCATGTGAACAGATCTTTCTCTGGTGTTTCACAACATTCTAATACTAGAAATGTGTTTGGAAAATATGATGCAGTTTGATAGATACAAAACTTGAGTCTATCTGATCAAAGCTATTCAAAGTAATCAAAGTTTCTGTTTCAATTATATGGCTGTTAGGGGCCCAGGTAACTTTTTGAAATAGGCTTCAGCAGCCATCAAACTCAAATGCTGATGTTCATTGAACTTCAAAGGAAATATTCTGTTAAATTGTGATGGTGATGACTCATCTTTACTCATGGATGTGCTACACAGCGTTTCCAGCTGAATTTCCTAATAGCTTGTATTATATACTCAAGATGGTTCAATATAAAGTTTCCTCTACTGGCTTTCAGTTCACAGCTTAATTCAAGTCCTTTCATAAAGGGGCTTAGTTTAAGTCAGGGATATTAGGATTGTGGATCTTTCCATAAAAATATAACTTTTCAACCCCTCCCTCAGCAGAAATGGAGAAGAGTTATGCTCAGCATAACCTTAAGAGCCTAAGCATTAACAAGAAAGGAACTCATGTAGCCTCTCTGTAAGTAATCTCACACCAAACATTTCTACGGGACTTGTTTTTGCAGCAGTAGCTTAATTCCAAAGCCATATAAATCTACCTTGTTTGTAAAACTACTGTAGGGCAATACAACACAGGCCAAATCTTCACTCCACTGACATCCACAAGACCAATAGCTGCAGAAGAAAGCAACACTCCCCTATGTTTATTAAACCGTATTTTATACGGCTGTCATGCTCCACTAGCATTCCATCAGGCTGAAGTCTGACCTTCAGCTTAGTATGAATATGCAGGGCAAAGTGATTGCACATAGACTGCTTTATTTACCCGCCATCCCTGGGTGTTGCATTATCTCCTCCTGGGGAATGTTCTACATCTGCTTTAAGGGTGTGTTTACACTGTAGTGAGTGTAGTGTGAGCAGACATTCCTGAGCAAGCATTTTAAGGAATATTTGAAGACTGTTTGCAGCACAGATGTGATAGCACAGACTTCTGCACAGAGTGGGTATCCCCATAGTTGCTTAGTTTTAGGGTTGGCCTGCCTGAGCCCAAAACTGCTGGAAGGAACAATCTCCCCAGAGTCTGGGGAACGTGAAGACTGTGTAGGTCCACTCATGCTCTCATTCTCTGTTCCTGCACATGGCTCAACATGATGAGATTGCAGAAGCCAGATCAATGAATGATGAGCACATCCAGCATCTCACCGTCAGCAGACATCATGTACTAAATATATTTATTAAATATATAATGTCCTAGGTAGCTCAGAGAAAAGTGTACAAACATGCATTTATCCCTAGGCTGCCTGGAGTAAGACAGTGGTCTGTTTACCTTTATCAGTGAGACCAGCCTGAGCCCTTAAGTATAGTTTTTAGGAGAGCTGTAAAGTTAAAGCATCATAAAATCAGGCTTTAAAAATGCATGACCTCAGTGTGTGTATCTACCGAACAACTTGTTGCTTTGACCGTTGTGCATGTCCTTTCTATTCCCTTAGCACCTGATGCATCTCTCAATTAACCCAAGTAGCCAAAGTGAAGCAAACAAAATCAAGCGTGTTCAACAAGAAGCAGAAATAGCAGACTTAGATGCTAAGCTGACAGAAGGACAGAGCATGAGCACGCTTCTCTGCATTGTACTGCTTTCTTTTCATTTGCTCTTTCTAGTAAAATAATTTTTGTGCCCTTCTCTCCATAACTCATACAACACTGTGTTTTTTCACTGTCTGTTAAGTCAATGAACTGTGACTGTGACTGAATCTGTGACTTAGAGATTGCATCATTTTTTCTGACCTTCTTATCCATGTTTAAGTAACTGTATGCAGTAGGAGCCTATTTTCATGTGTGTGATAGGGTCTGCCTTTTCTCCTACACCTCTCCTCAACATCCAGCCAGGCCTCCAAGATTGTCTGAATTCTTGTAGCTGCTATTTGAAGTGATGATGGTTATTCTGAGAAAAATGCACAGAAAACACCGTTAAAATTTGGTTTGAGGACACTGTCCCTCTAAAGACAGAAAGTGTCAAGTGTATATTCAGCCATTTGCATCAAATATAACCAATGCAATCAGTGCTATCACAATCCTATAAACACAGTACTGAATTGGACCTGAGACAAGTGGGTTCTGAGTAGTTGGATGGTGAATAAATTGCTTTACTTCTGAATACCTCGATTTCTTCATCAGCAAAACAGGGACAACATGAATTTCCCCTGTAAATCCTTTGACACCCATTAATGAGCAAAGATACCCATAGAAGCAAAGTTTTAAAAGTTATTGTATGTAATATATTTATATCCTTTTGGCAAGTCTGCTTACATTCAAAATCTGATGTACTGGTGGAAATTAAAATGATTCTGGGCCAACTTTCTGTATGTATATTACAAATCTAAATATTGGCATTTTTTCAATTTTTATATCTTCATTTTGCTTAAAATGTAGGTTTTCTTACCTGAACTTTCACTGTGAAGTCCTCTGAATAACTATTTGAATTAGTGACAGTGAAGCTTGCATAGAGAATTCTAGATATACCTTTAACACTTGTAATGACTTCTTTTTATATATCATAACAGCTCCAAACAGTAAGCAACATATTGCTGTAACTGCCTATTTATTACACCTACTGTACAAAAGAAAGCAAATCTCTACTACATTTTTATTCATATAGATGTTCCTATAAACCAGATAGTTAAGTGATGTATTTATTTTGGTTTCAAGCCAAGCAGAAATATTTAAATCCTGCTTTTGGGAGCAAGAATTATCTAATCACTCACTAGCTTTTATAATAAAACATTTATCATGGAACATTAATCCATTAGTACTTATTTTCCATCTCATCCTTTCACTAGCACCTTGCTTTGAACAACGTTGAGTTTGGCTGTGATTTTTCCTTTTATCATATATCATAGTTACATGATGGGACACACCAACATTGAATTCAGAAAAAAAACCTTGCACTTTGCTTGAACTTGGCACCCAGATGTTCTTCTTGTGCTTCCACTGCTAAAAAAATAGCTCATGTGTGAGTTCTGAAATTAGTCTTTCATCATTATGTACCAGGGTTTCATGGCTGTAAGGAGGCATGTGGAAACGGCTAAGAGTAATTACCTGCTAAAGAAAAACTTGTGTTTAACTAGCTTTGTTTTTTCACAGCTTTAATTTGCATAGCACATCACCAAACTGCCATGCTTAAGCTCACTGGCATTAAAGGCAAAAGTGAAATGCTTCAGGGGGATTTCTGCTTTGTTTTGTTTTGCCAAATTAGAGATTAAAGGTAACCCCTGACTAAAAAGTGCAGTCCCTGACTCTGTGATGCCATATCACCTACGGTGCCATGTGACTGATCAAAGGTTTGACTTTCTCAGGCTCTTGCTGGACCTGGATTTACAAAGTCACTGCTCAAACCAATGTCAGTTGAGGACTAGAAAGTGATGTGTCCTCTTACAGCCCAAAACCAAAGAAAGGAAGAGGAGCATTCAGGAAACTCCAGTCTCACTGCATTCTCTTCAGCTTCCTCTGAAAAGAGAGGAAAAATAACCAAAGAAAAGGAAGCTAAGAAACTCAGGAAAAAAAACAAGAGAGAAAGTCCTCAAGGAACCAAAAACTCCCATGAGACATCTGTGCAACCAGGAAGTCTCAACTAATCTTTGACCTTTGCATGCTGCTCTGCCCAGCAGCAGTAGATGCCCTGGTAGGTATCTCTGGAGAGTGTGATCTCTCCTCTATTCCCCAGTGTGTGCTAGGACTGGGAACAGGGACTCAGGCTGCAAGATTTACTGACTTGGGATATCAGCTGAACCCAAGGTCATTCCCCTTTACACATCACAAACACTGCAAAACATTTATATTGTATGCTTCAAAATGAGGTTCTACAGCTTGGAGTTGAAGGGAAGCTGCTGCATTTGTTTCCTATTTCTGTGAAGAAATTGCCAATTTCTGAGTCAAAAAAACACCCCTTTTGTAGCATGCATTACAGAATGTATGAAACATCAGAGCCAAATCCTGCGAACTCTGAGTGTAATGTTTACTGCTGGGGTATTTATTACACTTATGGACACCTTGCAGTCCCTAGGTGTAATAAATACTATGACAAGTTTGTACAGAACAAGAGCCAAAATGTTATTGATTGTAACACTGGAAGACCCTAATTGCAGATTTAACTGAGGTGCCTGTGTAAAGCGCTGGCTTTAGGGAGGCTGCAATTCAGGAAGATTAGTGACTTCAGTCACTGCAGTGATTAGTGAGGCCAGAGTAAATCAAATAAAATGCACCCAGAGACAAAAACTGACCACCAAAGCAAATGGCTTCTGGGAAACAGAGAATAAAGGAAGAGATGATTTTGAAGACTGTGCCCTGTTTCAATATTCAGATTGGTTGTTAATAGATCAATGGGAGCATTGTGGTCTTTGTGGTCCCCAGAGGAAAGTGCCTATCACTCTACAAGTGCTTTACATGGCAAAAAAGCTGGTGGATACAGAGATAGGAGTAGTTCTTTATGTTTCAGACTTGGTGCTTAATTAGAAATCTCCCCTGAGATTTTGGGAAGGACTTTGTGTCTTCTCCTGACTGTACTTTTTTAATCCTCAATTATTCTGCATCTTATACCTGTACTTCTCATAGGGCTTCTTTGGACATTGGAAGAAATTTTGTGTACAAAGAAAGATGCAGTACAGTTTCAGAAAAAGGAAGCTAGGCATTAAACAATGTCCCCTTAAAAAAATCACTTTCAAAATTCTTTTTACTGTCTCAACATTTAAAAGAAGACCACAGTATGTTCATTGTTGAACATGAAAAATAGACTCATTAATTAATCTGTGTTTTCTTTAGTTGAGTAATTCCTTTCTACTAATTTATGTGGAAGTTTTATCTTTGCATATGTATGTATGGGACTATATCACTTTACTTCTAAAAATATGCCTGTCCTTTCAGATTACTTGTATTTTCACTATATTAATCTTATGTTTATATATAAAGACATCCTTTCATATTTTTCATGCATGCTTTACTTTTTTCATTAGAACTTGCTTGTAAGATTTTTTTTTAATACAGGTAATTCAAAATTATATTTTAAAAAATATCCAGATTGAATATCCAGATATTACAATTAATGGAAAAACTATTTTCTTTCTTCCTATTGGGAAAACATTAGCTGCATTCTCAGAACCAATTTATCAGTACAAGAATCTGAAGATTTCTTGTCATTGAAATGGTATTACCTCATTCTTTAAGTTCATTAAGCTGTCAGTGCAGGTGTGTTTAAGGGATCTGATGGAATTCCCTCAGCACCTACTGAGCCAAAGATTAGTTCAGCACTTGTGTCAAATGGAGTAGCATCAAGGCCACTCTAACTTTTGAAGCTGGGAGCTGTTCCAATGGGCTGCTCCAGAAGCCAGAAAGAAGTAATGAAGAATCACATTCATATCACCTTTCCTCTTTTGGACTCAGATTTACTTCTAGAAATAATAACATGCAATATAATAACATGTAGTGTAAAACAATACAATACAATATAATAATAATTAAATCTATCATTGTTGAAGAGTTACAAAATCAAACACTGAATCTCTACAGTTTCTGATATTAGGGCACTATTAGCACAACTTCTTTTGACAGGGTCATTATATCTTCTTCTGATGAGCCCTTTGTCGCTCCTGCTTTGCTGAGGGACATATCTGCGTGATACGTCTCATCCAAACAGTATGGTCATTTGCACAATTGTCTTTGGAGAGGACTGTAACATATCTGCATACTGGAGAAATAGACCTCTTTACAGTTGACCTCCACCAAGTACAAAGGTGAGATTTATGACCATGCAGGATGGGCCTCCTGTTAATTGTCTTCTGACAGAGAAAGTTAATCTTCCAGGACATATAAGCATAGTGACAGACCTCAGTATCCTCTGAATAACAATTCAAATACATGTATTTGACTAATCTTTAGCAATCATTAATTAAATACTTAAAAGAAAACTTCACAGATAGGCAGATGTTTAGAAAAACAAAACGACCCCTTATCATGTTCTCCTTATCACAGGCTATGGTGGCAAAGCAACAACTGATAGTAAGGTAGCTTTCAGTTTTCCAAGAAATTTAAATGTATGTTACTTCTGGGACTTCACAATTACAGGAAAGGCAACTCCTCTGGTATTTATCCTTTTTTAGACTACCTAATGTGACTATCATGCCAGGGAGTAATGCGTACTCTTAACTATATATACATAAAGAAATTAAAGGAATTCTTATATGAGGAGCTTTTCTAGCTCTCATAAAATAAGTAAAAAATCACTTCACTTAGAAAAAAAACTGCATGAAAAAAACCCCAATCAAAATTGCCTAAGCAATATTATCACATAATTAGATTGCCTGGCATAAATTTAATACATGAAATGTCCTCAGTTCTCATACCATCCTCTGTCTTGGCTGAGAAAGGAACTAAAAGACCAGACTTTTTCCATTGCTAAATTTTCCATTGTGAAATTTGACGTGTTCATGACTGCAGAACTTCTGTTAATCAATAAATCACTAGACAACTTTGATTAATTAACTAGTCAACAGCTCATAAGACAGTTCAGTCAGAACATCTGCATTTCCTTTTGTCTTATGTGATTTTTCAGTGGAGGAAAATGTGGCTGTTTCTGTTCCCAGACTGTTTGCTTTAAATGTTCTATGGAAGAATTATGGATTATTTTTATTTGTACTTCAGTAGCAACTAACAGCAACTAACTAAGCTCCAGGCTCAATTTGTGCTAGGTTTTATATGATCCCATGTTAACAGGCAAGACCTGGGGGAGGAAGAGATGCACAATAATTCCAGGAACGCTTGCCTGTACCCCCACACAAGCCCGGAGGCAAAGCCAGCACCAGAGCTCAGATGTCTGGAGTCCTCACCCAGCACCTCACCAACCAACTGCCATTCCTGCGAGAAAATACAGAATGCTCTGGTCTAAGCAAACAGCATTGTTTTCAAAGACAATTTGCCAGCATCAGCTTTCCTGTAAAAGGAATCATTTTACTAACACTCTGGGTGGGATGTCATCCTCCAACAGGATGTCTCCCAAGGATGTCTCCCATGGAATCATCTACTCTGCATTTAAATGTTGGGTGCTGCATGCAGATGCTCATCCAAAGTCAGTGCCCCAGTCCCTTCAGTAGTGGAAATGTGGACGGTGGGTGCCAGAAGCAAGTACATGTGGTGGCTGACAGCATTTTCCCCTCTGGAGAAAAATTAAATTTGCATGTGTCTTAATCAATACAAAATAATTATGACTGTGAACGTGTCTGGGTTGTAGATTCAGTCACGTTGGTGCCACTTGGATGCCTGTCACAGAAAATAGAACCTGCATAAGGAGACAAATAGAAACTTAATCTGACTTCTCACTTTGATATGCATATTGAGCTACCTCAGATTTCAAATCTCTTCAAGGATGCAGTAAGGAAATCCTCCATTTATTATTAATGACATATATTTTCTGCTATGCTGATCAGACTATTCAGTTTCTTTGAGTTTCTTTCTTAATTTCAGATTTTATGTTCTCTCTCACCCAGCTGACATTTCCAAACTCCCCAGATCAAGGGAGTGTTCAAAATCTTCCTCCCACTCCCAAGTCCATCAGAGGCCTTTAAGCCACTCTAGGCTGCCCAAGCATGGAACATTCATGGTCCCATAACATCTGTATTTAAGACTGCACTATGTTCTGGTTTATTTAAATATGTGAGTTGCTGCCTCTCCTTTTATTTCTTTACAGTGGTTCCACTTCATCTGTATCCCTCCCACTGTTTTCATCACTGTTCCTCATGATAAACTCCCTCCTCCATTTCTGTAATTCTCCCCCACAAATCCTTGTTGCAAAAGAGGATGAGAAAAATATGAAATGTTAGGATTACCTACTAGACAGAAATTCCAGTATTTCAGGCGGAGCTGTTGCTGATCTTTTCATTTCTAACACAAACAGGCATGATTTTCCCTATCATTTGCCAGAACACATGAGAAACAAAGTGGAGACCATAGTGTCTCCCCCCAGGGCACATGTAATAACACAGTTTGGTAGTCATTAGCCAGAGCAGTATTTGAGACTGATTTAAAATAGACAATAGCTCAGTTTCCATATGAAGCAGTCAACAAACACGCATACCAGAAAACATTACCCATGAAGCTTTACCTTAATACTTTTTTTTTTTTTTCACTTGCCTCAGAAACAAAAAACAGAGGCCATGAAGCAATATATTGAAAAAGTTGAACCTTATCAACCTTGGAAGAATCACATACAAAATACTATTTTAAATCAAAAAATATGTGTATTGGACTTTGGACCATGTTGCCAGCTGATGTAAAACAGTTCAGCTCCTTCAATCATATGGGGCTATGCCAATTTACATCAGCTGAGGATCTGTCTAATAATAATATGTGAAGCAGGGCTTCACCGCATACTGTACTGAATGTTGGAAAACATCCTGTACTTAAATGCATGCAGCTCTTTAACTCAGAGTATGAGACTGGCCACATTGTTTGACATAAGGGTTAGTTTTCAGATAGTGAAATTTCAGTTGCCAGGTGCCAGAGGCAATTTATCAGACACTCATAAAATAAAGATCAAAAAGCCCATCAGTCTCCCACTGCATCTGGGATCTAGGAAGGAACACTTACAGCCCCCTATCCTTTAAACAGCTCTCACTTAAAGAGCTCACTGTTTATAATAACAAGAAAAGGAGAAAGGGGTCAGGTCAAAACCAGCAGAACAGCAGGTGGTGTTACAAAGGTTTTTTCCTCAGTTAAAACTTTTATGCAATAGTAGTTCAAATGTACTCATACAAGGCTGTTTCATATTTTTAATTTGTATTTTTAGACAATTTTTGGCTATTAGAATAGAAATCACAAATGGCTTGACCTCTTTTTCGCTGCTGTTTATTCCAGTATGTTACAAAAATAATCCCAAATGATTTCCTTTCATGCTTCCCTTTTGACCGAAAGCCCTTGTTACACACTACTGAACTCAGGTTTTAGATCCAGAACCAAAATTCCTCCAAAGTTCAAAGGGGTTTCTGAGCAGTGTTCCTGTTCATAACCAGCTTAGTTGGAATGGTGCAAGATGAGAAGTTTGGAATCAGTTCTGAACCATACTATTATTTAATGAGCACTCGCACTCAGTTTTTGCTGAAGTCAGAGATGTGAACCTTGCCTTCTGAAATGTTTCAGTGTCAAGGCTCTGCTGTTGCCCTCAAGTCTCCTTGGTGGGAAGGGAGACGTGACTTCCCATGTTCAAGGAATGCGTCACATTCTGGTTTGAGTCCATCTCTTACGACACCCTTCCTCAGAGTCAAAATAGCCAGTCTCCATCAGGTAAGTATTACCCATACATGTTAAGAGTTGTCATAAAAAACTCACATAAGAACATCCCTCAAATGAAATAAAGAGAAGACATCTCACTCTTCCAGAAGAGTTAGTGAGTGTCCCATGAAAGCCTCATCTCCAGTCTGTAACTGACACTGACAAGCTGATAAATTCCATCTATTAATTCAAATATGGTATTACCACTGAGGACCCAAGATCAGAGATCTCCCCTTGATGTATTAAACAGCTCTGTGAAATATGGAGCATATGCAGCTCCCAGAGACATCAGCATTTCATGGCACTGAACACACTGCAGCAGAGGGAATGGAATTTGCCTTAAATAATTTTAATCCCTTAATTTAGGTACCTGCCCAGGCTCTGTGTATAGTAAATGAAAAGAAGGTATCTAAATTAATATTGTAACTACAGTCCAACTCAGATATTCTGCATCATCCTCTAGAAGCACTTGCCTCCATCAGTCAGCCTTGGGAGCCCTGGCTCCCACAAAAATCCACCTAAATTAGATCCTTACTACAGGCAATATGGATGACCTCTCTGATACAAACATAATCTTTTGCAGTGTGTACTGTTTGCTCATGCATCCTTTCAGAAGTGTTCTTTGTTGCTCTTACCTCTACTGAGTCTGTTCACTGCACTGATTAATGACCAAGTGCTGAGAACAAGAATGCCTCCAAGTTCACAAACACAGTGCTCAGCATTTTGCAAAAGTGTAAATGTTTGTCAACAGTTACTGCACAGAGGTATTAAAAATCCATGGGAAAGAAGTGGTGTGTCTTGGATACAGAAGTAAAAAACTTATTATTTGCTGGCAAATGTGACTTTTTTAATAGTGACCACAATATTGTTGCTATGCATCAGCATCCACTGAGGCTAATACCCTCTAATTTTCTGACTGCTTCCCAAACACCTTGTCCCAGAAATCATTTTTCTATTCCAAAGCATGAGTCAGGTCTCCCATCTGCTTTGGACATCCATTCAAAAAAGCTTACTTGGCCTTAATCCCAGTCACTGAATTCTGTGTGGTATCCAGTATAGTGTATGCATTATTTTGAAATGCTGTAATATTGACTATGTTATCTTTGCTTTATAACTGTGATCCCATAGAGCTTTCCTTTGTATTTCCAGCATTCATTTCCCAGGCATTTTTATAAAAATGTAATGAGGTGCTATTATTAAAGCCTATTAACTTATACAGGCTTGTTGCCTGATGAGAACTCAATTTTATTTTCCTCAAGCAGCAGGCCAGATTGCAATCAAGTAGTTTCTCCAGCGAGTATCCCAACAAATTCATCACCTTATTTCTTAGTCTGAGATAATGCCACAGTAGAGATCAGGCCAAAACTTTCTTTTTTCAAAGTTCCAACAAAGACATATTTACTCTTTTCACAGTAATTGGCTGTAGTAAGGTAATTTTTTCCTCCATTCCATTGTTTCTTCTCCTGCTTTTCAAGTTTACTCCCAGAAATAACACTGATATATTTACGGATTGTGTTGAGCTCATGGGTTTTGATTAAGATTTCTACATAACTGAATAATTTCTTTAATTTATCTCTTCTAGCAAGACTAGCATTAGGCTCACACAGCATGTATAGGCACGAGACCACACAAAGGAGGAGGCTTTGCATTCCAGGTCACTGTCTCCAGAGGCCAGAGCAGAGCAAGGACTGCCAAATTGGTTAGATGGGCCCCAGCTCCGCCCTGCAGCTGTCAAAGCCCTCCCACGTACTGACAAAGCGAGATTTTCCCACCCTTCCCTGACCTCCAGAGATGTGCTGAGTATGGAAACCTGCTCAAAGCACCAAGGTGTTAGGCATTTTTGCTAAAAAGGGCTGGAGGAGGAGAAAGACCTTGCAATGAAAGCACAAGGCTGTCTGGCTTCACTTCCTAGTCCTGTTGCACATTGCTTGTCTGACCTTGCATTTTACTCTCATAATTTCTATTCTGGTTTAATTTCGTGTTTCATAAAGCATAAGGGAACTTCTAGGTGTGATTAGTTGAGAAATATGTCAATCAAACTGTGCTCAGGTCATCAACACACTTTGTTAAAATAGTGTAAAATTAAAAAAAAAAGGGGGGGGTGGATCTTTTCAGTATAGACTAGGGAATGCAAACAGCAGATTTATGACACAATACTATACATCTGCAAATATTAGTAATTCAGCAGTTAAGATATGTGATTCTCCTCTTACTCACCAAAAATGATATTTCATACACACTAAGCTTCCGAGAAAATATTATCAGCTTGAATCACAAAGAACAACATCTTCAGGCACTGTAAATATCTCATGAGATTCCTTAACTGATATACTTGTGAGTGTTCAAAATGTACAGATTTTTGGGAAGCTACTTTCATTGAACTGGAATTCATTCTAAATTTCCTTGGCACCAATCTAATGATATCTGAGGTGATTTAGCATGTATTTCATAAAAAAACAGACCTAAGAGAAAAATACTGCTTCAAGTTGTCTCAGTGGACAGGAGATTAATAGGACGGCTGAGCAATCCTTTCATGGCAGCCCTTTCAGACAGTGATCCAATGAACCTAATGTGGGTATCTAGTCTACAACATTATATTCCTAATGGGGCAGTCACTTTAAGGGAGGTTTCTAAATTTCTTGCAGTCAATGGGGACAACTTTGTGCCTTTGAAGGTCTCTATTGAGAGATCCATGATCTCTAATTTTAGGCACAATAGAATGACAAATGTGACTCCTTTTAGAGTAGGCACAGGTTACTCAGTCAGGTGAGACCTACCTTCAATCACCAAATGAAAGCTGACCTAGCTTTATGTAAGGGCTTTCTATGATACCAAAAAATGAGTACCACTTCACATATGAGTTTCTCATATCTATTTTTTAATTTGGATTTGACCATGCATCTCCTTAAGCCAGCTAAAAAGCCAATCCTGAACAGAAGAGACAAAACTTCCAAGTATCAAATTTAGATCTCTATCTATGCTTTTTCTACATACTAAAGCCAGAAGAGACCATTATTGTTACTTGATCTGTTCTGTAACACACTACCTACATTTTCTCTCATAATATATTTTATGATAATATACTGGACTTTTAAGCAATTAATTTTTAATTGTAAACTTTAAAACTCCATGTTTCCTTATCTAAGCTGCTCCAAACTTTCATTAATCATAGCATAGATCAAGTTTTGCACATCATTAACTTGGAGGAGTAGGATTTAAAACAGAACTTGTGAGATTACCACTGTTATGCACACTGGTGTGCAGCTACATGGCAAAATATATGCCCCCATCTAAAAATTGACATATCTATTTTTGATGTGAGTGCTGTCATTAAATTGAGAAGTATTCCTTTTTGCTATTCAGAATTCTATGAACTCCTCCCAGCACAAGCCAGGTTCAGATCTTGGCTGCTTTTTTCCACTGGCTTTATGATATCTCTAGCTTTTTCACTTATTACAGTAATAGCTAAATTCTCCTTTCCCTCCTGTCCCTCACTGCCTTGAAATCTCTTCACTAAAATGTCTTGACATATTTTATCATGTCAGAAGCAAGCTCCCTACTCATGTCAACCAAACTTGATCCCACCTACCTCTGAAGTCTTCTCTCTGCCCATTCCCACGGTCTCCCTCCAATCACCTCCCAACCCTTTAGTCTATCTGCTCCAGTTGGCTCTTTTCCTGCTCTCTGTGGTCCTCAGGAGCTGCCAGCTGGCCTGCTCTCTCTTCTTCCTCAGAAAATTAGATACTCTTGCTGTCCCCACTACCCAATGCAGAGTCAGGTTCATGTAACCCCATCTCAGCAAGAGAGCTCTAAACTCATCTTTTTTTCTCTTGCCTTGCTCTCGTCACTATTTCTGGGGCCAGGCTCTGGCAAAAGGAAATAAAAAAATTGTGCACTGTTCTGATTAAAAGCATAATGAACTGTCTCATGGACATCAGCTGCTGTAGGGACTCTGAATTCCTTGATGGTTTTATGAACTTATCACTAAACATGGATTTGTTTCTGTCTCCAAGACTTCAGTTTCTTGTTTGGGAGGCAAAAGCATCTTAGTTCTACACAAAGCTAGGGAAAAGAACCCCAGAGTTGTCATGAAAAAAATGTTTAGAATTTTCTGCAAATGTTTGCAGAAAACTATTTACTGAAAAAAATTTTCTTTAAAAACAAACAAACAATAAGTTTTCTTTCTTTTTCAGTTTAGTTGTAATGTCACTGATGTTTTAAGAGTATTAATGTCTAGTTTACCAATTACCAAGTGTTGAGCTTCTAATATTATGATTATTTAATGTTTCCAGACAAAGGGAATTACTTTTCTCATATGTTATGAGAACTAATCATCATGGGAACAAAAGGAAAAGTTGGCTACTGAACTAGAGGAACTAACAGATCCATTACTTTCCTGGAAATGTTTCCTTTTATTTGGCTAATGTGTATTATGAGCTAATGATAATGCTGCACATGCCTATATGGAAGGGATGACCTCTTTCTGTCTATTCTCTGAGCAGACAAAATCTATCTACGTTTCAGACACCACACAGCACATTTGTATGTTTTAGCGTATATTTACACTAGAACTGGGTGCTAGGACAGCTCTGTAATTTCCAAATTGCAGATGGTTCATGTCTGGGCCATTCAGTGCACAGACCACACCTATTTATATGGACATACCCACATGTAAAAAGCTCTATTCTTTGAATATCTTTCTCATCCTTTTTGATTATCTATATCAGAAAGTTGTCCTCTTACAAGACTTATGTTCAAGCCTTCTTATAGGAGTGAAATGAACTCCATTTCATTTGGCAGATGGAAATGAAAAGCAATTTAATATCCAGTTCCCACTGTGCCTTTCTCCCAGACTGTGCTCTGAACCCACGTTGCATTTATTTCCGCTGTTCTGACAGAGGCAGCTCATTCCTACTTGTCCCAGGATCATCTTATTTTTGACACCCACGGTATGTTAGAGGGTTAAAAGAACTCAGGTCAGTCTTTTTTTTGCTCCTCATCAGTGGGGAAAATTTAAATAATTCTAGAAATGGTTTCTCTCCCTTCTTTCACTTCCTCCCTCCACAAGCACAAAAAGAGAAGAGGAGAAATATTTGGTTACAACTCGGTACAGGGTGGGGAAATTGCTGTATGATTATTATTTGAAGCATGGTGCTTCATTGAGGGTAAAGGGAGACTTTAAAAAAAAAAATAAATCAAAACCATACTTAAAAATTATTATGGTGCTGAAATTCCTCCCTCATCACACAAAGCACACAAATGTGCTGTGATGCAGATTCTGCTGAATTTTGAAAACTTGCTTTGTCTTTTAGGCTGCTAACCATCTTTTAAAGCAGGTTCTGTGGAATTTGAAGCTGAAGAAGCATCACACCTTTTGTAAAGAAATATACTTTAGCAAATGCATTATTCAGGAGGTCAGTTAAACATGGGCTCCTGAATTCTTTGTGTGGGGGAGGCCTCCATTTGTCTTTGTATGCTAGCAAACATCTAAGATGAAGCATTGGATGGTTAGTTTTCTGGTTATGCCAAATTTTGTATAGAAATGAGATCAGGGTGAGGTACCATGGGAAAAGCTGCAGGCCTTATGTCTCCGTTTAAGGCTCAGGGCAAGCCCACATGAAACACTGAGCAGGATTAGTCCCCTTCCCCCATCCATCCCAGGGGAAGATAAAAAGGGGAATAAGGAAAAAAGAAAAAAATGCCTCACCCAAGATTGGAAGTTAAAACTATAACAAATTTAATGAATAACAGGAGAAAAACAGAAAAAGGAATATTAAGGGCAGAAGGACACAGAACTATGCACAAAACCCGCTCCGGGATGGCGATGGATTGCGCAGCACACGTGGAGTCAGGGCCAGCCCTGCTGAGATGCCATCCCAGCTCCCAGAGCCTGGGAAGGAAGAGATACCCTGGACTCCCTGTCTCCTTCTTATATGGACTGTGGCAGAGAAGGGGAGGGAATAACAGCTGCCCTCTGACTCCTCAGGGTCCTTGGGTTGCCACCTGTCCCACCCACTCATTCTGTTCACCCTTAAACCACAACAACTTACTTTCTGGTTTTGTCCCTAAGTTAAAGCACTTGTGGGTCAATTTTTTTTCTGGAAAACACAGAAAGAAATTTTTATTCTGCTTGTTGATTGACCAGCTCTGGCCCGAGACAGTAAATGAAATACAGTTACTGTTGGATTATACCCAGTTTCACCATTACTGATTGATCTTCCACTGAGAAATCAGCACAAAAGTCTTGTCATCTGCTACTGCTTGGCAGAGAGGAGATAGTGGTGTCAGGATGGGACTGTTATGTCAGGAAGGCAAAAATAGACTTCTGAAAGCAACTCAGATTTAATGTTAGTTTTGCAATTCACCCGTGGTGTTACATCCTTTGTAGCTGGGAATGCTTCATTAAATACCATGCATTGTTTAAAGAGCAGTTTGCCAATTTTTTTTTCCCCTTTTCTTTTAAGTCTAGAGCCAGCAAAGTAACTGCTTTCTAGACAACACAGATAGTTTCACTTCAGCAAATGTACTAATGCTGATAGTGTCAAAGAAGAAACACATCTCTGACAAGGACTGTGCAGAGGCTGCACAGCAGATAAGGAAATTATTTTTTTAAATGAAGCCAGAGGAAAATGGAATAAAGATAAAAAGAGTAATCAAACACTTTATTATGGTTGGTTTTTTTTTTTCCCCAAGTGACAGAAATCCACTGGAGCAATACAAAATCAACAGGACTGCCCCACTAACGAACAAAGTTATCTGGAGACTTCTTTATCAAATGAAACATTCTAAGAATCTGTTTTAATTAAAAGCATTAGTTCTATCTTTTACCAAATGCAATCTTCTATTAGGCACAGCTTTAAAAACAAACAGTAGGCATTTAAAAAAATGGAATTTTAGCTGTGGAAGAGGGATGATATCTATCAATTTGGTTTGTTCAGAGTCCATTCACACCTTGATTTATGTCTATAGGTCTTGCACAGATGTAGCATGGGAACTGCACACTTTATTTTGTCTTGTTTGTTCTCTCCTACACAGTAGTGACTTGATATCCTATCTCATAAGCAGAAACACTTACACAATGCCACTCTCTCCCCCTTCTGGCAGGTGGAGCAAGCCTGGATGGAACCCCAACAGTGATGAACAGCTGCAGAATTGTCCTATCTCATATGAGGAAAACTACATGGGCTGTGTTAATGAAGAGTTCGTTCCTTTTAATTCTTCCTTTTTTTCCTCCCCCACCTTCCTATGCCTCACTGGTAGGTTTACCCCAGTCAGGCACACCTGGGCAGTCCCATGTCTCTTACCACTTTTGTACTGCAGAAGAAAAAAATGGTCCTGGGGTCTTCTACTGCAGAAAGGTAGAGATTTAGCTGTGTCATTCAAAACACACATCCTCATTTAAAGTAGATACCTAGTTACTCCAGCAGTTAAACTTAAAGTACTATTTTGGAGAAAAGCGTGGGAACTGAGATTTGCTAGATGTGCCCCAAAGGAGAATTTTTCTGGTTTTATATTGTGAAATACTCCAGCTTCTGGTATTGTTGTTCTTTTTTATTTCACAGAGTAAACGCATATTGCTACTCTGGCATGCCTGGTCCTTCAAATGTTAACACACAAGACTAAACTTTTATGGTTACATGGATCAAAGGGTTGCACAAAATTAAGAACATACAGTAAGTGTTTGTAAGATCAAGAATGTAATCTACTGTACGCAAAATAAAAATGCAGATAACTTAAGAGAAAACTTTGTAGAGACTTTCTTCATCTTGAATTCAAATGAATACATTAGAATGGCTTGAAGCTGAGTATGAAACTTTCGAGCTTCATTCTGCTTCATGAAATTTCTGTTTAAGAAAGAAATAGTCTTTCTGTCTAAGACAGAAATTTCTGTTTAAAACAGCTTATAGAAAATGAAATTTTGGGTCTGGCTCTGCAAAGTGAATGTCTGTACTTAACTTTATGAACAAAACCTTTGATGTCTGTGGGTTTACTGTATAATGGTTAGTTACACATGGGTTGGCATACTTAAATGTACTTTTTTTGCAGAGCACTAAAAGTGGTCATTGGTCTTATATGTTTAAGCTAGTTTTCATTCTAAGGGATTTTTTGAATACCTGGGTTTTGTTAAGCAATCCATAATATAACAGTTCTCCCTTGCAGCTGAAGAAGATAATTGTACCAACACTAGTTGCTGTACTTCATATGCATGTAATATTGATATCAGTTTCCTACTGACTTTAAAATGTTTGATTTTTCTCTCTCTCCTACTTAGCAAGATTAAAAGCTTCAATGTTTGGTTATACCAAACCGTATCATACCATATGTTAAGAGGAAAGACTGATTTTGGCTGCCTTCAACATTCCAAGCCCTATTTAAATAATATTAGCTAAAATCTCAACTTGTATAAATCTGCAGATGTAAATCTTTGACTACCAAAGTCCTTTAAGGACCACAATCTGCAATTTACTGCTTTTGACAGGTCTGCCATGCTCCAGGGAGATGTACTGCTTCTTGATGGAGTCCTGGCAGGGCTTACTGATGTGTTCACAGGATCTGTTCACACTCACTGAATTTCACCTAGGAAGAGGTCTACGCAACTCCCCATACCACATCATTCTGATGGTTAAAAAACTTGCAATTAAAAGCAATTTCTGCTTTTCACTTGCTTAGCTCAAAGACAACTACAAGCAAATGCTTCCATTCTTTCTGTATTTTGTGCCTCTTGCTATTAAGCATGGCCTTCATGAAGGATTTCTGTCTGCTGGGTGAGCTATCATGCCATGCAAGCACATGGGTTAGAGATGAGCAGAATTGCTGACAAAAGCCTTCTGTCAGATGCTCGTGAGCTGGAAGGTCAAATTAGACAAATCATCCTCATAATAAGAGGAGACGTTCTCTGTGTGAGGATAATTAAACAGCATAGATACTAGGGGGAGATGATCACATCATCATCAACTGGAAATGTTCAGTACCATTTTAGAGAATGTTTTCAGGCAGCTGCTGGGATTGAGGATATAGGTATTAAATTAAGGGTTTATGGTTCTCTTCTAGGCATAGATTCAGCAAATCTCAATTCTTACAGAGTTTGGGATGTATGGGCTGCCACAGCAGGCAAAGAATACTGATTGCTCTGGGCCCAGACAGTGTCTGTGTTTCAATCTCACACTTCAGCTTGCTGCCTGAAGAAATCAGAAAAATATTTTTTCCATCTCAGTGAACAACTTCAAGAGCTCTTTTGTTTATTTGCTCATTTTCTGTTTGGCTAGTGGGTTGTTATTTTGAGTTGTTTGTGTTTGGTGCATTTCTCCTCCCTCTGTGACATTACACATTGGTTGCTGCTGAGATGTGGCAGCCTTAGGACAGAACAGCACTTCTGTGAGGATACAGAGGATTCCCTTGGCCATCGAAATACACAGACATTTAGACTGAATGATAAAATCATCATATCTAGCATTAAGCCTTGTGCGATATATATATAAAAATTCACATATATATTGGTATTGTAAATTATAATACCATCAAACTCTAATGCTTTAATAATTGTTATTTTAAAACAAGAAAGAAAAGTATAAACGCTATGAACTTTATCACACATCCCTTTTTTATCCCGTGAAGATATTACACTTACTTAAGTACTCCTCTTTCTGTACAGATTCACTTGCTATTCCTTCCATCTCTTAACTGGATGCTGTATCTGCCATGCATGAGTGATCCACACTTACATCATGTGCATGTAAAGTTACCATCATTAGTCATGGGTGAGATCACTACAATGATCACAGGAAGCCCATTAATTACTCCAAAATTGCTTCAGTCTTTCACTAGGAGTTGATCTAAAGCTCCATTTTGGAGAATAAACACATTCTTATGAATTTTTCTCTTAAAACTTGTGTCTTGCTTACAATAAAGTTCTGAGGGTAAGCAGCAACCAATTGAGTTTTAGTGTGACACTTCAAATATATGTGTTCCACTATGCTTTCTAAGAGCAAAGCACTCCAGTTGATGATCTACCATACATATGGTAAACATCAACAAGCTATTAAACCTGCTGCCTTGAAGAAAGAGCACCAGCAAACCGATTGTATTAGGTGTTGCATACAAATACCTATTTCTATTTTGATATAAGAATTATACAGTGTATTGACCCTCCCTCAAATCTGGAAATCTTGAACATTAAACACCTTCCAGCCCAGCCCCAGCCACATGTAGTGAGTCACTGAGCCCACCACGCTGGGCCAGTCCATTTGTATACTTCATTATATAGTCAGCAAGCTACTGTCAGATATTTCGTCAGGCTACCTGAGATGGTTCCCAGGAAGATGGGAGATGTGTTAATTAGAGAAAACACATGTTTCTGGCCACTTTTGAGAAAATTTTTTGCAATTAATAGATATGACCACAAATTCTGGTTTCTTAGGGAAACAATCACTAGGGGCTACTGCAGAACAGAGAGAGATACAATCATGCTCTACATTACAGATTAGCATCATGCTACATGTTGAACAATTCTACCCAGTCAGATTGTGTTTGAAATTTCTGTGGGTAGTGCTTTGTTACAAGTACTGAAACAGATATAGGTGCTCACTGTATTATACTTTTTAATTAGTTGGATACGGTGGGTTTTGAGTGATCTGCAAGAAGACCAATGACTTTGCTTCCCAGTTAGACTAATAATTTTAAAGGACCATATCTGTGCTCAAACCTGTCTTAACTATTCATTATTGGTTATGTTGTCAATTACTTATTGCTTTTCTGGTTTTTCTACAAATTCTTAGAATCATAGAATGCCCTGGGTTGGGAGGGACCTCTAAAAGTCATCTAGTCCCACTCCCCTGCAGCAGGGACATCCTCAACTAGATCAGGTTGCTCAGAGCCTCATAAAGCCTGACCTTCAATGTCTCCGGGGGTGGGGTCTCCACCACCTCCCTGGGCAACCAGTTCCAGTGTTCCACCACCCTCATAGTAAAGAACTTCTTCCTAATGTCCAATCCAATTCTACCCTTCTCTAGTTTAAAACCATTGCCCCTCATCCTATCACTTCTTGTTATGGTTTAACCCCAGCTGGCAACTAAGCACCACTCAGCTGCTCGCTCACTCCTCCCTGCCCCCAGTGGGATGGGCAGGAGAATCAGGGAAAAAAAAGTAGAACTCATGGTTTGAGATAAGAATAGTTTAATAATTGAAATAAATATAATATAATAATAATAATAATAATAATAATGAAAAGGAAGGTAACAGAGTGAGTGTGAGAGAGAGAGAGAGAAAACCCAAGAAAGCCATGTGATGCACAATCCAATTTTTCATCATCTACAGACCAATGTCCAGCCAGTCCTCAAGCAGACAATTGGCATCCCCAGCCAATTCCCCCCAGTTATATCCATGACATCCTATGGTATGGAATATCACTTTGGCAAGATCAGGTCAGCTGTCCTGGCTATGTTCCCTACCAGCTTCTTGTGCTCCTGCAGGCTAGCAAGACATGGGAACCTGAAAAATCCTGATTTAGGATAAGTACTGTTCAGTAACAACTAAAACATCAGTGTGCTATGAACATTATTCTCATACTAAATCCAAAATAGAGCACTGTACAAGCTACTAAGAAGAAAAATAACTCTGTCCCAGCCATAACCAGGGCATTCTTCATACCTGTTCCTCTAAATCATGTAGTACTTGGCCTGGTAATTGTTTTTTTTTCTTTACTTAAAAAAACCCAGAAGGCATTTACAGCTATGTGATGGTCACCATGCTTGAATAACATTGTCAAGTAAAAAAAATACTAGTGGAATCTCAAAAGATCTCTCATATTTCAAATATCTAGATGTATTACATTCCCAAAAGGATTAGAAGTTCAAGGGGATAAAACCCCCCATGTACTGATTCAGCTAGGCATGATGTGCACAGCAGAAGCTGACCAGAACAGGCTCAGCATTACTGTAACAGCAGATGCTGTCTCAAGAGGAGAAAAGCTGGAAAGGGGAAAGGAAACTGATTAGTACCACTTCTCATGGAAAAATTTTATGTATTTCTTGCCAAAGCCCAAATGTGCATGGTCTATGGACCCTCAGAAGGACACTTCTACACTGATACTCTATTTCAAGGGTCCAGATGGAGTTTGGTTCCTTTCTTTCTAGGGAGAAGTTTCACCCTGAGGGAAGAAGCATCAAAGGTATAAATTTGTTTTATACAGAGTTCTTTCTTTACATACAGTATAAGATTATCTAAGATATAAGTTTATCTAACAATGGTCTATTATGATATATTGAAGCCATAGAATTATCTTGGGCTGGATTCTTAGGATGTGCTGTGCTGATCTATGTCAGTATCGTGTTAACTTGCTGCCAATTTTAGAGGAGCTTTGGACTCTGATAGCAAGATACAGGGTGGGGGATAAAGATTTTTATTTTTGTTTAAGGGAGTAAAAGGCAATCAATAGCAAAACAGGTATTTCTAGTGATAAAAAAGTCTTTGGAAACCAGCCATTCTTACTCTAACATATGTGTAAGAATGAGAACCTCAAAATGGCTCCACTTCATCTGTATACCTCCCACTGTTTTCATCACTGTAGCTCATGATAAACCCTCTCCTCCATTTCTGTCAGTCTCCCTCTCAGACTCTTATGATCTTTCCTCTTTTTATGGTTTTGTGCTTTTAAATTGCTCTAAGTCTGCTGGTAAAGGAGAATGCTGAAATATATAACAGATACACACATTCACCTTGGGATGAATGTTTTATCAGTTCAGATGTCATCATATTCCTCACAATCACATGTTCCTTCCTCCAACACATATGGCAAACAGCTGTATCATATGGGCACTGTTCTTACAGTTTAAACCTGGGATACTCAGAAGTTCAAAATTAAAATAACAAAATAGAAACTCTGACCTCTTCTTAGAGAGTGCTACTTTTAGTCAATGCAGAAGCAAAGAAGATCAATGAGAGAACACAAATTAAGTAAGGAATAGTATTTCCTCTGTCTTTAGAGGATTATATTCCAAAGGAAAGGGCACTGTTAGCCCCAGATCCGTGTCAAAAGGTGCTCAAGAAATGACCCAGGCTTCTGATCCCATCTTCTCCAGTTTTTTATTGAAGAGGAGTGAATATTTGCATCTGGCATAGTCAGGCAGCAGACTGCTCTAAAAAACCCCACACAGTGTGTAAGTAGCACTTTTCATTCAGATGTCTTAAAGCCTTTACAGGGATGGATAAGATATATTTTAACTATTTTACAAGACAGAAAAATCAAGATACTATTGAGCTAACTCACCTACCCAAAGATAACCCTTAATTTCACCTAAGAGACAGGAACAGATTTATGGCAATCCAAGAAATTGAATCTTGTTCTTCATTCACTCATTCTCTCTCATTTCCCCACTGAAGCACATTTCACATTACACAATGAGGAGGAGGCCATGGGGCTGTCCAGAGTGCCCTTCTACCATTCACACTGCAGCTATGTTTGGCCTGTGGACTAATAACACCCCATGAACAGGGGCATTAGTGAATAAATGCAGAACAGCTGAACATTTACCCTGCAGGAAAGCTTTCAATCACAGAGTCAGATGTTCACCTAAACTTTCTTTTTTAAAGACCATGAGCAGAGATTACCAAGACTGCAGAGGCTGCAGAGACTGCAGCAAAGGCTTTACCTATTGCAAGTTCTTGGCACAAATTACTCAATACAACAGGAAATCCTATCACACAGCAATGCATAACAGTGTAGCGCCTGGTTGCAAAGAGCTTGCCTCCCACTCACATGGCCATCAGGGCAGAAACCTTTCAGCATGACTGCACAGAGCATAGCAATCAGCCAATGTTATATTTAGACTAAGAAACCTTCCACTCCTGCGAGCTTTGAGAGACTGGAAATTGCATTGCATACAAACCTCAGAATTAGCTCCTTGACTTCATTTGCTATGCTAACATATTTGCTTTCTCCTTCCCTCCTAATGTCCTGGCTTTTGTCAGCCACAATAAAATACTTCTTCTCCAATTGAAATGGCAGTATGGTGGGTGGGAATTTTATTGACACATCTACTCATTCATGCTGGAGCGTTATTGATACATTCAGACTTAATGACAGATTTTTTTTTCTTTTCTCCTTTTTAAACTTTTAACATCTGCCAGTTCCAAGATACTACATCTTCTGTTTACAGCAACATCCCAGCTGTGGAAAGGCACCCTTCATTTATTTTTTCTTACTGAAAATAATATTTCATGTTCTTTCCCTATTTTATTTCAGTGAATAGGAAATAAAGCCCCAAGAGATGTTGAAGACTAGTGAGCATCAGGCAGAACCAGTCATGACCATCACTTTTCAGGATAAGCACAGGAACAGATTTAATCAGAATATTTTCTCTCTTACCAAAGCTTCCCTGCTAATGTTTCCAGTGGGACTGCTCATGGCAGTCTACAGCAATCATTATTGAGAAAATAACACATGCTATTCCAACTCACAGTACCACGGGATATGTCACAGCTGAGCTGCTTACCCTGCTGCTCACATTGGTGCAGTTTATCATTTAATATTATTTGTCTTGCTACAGTGCCAGCAATTGCCCAATGTCAAAAGCTCTTTGGAGATAGCTTAAATAGACCATCAGTTACAAGTTTGTTTTGGAAGGTTTTATCCCTGAAAATGGAAATACTGTGAAGCTACACTGATGATTTTGCACACGTAGCCTCTGTAATGTAAAGGATCCTCTTTCTGGTGGGGCTGAGATGAAGAAATGTCAGGTGGTGGAGGCCAGAATCACTTCTTCTCCATATTAGCAACCAGGAGATCATCACAGCATATGGCAGGAGGCTTCCTGGTGAATGCCAGCGTGAGAAATGGTATCAAAATCCAAAACAGTTGTGAACCAGTAGGATATCTAGCAGAAGTGTTCAAATTGGGAAGTGGCCAGGACATGGAGGACTAACAAGATAAATGTGCAGAATATGCTCGCTTTACTGCTAACTCATCTCTGTATTTCCCTTTCTCCTCTGCACATTTATTGCTGTTTGATGGTGTTTTCAAATAGCACTGTAATTTTTCAATGTACAGGCCAACGGACCTTAGAGTACAAATAAGACACCGGTGAAGCCTGGTTTTTGAATACTTCCAGATTTCTGGGTGTATCCTTCCATTGTTCATCTCAATAAATATGTAGCACTGGGACGAGAGAATGGAGCAAGGGCTAGAAGATGCCAAAGGGGAGTGTAGCCACCCAGTGGTCATTCAGCGCTAAGTTAGACAGCAAGTACTGCAAGGAGCCCAAAGGATTTACTGTGCCTGCTCCTTCAAGAGTCCGTCTGCAGAAACAGCACAGGATGAAAAATCACTTTACACTTTAGTAACCGTATTTTGGCTTCCATGAGATGAAAGGAAAGACTTCAAAACTTTAACTTGTCATCTTATTAGTGAATTTACCTGGGAGCAAGAAAATTACTATATGAGAGAAATATATATTCCTATGATGTTATTTCAAATTTGCATTCTAGTAGTAACAACAAGCCCAAGCTGAGGTCAAAGCCTAATGATCAGGGACAATATAGTGATTTCGAAGGAATGGCAGGTTTGTCCTCAAAGATTTTAAAATCAGGCAAAGAAGAAATGAAAAATCAGAAGTGCCAGTAGTCCTCTAAACCAACAGAGATACCTACCCATGAAAAGTTTATGTGACTGCCAAGGTCACCTGAGGAAGCTGTGATTAATCATTGAGGTGAATCTCTGTGCTTTAACCTAGTGCTATCATTACATAGTTTTACTTACTACACTGTGCATTCTGTATTGAGAAGTTCATTGATTTGAATTCACACTGCCTTACATTTTGCAAGCGGCTATTAGGGAAAACATAGGAGATGGGAAAAAATTAAAAGCAAACAAGAAAAACTGATGAGCAACCCAGCCATTGTGAAACAACTTTCACAGAAATCAGAGTGGCTAGATTTCAGGGGTTTTTCCTAGGTACAAAAGACAAGCTTTGTGTTTTGGGATCCAGATGTCTTTGAGCACTGTACTGTCCATAAAGAATATATCAACTACGTATTTCACAGATATGTCATAAGTTATTTTTGTAAAGTGCTTTCAGTTGATTACTAAAGAAAGATCATAAAAGACCAGAGAATTAACAGTATGTTAGGACATTTGGTCTCAAAGGACCACAACTGATAAAACTGTGCATTGTGTCCATTTTTTTTATTAGGAACGAGCTGATAGCATCCAGAGCTAGGTTAGCATTGTAACTTAGGTTTGAGGGCAAATAGGGAAAATGCTCAGACATATTAATAGTAATATCCTGAGGCTGATTTCATGAGATTCAGGAATGTCTGAAACAGAGAATAGGCCCCTTCCAGTATTGGATCCATCTGCTGTTTTGATGCTAAATGTAGATATATAAAATAAAGTACAGAGAGGTAGGATTCAAAATTCTATTCAGGTCATCTTTACTTTTCAGCTTTAATTAAAGAAAAAATAATTCCAGTTAATAATAGGTTGCACACTCTGCAGTGTTCCAAACAAATCCTGGAACCTTAATGAAATATCAGTAGTGAGCAATGAGCAGGCATGTTGAGTGTTGGACTGTCTGAGGTGAAGTCTTAAAAAAAGTCCCTAATCGTTCTTATTGGGATTCTACTATTGTTGAACAATAAAATAAAACCCATTGACCCAGGCTAGACAATCATCAGGTCAGCATTTAGTCCTTTAAAAAAAATCCCCACATCCTCTCTTCCTCTGAACAGAATTAGTTTGTATAATTGACATATTAAACCCCATTAATCTGAGCATAAACTCATCTCTATTACGTTAAAACAGATCTATGCTGGGAGATCTTGAGGAAAGAGGAGATGAACCATAACTTCCCTTGAAGCATCTCCTTCTGGTCATCAATCACTGTTGGGTACTTGTTGCTCAACTAAGCAGACAATGGATCTGGTCCATTGTGGCAGTTCCTACAGCCTTCTTCCCAAAGTATGTAAAGCAGTTTTCAAATTGAAAAATCTTCTGAGAAGGAAGAGATAAACTATTTTTAAAATTAATTGAAACACACTGTCTTTATTTTTTTTTCTCACCTATGATATTCCTAGTAGGTAATATAGTACTGATTGCTTCATAAAACTCAAAAAGGTCCTCTTTCAATTGAATCCCCTTTCCCACTCATGAGTGAATTCTCCTTCCCCAAACAGCTGAATGAATTAAAGCAGTTGTTCTTGAACAAGCTTATATTTTATGTATACATATCTCTATAAACAAATCAAGGGGCAGCATCACTCTCAGGAACAAGTTCAGAGTCTTACAAACCTGTTCATAAGTATTTATCTTCCTTATTCAGTCAGCTCCTGATCTGTGAACCCACCTAAGAAGTGGATTTCACTGACAGCTTTAGGAAATTTTTTTGCAGTGAAAATGTGGTGTGAAGCTTGAGAGATGCAATGAAAAAGGTTCAAACCAGACATAATAGTTATATAAACCCTTTAAAAATAAATAAATAAATAAATAAATAAATAAAATTAATAGTCCCCAAAGCTAATTCAGTCTCATTTCCTGTGGCTTGGGATTTCAGGGATAGATTCTCCAGCACCTCAGAAAGGGTTAACAATGACTGACACTTTTTCATTCATCCTGTTTTTACTCGTAAGGCAAATCCTTTGTCAATCATATTCCAGCCTTCTCCGCAAAGATGACTCTTAAACAGCCCCTACTTGAAAGCTATAGGAACCTGGTAGATACCAGGTTAGTAGGTTTATCTGAAATTAGACAGGAATTTCCAAATCTTTCAGAGATACAAACACATTATCCCACAACCTTTGCTTCTACTGGAAACAAATAGAAAACCAATAGGAAAGGGAAAAAAATAAATTCAAAGAACTTCCTGAGTTTTGGTTCATTTTTTAAACAATGTTTGGTGGAAACTGGACTCATAGAAGACTCTTCTCATAGTCAAAGTGAGTCCAAGACAAGTGATGTCTTTTTGACTGCTTATAGAAACCATAATCTCCTAACCTTAAAGATTCAATTTTGCATTCTGAAGAGCTGTAAGCAGTTTTTACTCAAGGCCAAACCAGCTCTGGCTGCAACTACTACATTTGCTTCCAATTGAGTAAATTGAAACTTTTGTGCAAGAATACTTGTACAGAGTTCCTGAATGATGTGCATTAGTGATCAGTGCTTCCTCAGTTGGGACAATAATTAGAAATGGGGTCTGAATCAAGATTCTTGGAAGCAAATAACTCCATCCTTGAATTAATTTCCAACCCAAACCCAGATGCAGCTCTGAATTTCACAAATGAGATTCCCCTCAACAATAAGCAGAACTAAAGCTTCAGACCAGATCCCCCAAATACAAGGATTTTAAAATCCAGCTCTGTATTTTGTGGTTTGGACCCTAGTCTCTTTCTAGAGATATTTTCGAAGTTAAAACCTAGTAACAGCAAGCAGTTTCTAGTGTTTTTCTCCTCAGAAAATATTTCTATATATCTTTCAGCTGGTCAAATTATCCTATTTGAAACGCATTTGTAATTTGCTGTGACTGAGTGACCTGCTTGTGAGGCTGTATCTGATCATTTGCAGACCCTGTTAAATAACAGCTTGTGCATGACTTTAGCAGATGGTTTAGCTAACATATAATTTCTATAGGTATATAAAATAACATTTGGAATAAAAAAACATAATGGCCTCAAGATTCTCTGTTCATTTTTGCAAAGTCATTTGCTTCTAGCTGCTACAGAACAGCAGCAAAGGACCATACAATGAAAATTATGATAGGGGTAAACTAAGATGAATAATAACACTATTTAAGTAATATTCCAGAAACTCTACTAATGTGTGTATAAAAACAAGAATTTCACAGATAGCTACAAAGGAGGAGGTCTAATATTTCCAGATCAAGCAAAAGAGTTTGATCAGCACTGATATTGTCATGGTTTTAAATATCTGCAGTCTCCAGAGAAGGTTTATTTTGACAAAGTCATCATTAAGACTGGGCTTTAAAAAGTCTCAGCAAACAGTTCCATAATTTACTTTCAGGAGATAACATATTTAAAGGATATGCATTGTCAAAATAAAGAGACAAGACTTTGCTCAATAGCACTTGGATTTCATTCCAGATCATAAAGAAATAATAACTAGGTTTACAGCTCGTGTTTTTCAGAGTTTGGAAGGAAAGAAATTCCAGATGATAAATTCTGAAGTAAGTTGTTATTCATCCTACACTTAATATATGTAGCTGATTGAGGGAATTAGGGGTCCTAGAGAGCAAGGGGCTACTCTGTAATACTATGGGGGCACTCCATGGTGTCCCTTGCAATCCTGATCCCAGGATGTGCACCCCAGGTGCATCCATACATCAGGAAAGATATGCTCTGCATTTTTCCCCACAATTTTTCCCATCAGGGAATAAGCTGGAATGATATGTGATATTCTCTCTACCTGTGGACCTGCATTTCCTTAGGAAGGAAATCCTGATGCACAAGCAAATGAAACACAACCCTGTTTACTCCCCTCACAGAGATGGAATGAGGCCATGGTGCTGCGTGAACTGAGCCTGCAAGGTTTTGCTGTAGGACCTGTCAGTCCTATCGTGTTGGCTCAGCCAAAGAGCTCCTATGGGAAGTTTCTGATTTGAATCATCCCCTAGAAGAATCCACCACTCTCCACCAGCTGTGCAGGAAACCTAAGAAGACCAGTTTGCTATGCCCACAGTTAGCCTTTGTTATAACATTTGTTAATCATTTATCCTCTCTTAATTACGTGGCACTTTGTTTAGCTAATAATGTAAACATCAGTGAATGTCTTGAATACAGACTTGTGAGTGTTCTGCACATGTATTAATGAGAGAACATGTCACTCTCCAGAGTAAAATGCATATATATCAGAAAGTTCTTCCAAAATGACTTCTCAGATGTGTTTTTCTTAAATATTGCAAACCACAAAAAGGGTATACAACTTTACAAAAATGTTTAGAGTTCCCATTCCAGTTTTTATTTCTGATCTGCCCTACCTCCTTAAATGCCTTCTCTAAGTATTCAGGATGGCATAGTTGTCCCGTTCAAACCTAAAGCCAATCCAAAATCCTTATCAAGTAGTGAGAATAGCTCTGCTTATTGATATCTGTGGTTATGGCAGAAAGAACCATCAATACTGTCAGAAAATATAAGAAGATAAGAGTCAACTCCAGCAAATTAAGACAAATCTTATAAAACTATAAGAACATAAAAACTATTGCTGCCAGTCCTGCACTACCCACATACATAAGTCTAATTTATATCAATCCTTCCAAGCCTCATTTACCAAGGAAAATTGCAGTCATTATGGATACATCAGTGAGTTGGTCAGGAACATTTTTGTTCTACTTTTCAAATTACAACATATTGATTACTTCATACAGCATTTTTCTTAAGGGTAAATGTTAGTTTGGGGAAATGAAATTTTTTAAAAAATTGAAAATGTTTTCTGAAGTAACTGAGACTTTATCTCCAGAAATGACCATTCAATAGCTCAAAATTACTTTTCATAGAGAAAGATAAGCAACTTAAATCACAAAGGATATATTGAAAACAACCAAAATGTCTCCAAATTGCCAAAATAAAATGTTACAGCTGATCTGAACCAAAACTATATCTTTGGGATTTACAACACATGATGTTTTTAGATTTTGCCTTCTTTGTCCTGATTCAGGACATAAACATTTTTCCATACTGTTACATTTGGCCAGAATGTGAAACCTATTTCCTGCCTGTTTCTTTTTTACTACCATACTGATGGCAGTCCTCCTAGCACAGTCACAGCTGTGAGATATTGGCTCTACTGCAACTGTAAGGCTGCTTTTGCTGAGATACTTTGTGTCAGTTCCACAGACCCAAAAGATAACTGCTCTGCAAAACCAATGTTTTTGCTTGCTAGGATAACTGTATATATATGGTTTTACACACACACATACAAATCACTCAGATATAGCTTGTATTATGGTGTAAGCCATAAATTTAAGAGTAGATTTTCCCCTATTTGCATCAATGGATCTACTTCATTCTTCTACAGCATTCCTGTAATTCACCAAAGTGCAAAGGGTCTCTCAAGTCCCATGTGAGCAATTGTAATGTTACCTATAATCCATATTTTCTTACTTGAATATAGTGATGGGAGATGCACTGATATCATGGAAATGGTCTTAAATATCCCCTGTTCCAAACAATGACAGAATTATTATATGTTAATAGACTTGCTGTATTCACTCTGCTAATTTTTTGTCCTATTCCTAGTCACTTTGTGACCTCTTTGTTCCTGACCCCAGCTGCTGACTCAGAGAATAGATAGGACTGCTTTAATTCCTTCTCTGCTCCTAGACTTGAGTGTGGGAAGAGCTGAAGAGGAACCACATACTGTATTCCTTTCCCCCAGCTGAGTGTGCTCCTTTTTCCCAAGTATGATGATACAGCAGAGGAGAGTGGCCTTCTGTGGGATTTTATGGCATATCTACAACAAAAAATTCTTGTGTTCTGAAGACAGCTGGCATAGCACAACTCATATCCACGAGGGTAAAATGTCTTCTCTCCAAAAGCAGAGTGACTGTGTTGAAATAGTTTACTGGAAGCCACATCTGCCACATGAAATCCCCACAGCAGGCCTAGGTATGGCTGGTAAGAGCCCTGCCTGGCACAGCTCCCTCATGCCCAGGAACACACTGACAGCAAAGCACTACAAGCAATCATGGGATGGTGCTCGAGATGTTCTCTAACCAGGTATTACTTACTAGTGGAGACATACCTGTCCAGCCCAGCATCCTGGCAAAGGTGGGAGGAAAGAACATTTTGCTGGAAAAAGAATTCCAGGACCCCTATCCAGCAGAGAAAACTTACTGACGTGAGTATAGCAGATGCCAGCCTGGAGGTTAAGGCCCAGAGACAAGTCCCTGACCAACTGGAGGGTGAGGGATCTGTCGGTGGAGAACCACCTCTACCCTTATCAGCAGCCCCCTTGAAAGCTCACTAAGCCCTCATTTACAAGGAATAGCAAAGCCTAATGGTGGTGGGCTATTTTGTTGGCAATGGTATCATAGAAGACTTAAATGGAATTGTTTCACATACTTCCTAAAATATTAGCGCTGTAATGAATTTCAGCCTGCTTGGATGAATACTTGGATTTTTTTTCTATGGGCTGAGACTTTTCCTTAAGTTTATAAATATCAAAAAGTAAAATTAATTTTGTAATTATTATTTATTTATTTATTACAGAGAACTTGATAATAAAGAGACGACAGGGATCATGAAAGATGGAAAAGAGAGGTTCTGCATTTTTAATTTTGACCTTAGCATTGCCCCTGGATAAACCACTAAACGGTCAAGTTTGCACATGATATAAGTTCCTTAGCCCCTTGTGGCTAATAAGAGCTGCAGGATAATGAACCACATCATCACTTCAAAAGATAATATGTACAACCCTAATGTTTTCAAATTTCATAAAGATGACATGAGGGCACTTGGAAACCTGCCAAACTTCAGAACAGTTATTGAGTTATATGCACAGTATCGAGGCAGGACACGCATGGCGGAAAAATCAGTGCTTTGTAGAAAGAGACAGAAACTGGAAAATAATATGTTAATGGATAAACAGACATACAGAAGTCCATTTTTTTGTTCTGTGATATTTCACAGGCTGGCCATGTCTTGTGCATGATTAATTAGTCTCCTCCATGTCATGACCCCCACAATGCTTCTGAGATGGTAGACAATTCTGCTCTATTTGCTTTTCCTGCATGTGTTTCAAACCTCTTGCAACTGCAAAAAAAGATACCAGTGATCTTACATATAAGATCAGCAATTTCACACATTTGTTAACAGCTAGCAGCTCTCTGCATAAAGTAAGCGTATGACCTAATAAAACTGTGTAAACATGCTATCGTTAAATCTATGTAATAGCTATTATAATTCGATATATTCCTAGCTGTCAACAGGTTTTAGAATGGGCTCTGGGTGTTCCTGTGTGGCAGTTCGAGTGGAGGTGGCGGCCAGCAGATCGCTGGAAGGCACACCGCCAGCTCTCTGAGTGCTGGCTGCTGATAGAAGTGGGAGCTTTTCAGAGGTGGAGTGATGCCCTGAGCATGCCTTCTGGGGATGCCAGTGGAGCTGTGCGAATGAACAAACTGCTGTGTTTGGGCTTGCTGCACATGAAGGTATCTCTGCTTTGCTGTGTGGCCATCACCAGCAATGAGGAGTTAAAAATGTCATCAGAAGCAAACATGGTAGTTACTAGGAATGTAAATTGTCATTAGAGTTTTCTTTTTCGACTAGTGTTGAAAGACATGGGGTTTTTATTTGTCTGGGTTTGTGTTAATACTACAAAATTCTGCTAGTGCAAAACCAACAATAATATCTTAGGGCTTTATTTCAAATGAACCATGAGTAATGAGACTGGCCTGTTACACTAGCCAGGGCAGGCCCCATTTCTATATATCCCAGCTTTGCCTTTTTTACTCAAGAAAAAACTATACCAAGAGCTGGAAAACAAATCATAAGGTTTTAAGTGCAGAAAGGATAGGCTTCTTTTTCAGAACTGGTGCCAGAATCACTTCCAGGTATGACCAGAAATTGGGAACTTGAAGCTAAGTCCTGGGATTTTACTTTGTTCTTCCTTATTTGCCATCAAATTAATGAAAGACTCAGAGAATGCTTTGCAATACAGGTAGCAGTGAAGATTATAAGCACACATTTAAATATAAACCAACTACATTAAAAAAAACCAAAAATGTGGGGGCTGGGGTATGTAGGGCTTTTTTAATCTGCCCTTACTTCATCGCTACACTGAATGGGTGCTCACAATTACTGTTTATGTGATATCATACTGTAAGTACTAAGGAAAAAAAATTTGGACAAAACTCGTAACAAGTCCTCTGTTTTGTCAGTGTGAAATACCTGATAATTTGTAATGCATTTAGCCATTAATCATTTTAAAGGGCTTTTAAATGGGCATGAAGTCCTTTGAGTCTTTTCCATATACAGACATTGGATCAGGGACCTTTGCTACAAATTACTTTTGCCTGGACTTCTAATACTTGAGAACAAGCGAAATACATCACTGTTAAATTTTATAAGACAGAGCCATTATATCATATCATGGGAAACATTTTTGAGCTGTTCTATTAATAACAGCATGCCTGATTTCTTTGGTTTAAACTTACCTTTTTCACATTTTCTTGTGACATTTTCCAGATATAAATTGTTATGATGAAGAGTCATTCAAAGAAAGGGAAAAAGCTGTAATTATGTTTCTCTTTTCTAAAAGAGAGTGGGGCAGGAGGGGGATTATTTTACACAGATCAGTGAAGGACACCCTAATAAAGATTGGTCTGGAACATTTCTTTTTATGACAATTGACTTATCAGCAAGAGCCATTGTAGCAAATCTGGAAATTACATAATTGCCAGAAACTGTAGATATTTGACTTGGCAAGAACCTTAGGTGTCTCTGATTTATTATTGTAAGAATTTGGCTCTGCAAAGATGAAGAAATGTTTAATGAAAGAACAGTAGAATACAAATGAAACAGCCAGAGATCCTGCTTTCAGAGGCTATATTTAACTACATTGTCACTACTACTGTAACACAAATAAATTAAACTGAGAAAGTCCGGAGTGGCAAAGTGGCACACAGATCAATGTGCATGAAAATGCTGATTTCAACAGCTGAACACTCATAATTTCCTCTCCATTCTGTACTACCCTTTGGGCAAGTTCCTTCTGGGTCATTCATTTTATTAGATGTTATCCCTTTTAGCACAGGCACAATAATAAAACTGTAAAGCTGAAAGAAACTTGTTAATGAGGACTTGCATTTTTTCAATCTGTCCTTCACAAGGCAGTGAAGTCTTTCCAAGTAGCAGAGTCTAAAGGCATTAGGTATTATTAAATTCAAGAGAAATGTAGGTGACTTTAAGATCAGGGTGGTAAAGTGGGAACACTGTAAGTACTTATTTTAGGTTTGGAGGATTTGCAGACCACAGCAGTTCTAAAAACACACATAATTATTCTCTGTACCAGAAGACCAGGTCACTGCACAGTAGATTAAGGTGAATGTCTTTGCTTAAACCATTTGCATCAAAGAGATTTACTTTGGCAAGTCCTCCAGGAGAAGTTTTCCTGCCTGATAAAGTTCAGCCTCTTCTGCTGGAGAAATGCTATTTCCTGAAAATGGATTATCATCTACTCTTTAATATCTTCTTAGATTTCTCATGTTTATCTTACTACCTCATGGAGGAGCTGCTAAGAACATCCTACAGTTTATCTGTCTTGGCATTCAGCTGTGTGGCAGCAGCTGGAATCAATGCCACCGCTCCTGCTCCTCACAGCTGTGGTAAAGGGAAAGAAATCCTGCTGCAGTGTGAGATCGACATTCCTATCTCCCAGAAGACACACATGCTGGCACCACCATCATCCATTAGAGCAGAGGTTTTGAGTCCACTATCAGGCTGGAGCTTCTCTGCTGGCACTTGGACAGACCGCTGCCCTGCCAGGACTCTGATCATCTCAGTGTTATGGAGGAGTAAAACACCCTGTTAGAAAAAATATTTCTGTTGAAGTGGAAAACTCAGATGATATATTTAATTGTCAGGAGATTAGGAAGATATATGGCAAAAAGTCACATAAACCCACCTTGTTATCTCCATATATTTTTTCAGGACTAAATACTGAGTAGATGTTACTGGACATGTTGGGAAAGAGGAGATATGTCAGAGTTTCAGGATAACTTTGCTAAATGCTGGAGATATCACTAGCAATAAATTAATATTGCTCCATATTGCTTCTGTTCCATATCCACTCTGGTATTGTTAACTACTGCAGCTGCACAGGCAAAGGTGTCTCCAGAGACCCATCTGCAGAAATCTTCTGCCCAAAAGCCTTGATTCTGGCATGAGCAGACTATTCTAACTAAGCTTTTTAGCAAGTAACAGTAAATGGGTATTCCTGTGGCCATCAGCAGTGAAAGTATATAAGCACCAGAAAATGGAGCACCTCCAAACTCTTCAGCTTGGACTTTACCATCATGTCAATGTCAGCAGAAGTAGCACGGCTTGTACCGTATGTCATGTGCTACAGAAGCATTTCTTAATGAACATGCTTACGAAGGCTTTACTTTCCCCTGTTCTCACTGGCACCAGCTGCAAGATCATTCTCTCAATATATTTAAAAGGAAGATGACTTTGAAGACTTGCATACAGCTCTGCACTTGGACTCTTTTCATCAGTTTACCTTCCTTTCACTGTTATATTCCAGATATTTCATATGTCTAAATTTAAAGATCAATGGGGGGAAAATAGCACCCAAAGGCAGAACTCTGTATCAGCTATCCAATGTGTACATGTGAACAAGCCACTTTAACATATATGCCTTCCTTGATTGATTTTTATATTTTCTAACTCTATTTCTAGAGAAACAAAAATAATTCATCTTATCCTCATAATTTATATTACATGTATCATAATTTACACATTTATTATTTTATAATATAAAAATGTTTGCTTTTTTTTTTTTTTTTTTGTCTTTTCCTTGAATATGTTGCAACCTTTCAAAATAAATACAAAGCAAAAGGCCAAGCCAGTCCTAGAACAGTAGGAAAGTCACTGGCAGGAAAGTCGAAACTAAAAACATTATATAATTATTATTTTAGAAGTGACTGGAGGTACAAAGACACACTTTAAAAGGTCTTAGATGTCTTTTTAAATCATTCCCCATAAGGTCATGCAGTAAGTATCTAAAATCCAATGGCAAGAGCAAGGAGGAACTTTAGTCTCACCCCTAATGGAAAGGAGCTGGCCCCACTGGAAAGGATGCATCACCAGAAACTTTGTAGTGTTCTTCCTCATTATGTACACACCTAGCATTCAACGTGCATCCCCAAAAACTGAGAGCAGCCACTGCATGATCAGCAGTTGCAAAAGCTGGATTCAGGTGTCTTGGAGGTCCTGATACCAGCTTTCTCTCAGTCACACCATGGGATGAGAAGCTGCTATACCAGCACAGCACTGGTGCTTTGGAGTTGGATTGCCCCTGGCAGCTGCAAAGGGAGAAATGGAAACTTAGAGGACCTCTGTGATTTTATTGGAAGATGGAGGGGACCCTCTGCAACCAAATCATTACTGCCCTGAGCTAATTGAACAAACAGCGTCATTTGTAGGCCCCCAACAGAATTATGAACTGGGAGTAGCTTATTTGCTGGGGAAATTACCATTTGAATCTGCCCTGAAACCCTAAGTCAAGAATCAAACCTGTAGTTGTGTCATTTCAGCTGCATCTGGGGTGGTGTTTGGTTTGGTATGCAGTTTTTTGTTGTTTGTTGGGGTTTGTTTGTTTGTTTTAAAAAAAAGAGATTTTTAGGACAAACTGGAAAAAGTCTGTTTGGGATAGGAAGTGACATTTTTTATTATTATTTAAAAATTGAATCTATGAGGAATTTTGATGACCTCAGTGCAATTATGCAGATTGAAATGGTAAGAAGTGTTTTGAAACGCTAACAGATTTGAACGCCCTACTGATGCAACACACCATGAGGTCATCTCACAAAAAATGCCTCATAGTGGCTTATAGGAAAATATACATCTATTATAGTGGGGTTTTTTGTTTGTATTTTTTTTACTTGGTAAGATTTCAAAATGGGTAGCATGACAAATTTCACAGTTGCTGTTTTCACATATTTTTGCAATGTCACCTATCTTTACTGGTACATATTATGAAACCATTGTCCAAATCCACTGAAATATTCATTTTCTCTATATTTTTGTTCTATAATTTAGTTGACTACATACCTTCTTTTGCATCCCATCAGAATCATATGCGGTGCATGGTCTGCTATTTAGAGTCTTTTTCTTGGCACTAAATAAATCCCAAGAATGTGGCTACCAGTTGTTTCACAGCTTTTTATTCATCTGCAAAGAGTTTTTGCATTTGGGAGTGAATACATTGTTAGCAGAATATGTATTAACAGCCATAGTTTAAGCTGACTAATATTTTCCACTTTGCCAAACTTTAATTCTTTGCAATTTTTAAAATTATTGTTATACTGAATTCAACCTGGACTGAGAAAGGTTATTTCAGCAAAATTTGTTCTTCTTCCCCCTAGAATGCAGTTTGGGAAAAATATAATGTTTGGCTTATATTAATGGTTTAAAATAACTTGCTAGACTTATGAAAATCAACTTATATTTGCCAAGTTCTGTGGTTTGGAAGATTGTTTTACACGTGCTCAGAAGCAATATACTTGAGATAGCAAGAATCTGCTGAAGATGTAATCTGCACTGAGCATATTCTGTACTCACCTGCATGCCCAAAAACCTCCTGCCAACCTGCTGCAACTCACAGGAGAGGAGAAAAAAAAAAAACCAAAAAACCAAAAAACCCCTATTCTAGAATATCAAGAGCTTTTTGACCAATAATTTTGTATTACTCAGAAGCTATTATGGTGAAGGAAATGACAACAAAATACAGGATTGCCCCCACCCTTCACTCTTGGTGGTACTTTTTTGATGATCATGATTGGCAAGGATTAATCATTTGATGAAAGTCAGCTGAATTAGAGACCTAATGGACTTACATGCAGGGTTTCTAACTTAATTCTTACAGAACCGGTACAAATTTATTTCCCAGATACAGTGCAACATTTCCCTTCCAAGAGGGTTTGTAGCCAACAGAGCAAACCTGGTTATTCCTATGCCATCTTCCATTTCTGAGCTGGTCTATTATGTGTTGAAGATTTAACTTCCATGGGGGCTGTATGCAGCCTCTGTCACTGGAGGACTGCTGTGGCACATTTGGCCCTCTTCCAGGACAGAGAAGAAAATTTCTGGAAGAGTTAAATTCTTCTGATGAAAATATCTCACTGCTAGCATGAAAGATAGACTTATGACCATAGACCTTAACAGAAAGATGTCATGTGGAAGAGGTGCACACATAAGTAGAAATAATATAACAGCGATTAGAGAAGACAGTGAGAAAAACCATATATAAGTATCTGTGATATTGTTTAGAGATATAAGTATCACCAGAAACTCTAATTTTGGTAGGAAAGAATGGATATGGACTGGAGAACAAATGGTATCAGTAATGATAAGCACTAATTACTTCTGGACTTGATACAGAACGGATTTCATCACACACCTCCTGGCTGGATAAGAAGTAATGTTATTTTTACTTGATTAGTATAAATGGGGAGGATATTAGAGAAGCAATATCTACAGAGGTAGCTATAGATTGTTTTTCATCAAACAACTATTAATTGAGTCAGCTGAAAATAAATTGGACATACTAAGTAGTTTTCAAAACTTTAAGTCAAAACTAGAAAGAAAGAAAAATTGCATTAATTTACATAACAAAGCACAAATAAACATTTGTTTTCATTAATATCTGATTTTTATAGAGTGAAAGTACTTCCAAACTAATCTTCTTAAGGTCTACAGAAAAGCTGATTTTGGTTATGTAATATGACACCATATTTTATGACTTATTACTGAATAATTTTCATATTATATATAAAAATGGGTGTTATTAAAAAATATTAGGATGGGGAAGGAACTACTAAATGGGACATGTGGAAACTTACTGGCTACTGTTAATTACTCCTGAGTCATTCATTAATCTGATTTTGCTTAAGTTTTGTTAATGACCTTAGTTGTTAGTCAGATTCTTTCCTGATTTTGAGAAGTCAGCAAATTTTACCAGGTTTGCTTTTATCACTTAGTAAGGTTGAATGACCTTGAAAAATATCAGATGAAAAATTAGATTAAACATAATGGTATAAGGTATAAGATCAGAAGCTTAAGAAAAAGAACAAGACATATGGCATCTTAGTGGTTAACAAAAGCTGTTAATAAAGAAATAATGATAATTAGTTAATATGACTAAAATACAACTAGCATATACTGAGTGACACACAAGTCAATGCTTAGAAGGAGCCCAAGTTTCTTATTCCTGTTCAGTTGACTGCAGGCAGCCTTTTGAGACACAGCATTTAGCTTGTGTCTGGTTGTACAGAGCCTTGAAGAATGGGTGGTTCATAGCCACCTGCAGACATTGGTATAGCCAACAAAATTTTGGGTTTCTTGGTTCATGGAAGACTTATTGGAACTAGAACAGATGCAGAGAAGCAAAACTGGAGTCAGTGGGGAAACCACCTCACCAAAATAAAGGCTATAAAGCATCACCACCATAGAGAGAAGGGTAACATCAGGAAAAGCTCTGGTACAACAAACATATGTATTAGGTTCAGTCTGGAAAGCAGAGAAAACGTCTAAGACACTGTAAGAGTTTTCTGACTTCAATAGAAAATAAAAGAATTACATCATTATAGCATCATAGAATGGTTTGGGTTAGAAGAAACCTTAAAGATCATCTAGTTCCAAACCTCTTACTACGGACCTGCCACTAGACCAGGTTGCTCAAAGCCCCATCCAACCTAGCCTTGAACACTTTCAGGGTGGGGGCATCCACAGCCTCTCTGGGCAACCCATTCCAGTGCCTCACTACCCACACAGTGAAGAACTTCTTCCTTATCTCTAATCTAAATCTAACATCTTTCAGCTTAAAGCCATTACCCCTTGTCCTATCTCTACATGGCCTTGTAAAAAGCACCTCTCCATCTTTCCTGTAGGCCCCCTTTAATTACTGGAAGGCTGCTATAAGGTCACCCTGGAGCCTTCTCTTGTCCAGGATGATCAACCCCAATTCTCTTAGCCTGTTCTCATAGGTGAGGTGCTCCAGCCCTCTGAACATCTTCACAGCCCTCCTCTGGACTTGTTCCAATAGGTCCATGTCCTTCTTATGTTGCGGGACCCAGAACTGGACACAGTACTCCAAGTGAGTACTCCAGTACTCCTCACCAAAGCAATGTAGAGGGAAAAAACCACCCCCCTCAAATTTCTTGTCGCAATTCTTTTGATGCAGCCCAGGATACAGTTGGCTTCCTGAGCTGTCAGCACGCGTTGCCGCATCATGTTGAGCTTCTTCTCAACCAACACCTCCAGGTCCTTCTTCACAGGGCTGTTCTTAACCCATTCATTGCCCAGCCTGTATTTGTGCTTGGGATTGCCCTAATCCAGGTGCAGGATCTTGCACTTGGCCTTGTTGAACTTCATGAGGTTTGTGTAGGCCCACCTCTCAAGCCCTGCAAGGTCCTTCTCGATGGCATCCCTTCCTTCCCATTTGTTGACCACGCCACCCAGCTCAGTGTCACTGGCGAACTTGCAGAGGGTGCACTCAATCCCACTGTCCATATCACTCACAAAGATGTTAAACAGCACTGGTCGTAGTATCAATCCCTAAGGAGCACCACTCGTCACTGGTCTCCACTTGGACATCAAGCCATTTACTGCAGCTATTTGAGTGCAGCCATCCAGACACTTCCTTATACACCAAGTAGTCCATTCATCAAAACCATGTCTCTCCAATTTAGAGACAAGGATGTCATGCAGGATAGTGTTGAATGCACAAGTCCAGGTGACAATGTTACCCTTGCTCTTCCCTTATCCAGCAATGCTGTAACCCCATCACAGAAGGCCACCAAATCTGTCAGGCACAATTTGCCCTTAGTGAAGCCATGCTGGCTGTCACCAATCACCTTCCTATTTTCCATATGCCTTAGCATAGTTACCAGGGAGAACTGCACCATGATCTTGCTCGGCACAGAGGTGAGACTGACTGGCCTGTAGTTCCCCGAGTCTTCCTTTTTTTTGCTTTTTAAAAATGGGGGTTATGTTTCCCTTCTTCCAGTCAGGAGGATCTTCACCGAACTGCCACAACTTCTCACGTACGATGAATAGTGGCGTTGCCACTTTATCCACCAATTCCCTCAGGACTCATCGATGCATCTCATCAGGTTCCATGGACTCATGCACCTTCAGGTTCCTTAGGTGGTCTTGAACCTGATCTCCTACATTGGGCAGTTCTTCATTCTCCCAGTCCCTGCCTTTGCCTTTTGGGCCTTGAGACTGTGGAGCACTTGCCAGTGAAGACTGAGGCAAAAAGCCATTGAGTACCTCAGCCTTCTCCATATCCCAGGCAAGCAGGACTCCTGTTTCCTTCCAGAGAGGGATCACACTTTCCCTAGGCTTCCTTTTATGACTGACACACTTATAGAAGCTTTTCTTGTTGATCTTGATGTCCATGGCCAAATTTAATTCTCTAAGTGCTTTGGCTTTCCTAACCTGATCCCTCGCTGCATAGACAATTTCTCTGTATTCCTCCCAGGATATCTGTTCTTGCTTCCACTCTCTGTAGGCTTCCTTTTTGTGTTTGAGTTTGTCCAGTAGCTCACTGTTCATCCATGAAGGCCTCCAGGTATTTCTGCCTGACTTCCTCTTTGTTGGGATGCATCACTCTTGAGCTTGGAAGAGGTGATCCTTGAATATTAAAACCAGCTTTCTTGGGCCTCTCTTTCCTCCAGGGCTTTATTCCATGGTACTCTACTAAGCAAAGACCCTGAGCAGGTCCTGAAATCCAGGGTAGTGAGCTTGCTGTGCACCCTCCTTGCTGCCCTAAGGATCTTGAACTCTACCATTTCATAATCACTGAAGCCACGGCTGCCCTAGAGCTTCACATTCCCCACCAAGCCCTTGTTGGTGGTGAGAACAAGGTTCAGCATAGCACCTCTCCTCATTGGTGCCCCCTCAGTTGGAGAAGGAAGCTATCATCAACACATTCCACAAAGTCTGCTATGTTGTCCCTCCAACAGATATCAGGGTGTTTGAAATCCCCAATAAGAACCAGGGCTTATGAAGGTGAGGCTGCTCCTATTTGTCTATATGGGGCCTCATCTGCTCAGTTTTCCTGGTCCGGTGGCCTGCAGCAGACTCCCACTATAATCACATGTCCCTGCCCTCCCTTTAATCCTGACCCATAAGCTCTTGGTTGGCTCCTCATACATCCCAGGTGGAGCTCCATGCACTCCAGCTGTTCATTGACAGAGGGCGACACCTCCTCCTCATCACCCCTGCCTGTCCTTCCTAACAAACCTCTACATAAAGCTTCGGTCATAGAAGCCATCCCATCAAATCTCCATTATGTCAATAAGATCATAGCCCTACCAACGTGTACATGTCTCTAATTCCTCTTGTTCTTTCCCCACGCTATGTGCATTTGCATAGAGGCATTTATGTTAGTTTTAATATATACATTGGTGCTTATATTCACATTATTGTGAATTCAAGGCAATAGACTCAGGAAATCTTTTCTTACTCTTCATTGCTTTTTCTACTTTCTACGCAATATATTTAATACGTAGTTACCCAATCTAAACTTAGCCAGGCTCCACTTTTTCAGCCTTTATTTTGTGACTAGTGCCTAGCAGTGGATATTGCAATAATGTTGTTAGAGGTCGAGTTCAAGACCAGCTCAGACTTCTGACCCAACTATTGCCCCCTGGCATCACATAAATCCTGACTTACGATAATCTTTTCAGCCTCTGTGAGCAGACAGGGCATGGCTGCAGGTCACAAAAACAATCAGTGCAATTTAATTAAAAGCAAATGCAGCCCCCAGAGAACTGGCAAATCTGAGCAAGCTACTGGGAACCACCAGAGCTCTGCTCTCTGCACTGCACATTCACAGTCTTTCAGTCTGAGTCCCTCCAAAAACCCTGCTCAGTCCCATTTCACTGTGTTTCACTGAATTTAAACACATGAAGAACCCTTTCTATCAACTTGTATAACCTCCCTCATGCCATAGACCACTGAATTTCACGTAGTCATATACATACAACCCCAACAAAACCACAGAATATGTATTACAGAACAGAAACTCCTTGTTGAGCTATGCTTACACAGTAGGAATCTGTCAAGGTTTTGACTACAGCCCATGAGGACAAACCTGAACTGTCTGCTATTGATAGCAACAGGCACAGCAGCATTGGGTCAGTCAGCCTTGTAAAAACACTTGCTAGTTGTGCTGTGCTCTTTAGTGCTGCCACATTGACACATAGCTACTTTGAAGACTGAGTAAAGAGAAAGAGAAGAGCAATGAAACGTCTCAATGAAAGAAAAGAGCATCTAGGCTGCAAGTTAAGCCTTCAGTGGAATAAACTGTCTTCTACACATATTTTTTCTCTACAGAGAAAGTTCATAATGATCACATCCAACCTGGAAATTCCTGTACAGGAAGGAAAATAGGACAAAAGGGATGAAAGCACATAATTAAGACATAAACACATATGTGTTTTGTTCAAAATTAGGAGCTGAAGCTGATAATATAACTCAGATCACCCAGTTATATGATCCATGGCCTACTGAAATCCCACTGAGTTTACTTTTTTGTTCTGTGATTTTATAGCACTACATAAAATGGGGGTTGGATATTGTGATATAGACACTTACGGAACTATATACATCGCTAAAGCCTCCTACCGGAAACTTTGCTTTTATGTTACTGCTGTTGTTACTCTTGTCATTGCTGCTCATATTGTTATCTTTCCATGCCCTCAAGAAAAATGTTGAAAACAGAGAAATGTAAATACGGCTTTCATGTAAATAATAAAACTTGAAAGCCGCTTTCAAGAGAACTACAAGCAGAGTGCTACAGTATTTGCTACCCTGATGCATGCACAGTGTGAACTGATGAACGTGTCCAAGGAACGTTTACACAATAAATGGAGAATCCATAGCGCAAGTAGCTTTTGCGTGTGGGCCTCACCTTTGCCTACAGCTAAGTCCCATAACCTCGTCTCATGATCCCCTGCACCAGGCAGTTCCTGTTAGCAGTCACACCAACTAGGTCAGCTCAGTTTTCTTGGCCATGTGGGGGCCAAGTGCAGGAGAGTGATTGAAGCACTGCTTTGAAAACTCATGAGACAGCAGCCCAGCTGTGGGAAAGCTCACAGGGAAGGGCAACTCTGCAAGTCTCACACTTAATGCTTGAGCTTGGAAAGGTCTGCAAAAATAATCTTGCTTCTACTGAGAGGACTTGAGAAGGGAGGAGGGATGTCATATGGGGAGTGCCTTCCTGTGTGTTCCTACAGCATCCAATACAACAGCTCCCCGATGCTTTTTGAGGGCCTTGGAAACTAGCATAACACAAACAATAATACATTATCATCACCTCTAGTCCTTACTCGTTTTCTCCCAAATGCTTAACCTGCCAAAAGGAGAGAGGGGACCTGAACCAGAAATGGGATACACATTCCCTGCAAAACAGAATCGCGTCATAACTTAAATAACAGAGATGTTGTGTGCAGGTTGCTGACAGGTTTGAAGTCCTAGCTTAGAGAAGCCCTAAATCTTCTCTTGAATTTACACTTCTGGCTCCTCTCTCCCCCTCAGGAGCACCACATTAATCACTTACAATTGTCTTCCTGGAACTGGGTGGTAACTCTGTGCAGTCAAGAGCACTCTCTCTACAATTAAAGCTTGTCTCCTTATTAATAGGTATAATCACACTCATTGCTTGCAGCAATTTGTACGTTTTCTACTACAACCCTACATTTCATTACCTAGGAGTGTGTAAAAAGTATATTTTTTTCACATACTCATAAGAAACAAACAAAAAGGCTTTGTCCTCAAGGACAGTATCAGGAGGGCTAGCTATGTAAACAGTAATCCTGTCTCCCACTCTGCTATGCAGGCATCATCATTTGTGAGTTACACCATGGGGGAAGGCTCGAATGAGGCTCGCAATGTATGTAAAGAGGAAAGGCAGATGTTCTCTTTTAGGAAAACAGTGGATCTATTTTTCCCAATATACGTGTGAAAGGCAGTCAGTGCCATAACGCAATCAGGGGACATTTTTGCTCTGATGGTTCTGCTTTGCCATTTCTCCTGCTGCCCAAAGCCTATGGGACTTAGCAGCTGTCACACCAGGGGCCATCCAGTAACTCCCGTCAGTGTCACTCGAGCACGCACATTGTTTGATACCTTGTTCTGTTCAGGAAATGGGTGGGAAACCACACTGTGCTTGAATGGGTTTTCTATGTATGCCTTGGGAAGGGGGGAGGAGAAACACATCTAACAGTTGTTCTCACATTTCTTTAAAACTATAACTAGTACAGTGCAACAGGGATTATCTATGGTATTTTTTTTACAAACACACAAAACAACGATGCAAGAATCTTTCTTAATATGATTTTCTCATTAAAGATTTAATTTCATACTTAACTTGAACCCTAATGGAGGCTAGCACAGTCTAAGAGCTAAATCATGAGTATTTAATGCAGAACAGAACATGTACTTAATTACCAGAGTGAATCTTAGAATAGTTTAACTTCTTTTGTTATAGTAAAATCAAAAGGGTTTCAACATTTAGGTCTTGGTCTTGCACAGACATGTCCCTTTGTGGATCTGTTTGCATGACTGGAGCCTCCATTTACTTCTATTATTACAGAGATAATTGGTGCATAATGAAAAATGCTTAAACAACTATTATATTATACAGAGCTAAATTTAGAATTTTTCATTATATTGTACTTTTTACTCAGTAGGAACTAGGAGCCCCATAGGGTTTCCATGTATAATTTATCCACCTTCCATCTTATGCATGGGTTTTTTGAAATGCAAATATTCTTCTGTTTAAGCTTGGAACAGGGACAAACCTTCCTGTAGCGCATCTTTTTTTTTAATTTTTTTTTTTTTTTTAATTTTCTGTGTTCTGTAGGTTCCCACAGAGTGATTCCAGTCCTGCAAAGTCAAATCGTGACCAGCTAAACCAGTTATTATTGCTATTGTTATTGTTGTTTTTTTTTCTTTTAACATAGAAGTTATGACTTTATTAGATTCTTTTCTACCTCAAAAATCACCAATATAATTATTTTGTGATAGCATATGTGCCTTTTGTTGAGCCTTTTCTGACCACAGACTTTCAACAAGACTGCATTCTTGTCTTATTTGTCATATTCCATGTTCTTGGCAAGACAGCCAAGACTGCTTGAAGCTGGACTCCTGCTCTACTGTAAGAGAAATCACTCAATGTTTCTTAATTCTCCCTGTGGCAAACTACTAGATGGGGCAGACATATTCAGCATTGGAGATAAAGCACTGTTTTCCTTTTCTTTTTTTTTTTAGTTAATATCTAGGTAGAAATAGCATTTTATCTGAATTTCAGAATTCTTCTTGATTTGTTTTGAAACCTTGCAGTTATGTGATGAGCCTTTCTTGGGTTAAAGTAAGATATTTTTTACTCCTCTCAGAAGAGTTAAGAAGACAGTTCAGTTCTATAAAGCTATGTTATAGATTATATATCCCTAGGGAAAAATACATTAAGCCCTCTAAAGAGATGAATCTCCAAAAAGCTAAAGACACAACTTGACTGCTGAGTTCATTCTGACAAGATTAATAAATAGAAAACTTCAACAATAGGAAATACGAAACTTCCATTGCAATAAGTAAACATGAATGCTTAGGGAAAAGCTCTCATAGGTGAGTGAACCTTATCCCTCCTCTGTACTTGTGCTGGATTTACCTTTGCTTGTCACCTAACCTGTCACTGGAATGAGTCATGCTCAAAGTCATGGAGATAGAATAGATCACCTTAGAAGAATACATGATCTATCTCACTAGGTAATTTATGTGTCTGTTGCAAATTAACATATTATTAAAGAAAGACCAGCAGCAAAGCAAAGCCAGAAAAGGACTGGTTTAGGTGGTTCCCACAGATTACAAGGTGATACCACAGGTTTTTGCATTCTTGTTTTCCTGCACAAAACCAGAAGAAGCGGAGGGCAAAAGAGAGAGAGAATGGAAAATACTGCTGAGGAGGGACCAAAACAACCTGAAAGACTGTTAGATGAACTAGAAAGTATTATGAGATTTAAAAAGGAAAGGGAATACTTTGATGCAATGGGAATATTTCTTCAGCATAATAATAATCAATAAATACACACGCCTTCATGGAATGATGCAGCTTCATAATGCACATCTTTGGCACAAACCAATCGTTTCTTCCCATGTTAGACTAAATTTGATCAGCAGGAGGCAGACAGCCAAAGGAATACAGACTGCCTGAGATCTGCACTGAGGATTAGTAGGAAATATATAGAAAATCAGTTGCTAACCATTTAAAAGAATCAGGTCTTTATATTACCTACAAACAGGAGGGTTTTCCAAACTATTTATCTGGCAGGTCAGATGTAATCTGATAGTGTTACCACACTTTTTGCTACAGCAGTTTGACCTAGACCAAAATCCTTCTCAGGTTCCTTCCTTCTGGGAATACCATACTTAAGCTATGGGTCTTGTGATCACAGCAAGAAAAATCACAATGTGTATATGAAGTAAAAGTCAGTGCAATCACACTCTGAAGTGACCCTGACGTGACTCTGAGAGAGTTAGGCCCTGGAATCTACATGTTTGTGATATAATCATGCACAATAGATATTAAGATCTATACATCTACAGGCAGAAAAAGTTCTATGTTGAGAGTGTTTTCCTTACTTCTGATCTCACTGTTTTAAATATTTGGAAATATTTCACATCTTGCCAGGTAGAAGTAGGTATCAAAAGAAGAAAAAAAACCCACAACAAACCACTTTTTTTTTTTCATTAGTAATACATTTAGAGCTCCTTCTTGAACAAGAACATATTAATGTTACTTAGTGGTTGTTCTTAACAAAAAAAGAAAAAAAAAAAAAAAAAAAAAAAAAAAAAAAAAAAAAAAAAATTGGCAACCCAGCCAGAGGAAAATTCTTTTTTTTTAACAGCTTTTACAAAACTTTAAAAAATGTGCATGACTTTCTTTTGCTGCACACTTAATATGAAAAAGAGTACATACAAACATAGCAACACACATTTTTTGTTTGTTTTTTTAAATACAAATACCCTACAAATTAATGGGCGATAGCAGAAAATTCCTTTCCTTTCTATCTTAGCTCAGAAACCACAAAGTCATTCAGTTTTGGATTCATTCCTATTTCTGAGACTCCCCAGGAGATTTAGTAAAAGTAAGACATAGCTCTTTCCTGGAATCCCATGGGCTTTACAACATTTTTTAGATGTAGATAAGGCTGTTACGCTCTGCATTTGGAAAGTCAAGATTTCATTTATAAGGTGCTGAAGCTGGAAGGCTTTCATGTTAGGCCCTCAGTTCACAATCTCCATCAAAAAAGGAAATGGAGGGTATGTCAGCAGCAAACAACTGACCACAGAACAGAGACATCTCAGTTCAGTGTGTATGTTCACACAGCTGAGTGCTATGTAGAGATACCATGTGGGTCTGGCGAGTCAAATATTTATGTTAGCACAGCACTGCTTTCAGCAGCTGCACTTCAACAGCGCTGCTTGGGCCCAGTACCAAGTTACCATCTTTCAAGATTTCAGGTGTCTTGCAAAGGTTAAAAGGAGTCTTCACTGCTTGAGTGATGACTCTTCTCTTGGGCAGACACAGAGGGGGGGAATAAAATATTTTTTCAAATAACATTCTAGAGGAGCTCAGATTTTGCTTCTGAATAGATGCAGGGTGGTAGGGAACACAGTATGAGAAGCATTCAATATGGGCACAGCTCTGGGAAATGTATTGCCACAGGTTCATGCAGAGGTGACAGTTGAGTTTTGTAACCACCAGAGAATTGTTTCCTGATGACTCCTGTTCTTTTAGCCTCTTTTCCACAGGCAATGGACTGATCTGCAGTATTTAACCAGGAATAACCTCTTCTTAGAGATCACCTTTTTAGATTGATGCTGAAGTCTCTCAGGACAGTGGTGGTAACTGGGACCAGGAGCAGCTGTTCTGTGGCTTGAACCCTTTTTCCAGGCTCTCCCAACCCTGGGTGCTCCACCTGGTGACAGGCTTGCAGCCACTCACAGAGGGTTGGAAAGTGGGAATGTGCGTGGACTGCTGGAAGAGGAGCAGGTGTCTTCAGTAACATGCCAAGCTACAGCTCCAAGTATGGACACTAGAGCGAATTTTCCTGGATCAAAATTCAAGGAAAACAAGCACATCTATCAGTAGCAGAGCTGCGAAAATAAGGTTTGTTCAGATTTATACTATGGCTTTTACATCTTCCCATGAAAACAGACACCTACAATGATCCCAATTCTTTTCACAGCTGTCTTCTTAATATACTACTCTCTTCTTTTACCTCATATTTTCCTCTCTTCTTTTACATTTCCAGTCCCCCTTTCCCAGTATGGTCAACTCCCATTTCCATTTTACTCTAACCTCCCAGTTCCCACTACTCCCCTGTGTCCAGATCTCTCCCTTGTTAGCTGGGAAACAGGCAATGTGGCAGATTTGGAGATGGCAGATCAGCCAGGGAATATTCATTTTCTATTACATAACAGAAGAACAAGCAGATAAATATGCTGCATTTGAACTAGTACTTCCCCCAGCAGGGCAACAAATTATATGCTGCTGTTCATTGAATGGTTTAAGGATTTAAATCTCTTTGAGATCTTTATCCTTCAGTGAAATTCATTTGGAACTGGACATCACTGTGGAATGAAGGGCAGAGAGTATAATCACATAAGCCTCCTTTCACTGGGAAGCCACATTAAAAAAAACCAACACAGCCAAAACAGGTAAAAGAAGGAAAAATAATTATGCTGCCTTTTGGAGACTGGATGGAAGCAGAAAGACTTGACAATTTGATAAAGATTATGCAGTGATCAGGGTCAGAAGCAATGTTTAGAATGTCCCTTAAAATGTTAAGGGTTTTTTGGATGGTGCTTATATGTGCTATGATATGCAGATACCACTGAGTCACTGTCTACCAACAACAGTAAAGGCTGTGGGTCTGCTGTGCCAGACCCCACACTAGCTTAGGAGAAAATCACCTTCCTTCCTCATTTTCCATTTTCTCCTCTATCTCATCAGGTTTTGGGACCTTCGCTGTGGTTCAGAGAAGCATGTCGGCAGAGTCAGCTGGGAGCATTTCAGAGAGGGGTACAATAGATAAGTAGCCCACAGTTCTGTGTGGGATTCTGGGGTTTAGGACCACACAACCTAGATGCCAGAAAACCATTTTATTGTGTGCACTGCATATGCTCTCAATGCTGCTGTCCAAATCACTGTCTGTGAGATGTACTTTCAGTGTTACTGTGTGGACCCCCAGGTCTTCTTGATAGCTAAAGACATTATTACTATATTATGTAAGAAATTTCCTGGAAAATCGTTGCAGTTAATGTGAAATCAATTAAGTTACTGCTTCTACATAATGTATGCTATAGATTAAATCATGCTGGAGGCGGCTGCCTGACACTAAGTAGCTGTTGGGCACCACTACTCGAAGCGCTATGGAGAGCAGCAGCCGGTGTCACAGCGGGTGCTTGGGAAGGGGACGCTGCAGGTATGCGCCCCGCTGCCCCTTACAGGGTGCGGGGAAAGGCAACAGCTCCGGACTCTGCTCGCCCCACGAACCCCGCGATCAGAAGGGATGCTGCGGCCCTGCTGACCCTTGGGCTGTGAGATGCGGGGAGGCAGGGGGCCGGTGCTGCTAAGTACTTGGCTGTGCCGTGCCGTGCCGTGCCGTGCCGTGCCGTGCCGTGCCGTGCCGTGCCACCCCAGCCATGCCGTGCCGCGTTGTGCCGTGCCACCCGAGCTGTGCCATGCTGTGCGAGCCCGGCTGTGCCACACCGTGCCATGCCATGCCATTCCATGCCACGCCACCTCAGCCATTCCACACTGTGCCACTCCAATCGTGCTGTGCCATGCCATACCGTGCCACGCCCCCCAGCCATGCCATGCTGTGCCACTCCAGCTCTGCTGTGCCACCCGTGCCGTGCTGTGCCGTGCCACCCGGCCTGTCCACCCGAGCGCGGCCTCACCCTCCCACTTGTGTGTGATGGTGTGCGCGGGTGTATCAGGGTGTAGGAGGGTGCGTGCGGGTGTAGCAGGGTGTGTGCGGGTGCGTGCGGGTGCAGGAGCGTTTGCGGTGCCCCAAACCATGGCACGGGAGCGTTCCCGGCTGGTGCAAACCACCCCCCGCCCCAAACCCTCCCACCCCGCACCTTTAGGTGAGCACCGAGGGCTGGACGGACCCCGCGCCGCGAGCTGCCGGAGCCGGGCCCGAAGCCGGGCTGGGGGCGGGGGGTGTGGGGAGGTTTTGTCTCTGGCTCACCCGGCTCCCCCCACCCCGCAGCTCGGCTTCTTCCGTCGGGCGCGGCTGTCGCCGCCGGCCGTGCCGCGGTACCACGCGGTGAAGATCCCGCGGGAGGAGCGGCCGCAGTTCCGCGAGGAGAAAACGGGAACGATCCAGAGCAAGAGCTGGGCCGCCAGCCCGGGACCCGCCGCGCCCAGCTCGGCGTGACCCCCCCACGCCCCCCGGGCACGGGAGCT
>WUAM01000323.1:25579819-25592156 GCA_024336885.1 Actenoides hombroni
AGGCACAAACAAAAAAAAAAAAGAAATTAAAAAAAAAAAAAAAAAAAAAAAAAAAAAAAAAAAAAACAAAAAAAAAAAACCTAAAAAATATGTATGATTCTGAGGAACACTTTGTTTTTAGTGAGACTGACTTGAAAAAATTCCATCTACAGTGTTCGTTTTATATATATTGAGAATTGTTTGATAAACTCTACCACAGCAATTAGTAGTCATACCTGCTGACAGCAGAGTTGTGGCACAACACTTCAGTTTTTAAAAGTAGATTTTCATTATTTCAGTTTAAATCTCAGGAATTTAAAAGATTTTCCATGTTGAATGCTTTGGAAATACAGAGTGGAAAAATTACTTATGTCAGTACCCATGTTGTGGTTAATAAGGCAGATAGCTGTTAACAGCATTAATAGCACAAGCATTTCAAAGGTGTTTTTAACATAAAAGCATGGTCATAAAATTATTCATTTTGGAGAAAGTGAGGCTGGTCTGACTAGTGAAATTGACTGCATCTTTTCCTATCTGTAGCAGCTAGAGATAGCAGCCCTGCAGGCACAGTCAGTTTTCAAGAGATTTGTTAGACTTCAGTGTCAAATTCACTTAAAATGTAAGCAAGATTTGACTGTTTAACTTCTCACACATTGAAAACCAGAGCTATTAGCTGTGCCTAGCTAAATGCACCTTAACTTCTATTCCCTTCCAGTATGCTGTTTGCATTTGAATTCTTTATACTTTTTAAGAGATTCATAAATTTTTTAGTCCCCTGAATCATTAGGCTAGAGAACTGTGTATTTGTTGGGTGATACTTTCTACTTGGAGACAAAGAAGGCAAAAAGAAAGAATGTATTTTTTGTTTGGATTCTTTTATTGAAATCTTTAAGATACTAATTTAAAAGTATTGTGTCTCATGCTTGTAACCTATAAAAATCTTAGTCACAGGCCAGAGTCTCAGGGTCTCCTTGGGCTACATAGTATACAAGCAACTGAACAAAAACTAACATCCACTCCTCCACTCCCCCTTATTGTCTAACAGTTTAAGAAATTGCCAGGGTCGTAGAGTATTAGCAGTAGAAATGAGTTATTACCACATAGTAAGAGTTTTTCCTAGGCCTTATACCAGGCTCTCACTTAAGTTTTCCTAAGCACTGTCCCCCATGACATAGCTATGCTTTTTAAAGTGAGATTCCCAGAATTACATTACAAAGTCTGTTTTAATTCTTAACAACTGGCCTGACTTTTTAAAGCACCTTAATGAAAATCAACCCATCTTGTATTCATTTGATGATTCATTGTTGACTTTATTGCTGTAATCCCAAGGAATTCCATTTAAGGGCCAAGATCCCAAAGCAGAGGCCTGTGTATAAACCTAGAGCAGAAAGCAAGTCTTACTCCAAAGGGATAAGATTGTAAGTAAGATGAGAGAACAGATGGATATAGAGAGAGACGAGCAGATGAAAGGTCAAGGAAATGCGAATGCCAAACTGTGGATATAACACATTGGCCCATTATCTTTAAAGAGGTCTCAAATGTATCAACATCTGTCTCCTTCAGTACGGTGAGTAGATAGCGCCAAGGTAATCATGTTTGACAGGATATGATTTTGTACTCATTACGAAAGGACAGTCTTTGACACGTGATCACCTGAACTGTGCCAGCAGATCTTTGTGTAAATATGTGGCTTAAACTCACAACAGGTAGTTGCATGTATAAATTCCTTCACACTTCTTGATTTCACAAGAAAAATTTCAAGTGGACAAGAAAGTCCAAGTTTCAAAATTGACAAGAAAAAAAAAAGATTAATAGGGATTGTGGTAATGCTATTCTAGATGATTATGGTGTCTGAGAAAAAATGATTTCTATAATAAAGTTCTGTAACTCAGCAAATGAAACTTATTTGCTTCCTTTCAAATGAACCCAGTCAAATGGCTGCTGGGAGGGCAGAGCAGAAAGAAATGAAACAAGTTCAGCAAGTTAAGCTATCAGCTATTTCACAGTCTCCTTCAAGACAGTCCTATCACTAAAACTACAGTGATTAAGAAACAATTCCACTTGTCTATTGACTTAAACATTTTTAACCTGCAGGCACTGGAGCATGTCAATGCCCGACTTCTTGAGCTGTACCCAGATGATGAAGAACGATTTGATATTGTCCTGATGACTAATAACCATGCCCAAGTGGGAGTGAGACTGATAAACAGCATCAATCACTACGGTAAGTAAAATAAATACTACCTTGTATGACTGCTTGCTGTTACATAATCACGTGAATTAATTTTATTTTTCCTGTTCTGGTCCTGGTAAAAGCTGCTTCTTTGACACTGACACCCATTCCTCAGAGGATTATATTTATTTTGGGGCATCAGCATAAGTGAGGTAGCATTGAACAGAATTTGGTCCAGTGCTCTAGATTTAACTTGTCAGATGTGAATCTTAATTTCTGAGAAGTCCTTAAACTTTTTCATGTTTGTTATTTACACACTTTGTACCTTCACAGCAGTTATTCTGCTGTCTTAGAGATATTTTTTTTTTAAAATTCACAAGGAGGAAAGGCTTACCAAAGACTGTAGTCAGTTTAAGTTGTCCAGCTTGTTGAAATTACAGTGAACATATTTTTCATTTTTTTTAAGTTAACTGCCAGCTGTAGACTATTGTACCTTCTCACAAGTTCCTTTTACAGGTTTGTAGCATCAAGGCAGAGTCACACCTTGTGCTGTTCTTACTTTAGGCTTAACAATTGAACGTTTCTGTATGACGGGAGGAAAAAGCCCTATTGGTTACCTCACTGCGTATCTTACCAACTTGTACCTCTCAGCAGACTCTGAAAAAGTGCAAGAAGCAATAGAAGCAGGTTTGAATTTACATTCTTTTGTTGTCTCTCCATGGAGCATGTTAAAAAATTAATGTATCTGTGGGTCTTTCACAGAAAGTGTTGCTGCTTCATCAGCTGTAGAAACTCACAACTTGTATAGGGCAAACATCAATTATTTTTATTCAGTCAAATAAGATCAGGTTATTTCTTTGTATTGTGCCTCTCTTACCCTTCAGCCTGCTGATATTGACAACTTAATCAGACTTTACATTTGTCATACCTCTCTGTCTTCTCCCATGCTACAAGAAATGAACTCCTATACACACCTACTTGCCTCTGTTCAACTTCTGTTTCATTAGAAGTGATCTTTGATATTACTTACTAAAACCAACTTCTGTATTTTGTAAGGAGTTAAAAAATAGCAAATAATTTGATTCAGTGGTGTCTCCTTGGAATTTCCTGCTTGGTCTCATTTGCAGCACACTTTGTGGACTGTGTTTGTATATTCTTTTATGTGGAAGTGGAAGGAAGTATGTAAAAGAAGTTATATGAATGGGACAGCTTACATACATGTTACAGAACAGCCACGAGAAATTAGCTTTGCTGATCGCTTCTGCTCACTGCATATAAAGGTCACCACAAATAATTTGTTGGAACCCAACTGCTGACAGTTTATTGAACAGCTTTGCAGGACATGCTAACTGAGGTTCTCTGATCCATTTTCAGGCATCGCATCAGCTACGATGTTCACTGCCAACAAAGACGTTCCTTATTCCGACACACAGTTGAGGGTGGCATTCGATGGGGATGCAGTCCTCTTTTCTGATGAGTCAGAACAGATTGTCAAAGAGCAAGGATTAGACAGATTTTTTTAACATGAACAGCTGAATGAAAATAAGCCTCTTGCACAGGTTTGTCCTTCTTTGAATCAGTGAGTTTTCAAAGCATCTGTTAACTTGCTGCTGTACTTCTTCAGCTTCCCCAGTGTGTATGTATTCTTTGTAGAAGCTGTTTGCCCTATTTATTTCCTTTTTCAAAGATAATCTTTAAAATGCATATTTGACATTAAAAAACCCACCATTGTAGTCCTTTTGCCATATCTCACACTTCACTAAGAGAACTGCATAGATAAAGCAGTGACTTATAGTTGTATTTTAATTGTATCATTAGAAAAAGGAAAGGCTACTATTGATTTCCTTGATTTTATTTTTTTTTATCAACTTGTGTAGGTAATGTTAATTTCAAACACTGGAATATTCTGATTATTGAAGGAGGGTAATATCTGTGCTTATATCCAAGCAGAACTATGTAATTAGCTTAAACTGAGAAAACAGTTCTGCTGTTGTTAAAAATGATATAAATTCAAAATTTAAAACTTGTTTTATAAAAAGTACTGGACAGGGCAGTAGATTGCAGTTTGACCCAAATTTTCATTTACTTCTTTTAATCGGATTGTAATTCTAAAATTACCATGAATCTGGAAAGAGTTCAGTAATGTCTATGTAATTAGGTCTCTTACTGGTCTTTGCACAGGAAAAAAAAAGCAACTCATGATTCATAACAAGAAGAATTAAGTGTTTCTATATAACATTTTATTAATGTTAAATACTATAGTTATCACTTTATTTTTGTAAGAGATGTTTAAGCCCTAGTGAGAATCAGTTTCCTACTGATCATACCATGTAGGATTATGGTTTTAACTTTTTCCCAATTCCTAGTGAGGGCTCAGGCCCATTTGGACACATTACATAGAAAATTTGCTGAGTAGCACAGCATTAGGGAAGGAATCATCTATGTATCTGGCAATCTGGAAGAAAGCAAAAGAACAGTTTTGAGAGCTGTGGACAAATACTAAATATACTTCTTGTATTTCATACTCAGGGTCCTTTGAAAGGTTTTCTGGAAGACCTAGGGAAACTCCAGAAGAAGTTCTATGCAAAAAATGAACGATTAAATTGTCCCATAAGGACCTTCCTGGTCACAGCCAGAAGTGCAGCAAGCTCTGGAGCCAGAGTGCTGAAGACTCTTCGTAGCTGGGGTCTGGAGATTGATGAGGCTCTTTTCCTAGCAGGAGCTCCTAAAGGACCAATTCTGGTGAAAATCCGCCCTCACATTTTCTTTGATGACCAGATGTTTCATGTCGAAGGAGCACAGAAATTAGGCACCATAGCTGCTCATGTTCCTTATGGCGTTGCTCAGAAGTACCACAAATCTGCATGACTGGATGGCACCATTAATGATAAGGTCCTCAACTCAGCCAGCCTCTAATATACCAATAGTTATGTCTGAAAACCTCTACTTTTGTATTTTGTAAGCACTGTCTTTAAAGATTGAAGTTCTTCCTAGAGCACTTTTTAAAGGAAATATTTTTAACATTGGTAAGTTTTTAGCAGAGTTTTTTATTAGCATTCTTAAGCAGTTTAGGTTTTTTACTTGTCTGGATCTAACACTGTGGTTTTGATATTAGAAAAATATTTGTACTGGTTTTATAGCTTGAGATATATTTTGAGAGACAGAGAGAACAGTTATATTTTTTCTAAAAAACTGTTGATGGGTTATTTATAACAAAAGTCATGCTACAATGCTGATCCTTGATGGTTATTTCTGAAATTATCAAAAGCACTGTTTACATGTGTTTGCCTCTTGATGGTCTGCTTGTTACATATGTGTTCAGTAGGTCTTTTATCATAAGGTGTAATCTTTCAGTGAAATGTTAGCTTACTTGATCTTGTGTTTACAGGAACCCTTTATTTTTCGATAATGTTTTCCTATCCTAATAAAGCTGGCTTTACAGAACACTGGCATTTTCCTATGTAGACGTTTTAGCATAATTTCCTATGCAAAGTTCGTGTAATCAGCGTCTCTGTGTCTCTTGCCCCATTTGGATATGTAGACCCAGAAGTGACTGATTTCAGCGAAACTTGAAAAAATGCTAGAAGTCTCAAGACCCAATAGATTTTACAGAGCTGGGCAGAAGTCAGAGATGCCAAGAGTATCTTGACTGGGACAAAGACCTTCATAACAGCAGAGAATCTACCCCAAGTAATGCTGCTGATGGAACTTCTTGTTTCTTAATTAGATTCACTTAGGATTTACAGCTGTTCTGTGGTCTGAATGAACTCAGTTTGGCAACCTCACGAGTTTTGAGGGAACAGGTGCTTGTTGTGCCATGAGTTCATGTAAATTTACACCGTAGGTTTATTTTACCTCTTTTATTCTAAGTTCCTTTATCTCAGTGTCATCCATGTATATAAGTGCCTTCCAAATGACACAACTAACATCTGTCAGGTGGTGTTTGTTCTCTTTCTCTCCCTAGTGAAACAAGTGTCCTGTTTTATTTTTATTGTTGCTGTGTATTTATACCAGAAGAGACAAAACCAAAAGAATGTTCTTCGTAGTGGGAGTAGAAGCTGGTGAAGGCTTGTAATGATCTGTGGTTCCTGGGGGAATTCATTCCAGAATCTCATGTTAGCCTCTGAGAAAGTTTGGTCTCTTCTGTCCGGATGAACTGTCCTGTTATTGCAGAAAGCTTCATGGCATTAATTGTGGTTTCCCTCCCAGAAACATAGGCAATGTTTTATATGTTCTGGGTCCAAGTCACGAAGTTCTTTGAAAACAAAGGCAAAAGCTTTGATCCTACATGAAACTCAGATAGAGACCATTAGAAAGGTTTTTATGCGTTCACACCAGCATGTGTTGTCAATGAGATACACTGCAGAGTTCTAGTGTACTTGGAACTTCACAAGTGCTAAAGGCTTTGTGCCTAAAACGTATCACATATCCCAGCCCAGCCAGGAGGTGAGGAAGACGTGAATAACTGAGGCCTGGTCATTGTCTGCCAGGATGGGATAGAGTTACCCCGCCAAACAGAGATTATAAAAAATGTTATTAGCAGATGTTTTTTATGTGAGAGCTCAGAATCAGCAAAGAATCCAAAAATATTCCGTAGCTGTTGGATATAAATTGTGTGTGTACCTTCACTGCGAAAGCATGGCTGCAAATTTCAGGAACACTGGTCCTGCCTTGTGGAAGCAGAACGTGGATCAGCCATTCTTCATCCATGCGTTGTTTTTGCTGCAGAGGTTGGGTGCAGGAAAACAGAAAGGTTATATGCGGTGCATAGATTGCTGGCACTTGACTGTCACTTGACATAGCAATTCAGTCTTGATGCTGAAAAAGGCTAATGGGATCTTCGATCCCTGTGGGACTCCAGAGGTGAATGTCTCATGCTTGACAGGGTAAGCATGTAAAGCGGTGAATAAATTGGAAACTGAATCATATGGTCTATTATGTTCTCCTCTATTTCCAACCAACCATCTGCCTACAGCAAAAATGAAACCTACTGGCCAGTACATAGTTAGGAGCTTCCAGTTCTTACATCTTTTTTGATCTGTACAAATATGGTACTAGAGGACTACCCCTTACAGTGTCATTCTCAAGAGCACTAAGGCATGCTTGAAGAGAAATAAGAGTTCACATACTAGATTTACATAATAGAATTTACATTCTTAGTCATAGTATTCAAATTGACATTAAAGTCCAGAAGTTAATGTTAAGGTCCACAATCACTTCTCCTTAGTTGAGCAAAATGCCCTTAGATATTTCTTCAGATTATACACTGTATTTTAATCATCGGGCAACTGTCCCAGGCTTGACGACTGCTTCTCTGCATATCCAGCTGGCAGCACATTGAGTGGAGCCTCATTTGCTCATGCAGGTGCCTTACAGATTAATCTGGATGTTTGGGGAGACTCAGGCTCGCCAAGTAGTCTCTGCCAGTTACAATTATGGTCTAATGGTCCAAGGCACAGCTTGGCTAGTAGACCAAAATAATTTTCAAGAAAACTCTCTGAAATGGGATGGGAGCTGAGGGAAAGGGTTTTCTGTTTTTGTAGACATAGACCAAAATTGTTTCTTTATACCATTCCAGTCCACAAAACAAACAACAACAACAACAAAACCAACAAAAGTGGCTTGCTGCTTATGTTCATGCCCTGGCACCTTATAACCCTAAGCCAGTCACAACAGAAAACATTTTTTCAATAGAGGAATAGAGAAAAGTCTACAGTTCTGCACTGTCCTTTCAATCAGCCCATTTATAACACTGGAATATAAACTCATGAAAAGGAAACTGTCATTCAAGCCAAAACCTGGAAGAGGATTAATGGTAACACAGATTGAATTCTGTGCAGAAACAGAACTTTGTCAGGCAAAGCCAGTCCTCGTTCCATTAGCTTCCAGGTTTCCGCATCACATCACAGTGAAGGATCCAGGTAAGACAAACAGGAATGTCTCCTACTGCTACCAGTCCTCATGGGTAAAAATGTTGGAAATCAGATCCTGAAGGTGAGCTGACTTTATTTCATTTTTTTACAGAACATATTGTCAGACTGTTTTGGATACTTCCCACCAGCTACCAAGACATAATAAACCCATGTTTCCCAGTTCCTTTGCATGTCCAAGACATCCTTTCAGTTTCAAGGCTAGCATGTCATGCATAGTGAAACAACCATCTGTAGGAAACAAAATATTTAAATGAAGATTTGGAGATGGTCATCATTGCATGTGTTCCAACATGTGTCCTCCTGTGTTCCTGAACTGTGATTTGTTCTAAGGATTCAGGAATTAGAGGGCTTCTACATGCTGAGGAGGTTCCTCAGGTGCCCCCATTAGTCTCCTTTGCCGGATCCTGTCACCTGCACTGGCATGCACTATTGCTAAACAACACACCCTCTCCTCAAGTGCAACAGCTGGGTAGAGAAAGCAGTGAAGCAGGTCAGTATCTTAAGAGAAAACTTTGAGTTAGCCTGCTCAGTAGCATCTGGGTCCAACAACATCTGAACACAGATTTCATCCCTGCCTAGATGAGCAGCTTCTGATCACTATCAGCTGTGACTGCCTATGCATAATGGTCCTTGAACTGAAGGTTGGGTTAACCACTGATGCACTCAGGGAGGATCCTTGAGGCAGTGCCCTGTCCAACACATTCATAGTCTTCTGAAGTAGCAGGTGTATCAGAGATGACTGCCAGAGTCCCCACTGCCAGATGCCCAAGAGCAGATTGTTTACCCCGCACCACGAGGATTTCTTACAGGATGAATCTGTTTCATCAACAGGGCATTTCCTGGTTCTCTTGTTTTGGCAACCACTCACTGGCAACCACTGTCCCTTTCTTATGGTCCTTGGCTGTGAGGTCATTAGGCAGCGGAAGTGGGCATGTCCCCAACACCTTCCAAAGATATGATTTACTATGAGCAGAGCATATGGAAGAACACCTCAAACTGGTTATGGCTCTTATGTTAAGGATGCCACAATCCATCTGTGTCACAAGCATATGCAATGGTGTGGCCTGATTAAAATACCCTTTGGTGTAGCCCTAAGTCTCAGAGTAGAGCAAAGAGCCAAAAATGAAAAAAGTTTTCTGTGCTGAAGACAAAGACAGAATTATCTTAGTGAATCCAATGTATATATGTGGTATCTACACAGTTCTTAAACTGCCTAAAAAGTGTGAGAGACAGTATGAAGAAGGATGATACGGATACTTCCAGAGAAATCTGGTATGTTTCTTCAGCTATAACATGACTTGAAGTCACCCTCAGAACAAGCTGCAGCATTGTGAACAGATTATGAGTAGCATCTACATGTGACAGTTAAGGGGAAGTTACTATTGCAAAAGGTTATCACATCCAGACCAGCCACAAGAAACTGGACAAAAGGTTCATGGGTTTCCTCTTGGGTTTCTTACTCATTTCCCCAAATATACTAGGTCTTAATTCAGTGCTCATTATCAGACAAGTTTGTTCCTGGCCTGACCTACAGACTGTTGTCTCCCTGGACCCAACTCATCTGCACACTGGCCCCCTGTCCTGATCCTGAAGTTGTATTAATCCATGTCATTCTATCCTCATTGTCTCGATCTTGTTCCTAAATCTACACTGAACTGTATTACTGGTTGTTTTTTTTTCGCGTGTGTGTATGTGTGTGTGAAACACCTTTTTTTAATTTACATTGCTCTTGGTCAAAATTCAGTTAACTTTTAATGGTCTCTCTGTACATATCTACTAGCAACTCACCCAGGGCTAGGATGAAAAGGATTTTGAGTGACTGAACCTCAGTGATTCCCTGGATGGGTTCATCTTGCCTTGGGTGGGTTTGCCCAGGTCTGGGATTAGTAAAGGTAGGATCTAGAGACATGATGATGGTGGCTGAAAACAGGTTTTGGGTTAAGGATTCAAAACTAAGTTGGTAGGTCTGAGGAGTCCAAGGGTCTCCGTGCCAACAACTGGAGAGGTCCTGTCTGAGTGCAAGCTACTAGACAAACCATATATTTGAGGGATCCACATTATGTGCATATGTGACTCACTATCACATTTCAAACTGGACAATAGGAAGAGACCAGTATCTGGAAAAACACAGTGTCAGAGCTGGTGCCTGGGTCTCTGGGAATAGATACTGGATGGACTTACGGTGCATGCTAATATTTAAGAGACCAGTGATTATAAATGTGCTTGTGTGGTGAGTGAGTGGACGTACACATATGTTCTGCAGGCAGCCTCCCTTCTACCAGTATGGGATGGAACAGAGCCCCTCAATCCCGAAATCTTCCAAATTTGGTTACCTCAAACAGGCTACCTCTAATCTAATACTACTCCACTGAAGTTGGTCCTAGAAGCAAGCTCACTGGTATGTTTAGACTCCAGAATAGCTATCAGAGCAGACATTGCTGTAATTACTTTTGTAACACTCTCCCATACCCCTACAACCCATCACTTCTGCTTGCAACATGCAGGTAGGTTATCCAGACGAGCTTGGCCGTGTAGTAACATCTCTGTTATGCTCAAACACTCAATCCAAATTGATTCAGAGCAACAGAACCTGCTGAAATACCTAAGAAAGAAATTTTATCTTGAAGGTCGTATGGGGGTAGGTCTCAACATGCCACTCTGACATAGTCTTTCACTCCACTTACATCCGTAGCCTAAACTTCCCCAGAACATTTCATCAGCACAAAGGCCAGCTTGCATGGAAAGTTCCACATGTATGTTACCTCTCCAGAACACAGTGGCTGCTTCCAAACTGCCTAGCAGGAGGTCACAAGCTGTAGGAGAGTCCCAACCAGCTCCCAGCCTTGGGCCAAAACTCTGCCGCAGGCAGCGTAACAGCATAGTTGTTGCATTCTTGTGCTGGGAGCTTTCCCTGGCACCATCTCATCTAGTGCGCCAGACTCTGTGTCTCAACCTAAAGAGCCAAAGCAGACAGAATTGAATATGGCTTTTGCAGAAGAACTTGATCTGCCATAACACTCAAAGACTGGTAATGAAATTTATAGGTGCCCATAATGTCTATTTTCCCTATAATGGAGTCACCTCTGTGAGACTGACAGTACAACATTTTGGTAAAATCTCTGCTAGCACACTGTTGGGAAATGCTCTTTGACCATCTCTCAACTGGGAAAACTCGACTATCTCTGTCATTACTTTGTTGTCATTGTCTGCTAATTCTAAAGTTGTTAGAACAGTCCCTGGTTTTGTTTTGGGCTGGCTCTCTCCTAGACAATACCCATCCACCTTTCAGGTGTTAGCATAGGATGAAAACCAAGAACTAGCTTGGACGTTCTGGGGTTTGAGAGGCTACTCGTTGGGGATTATAATAGTTTACTTATAGAATATTAGAATTAATTGTGTAATCACTTAATATTAGGTGGAGTTGAAACTTTGTTTTGCTGAGCATGAGTGACTGGAGTGCTGAGGCCTTAGGACGCAAACCACAACTTAGCTTCAGCTTAGTTGAAACGGAGAAGTACTGGGAGTCTTGCACAACAAGATAAATTGGACCAAACCTGTAATTCAAAGAAAAGACCCTCAAAGAAAGAGATAAACCATTCTATCCGAAGCCAACAGAAAAGAGAGAAGATCCAGGGGCAGGTGAGATGGGAGTATAGTGAAACTACATGAGCAGGTAAAGTTTGAAAGATGCTACTCCAGTCATCATAGAGGAAGAGTGACCATTAAACAAGGTAATTGCACAGAAATTCTGTGCGTGTCACATGGACAGGCAGGCAAACACTTCGTGTAATGGATTGTAAGGCCTTAAAAGGCACAGGGAAACAATCTCTCTCAGCTTGAGCTGAACAAAACCAACTCTTGGTACAACCAAGGGTCTGAATTCTTCTTCACAGTTGGAGTCTAACGCTGGTTCCGGCTGCACCTGGATTTCTCTCTGACAGGAAGGTTAGAAAGCGAGAGTCCAGTCTGAACCTCGCGACTCGGCAACAGCGTCTTCCCGGAATCTTCAATTGCGCTGTTCTGTGCCGGGTTGCTGCAGTACCGAACACCAGTCCTGGGTGTATTTAATTTACCAGTGTGGACATTGAAACCAGCGAGGCAGCCGTGGGACAGACGGAGGGATGCGCTACCGCCGGCATGTCCCACTGCTCTGCAGTTTAGAGGCCGGGAAGCAAGCTGCAGCCTTGCGGAGATAGCTCCGACCACGGCCCGCACTTGGCTTTGGGTCGCCCTCGGGACCACCGCGGAGCCG
>WUAM01000323.1:25592215-25610212 GCA_024336885.1 Actenoides hombroni
CCCCCCTGCCCCGGGCCACCTCCGGGGCCCCCCTGGCGCGGGGGCCGCCGCCCCCGCGGGCGCGGGCGGACTACAATCCCCACAATACCCAGCGGCGCGCCCGGCCAATGCTAACGCACCCGGCAGCGGGGAGGGGGCGACCGCATCGGGAGGAGCGCCGGTCGGCCCAGCGGAATGGCCGCCGTGGCGGCGACGGCGACGGCGCTGGCGCTGGGCGGGGGGTTTCTCCTGGCGGCTTGGCGCTGGCTGCGGGACGCGGCCCGGGCCGGGACCGGGACCGGGACCGCGGCCGCGGCCTCAATGCGGGGCAAGACGGTGATCATCACGGGGGCCAACAGCGGTCTGGGCCGGGCGGCGGCGGCCGAGCTGCTGCGGATGCAGGCCCGCGTCATCATGGGCTGCCGCGATCGGGCGCGGGCCGAGCGGGCGGCCCGCGAGATCAGGGCCGAGCTGGGCGAGCGGCCGGAGGCCGAGGGCGGCGGCGAGCTGGTGGTCCGGGAGCTGGACTTGGCCTCGCTCCGTTCCGTCCGCGCCTTCTGCCACCGCGTCCTCCAGGTACGGCTGGGACGGCGGCGGGGCGCGGGGCCCGTCGAGCCTGCCGGGCCTGCCGGCTCCGCAGGGAATACCGGCAGCTGCGGGGCAGCATTAGCCCGCGGCGGAGGCCTCGGCCGCCCAGGGAGAGCTGGACGCTAGCAGCGCGGTGGTGGTGGCGGCGTCCTCGGTGCTCCGTGTTACAGGTCTTTTTCCTACCGCTGGCAGACCGGGTTGGGGGTGCGGGTTGGTGGTGAGTTCACCGCAGGGTTTAGAGGGCATAAGTAAATTGACCATCATTTTAAATTGCCATCTCAAAGCATAAATTTCACGCTGTTTTATGCTAGTATAATAGTACAAGCTCTTCTAGTACCTTTTAATTCTGAAAAGGAAACACTTGTTTCTGTAGAAATTGTCTTCCTTTCCCTCTTTTCGACTCTACAGTAACCTGCCTTTGTTATTTTAAGTTAACATTACCTCCCAGACTTGCCTCCAAGGATATAAAAGTTCACGAGGGCACTGCTCACAGCTCCACCCATCCTTCTGCCACCTCCCCAGACTGTTCCCACTGTTCCCATTTTAAATTTCATGGCCAGTACTAGTTGAGTTTAGTAGATAGACATTTTTCAGTATATAAAGTTTCTGCAGATTTCCTGAAAACCTGAGTTTAAGGAAAACAGGGAGAGCAATTTGATTCGTCTGACAGAAATGTCACTAGATGAGTTCATCTGCATTATTAGGCACCAGAGAGTAAAGGGAGGTACCATTGGAGGCATTATTCCATTCACATGAAAATTGTCAGTTGAGACTATCATCTAACCATGCGTAGCTACTCTAGCCATGAGACACAAAGTCATGGGAAGCCAGGCTTCCTAAGTTCTGCTGCTGCTCAGAAAACTCCTTGTTAAGTATTTGAAAGATGCTCAGATGCTGTTGTGAGAAGGACTTTATTGCATTAAATAGCTTTTCTAAAACTTGTATGTCTGGAAGAAGCCAAGTTTTAAGTTTTCTAGTGGAGCTCTGTAGTTATGTGCATTCATACATATGAATCCAGTGATGAGGTCTCATCTTGTTTCAGTGTTCTGGGAAAATATGCTTATACAAAGTGATATACAGAATAAACACTAGAAAAGAAACATGCTGCCTAACTTTTAAAAATTCTATCTTTTATAGTACAAAATATTCCCAACTGTAAACTTATTAGCCTCTTTTTATTGGTAAAGCCAGTACAAGTGACTTTTAAGTGAGAAATGGGTAAAGGAGAAGGGCGCATGTATCTGCACAGTGCTGCCGATACTGATGTTCTAACTTTCATTTTCAATAATTCCAAAACTAGCTCAATGACAAGGGATATGAGTTCAAGTAGGACTTTCAAGAGCTCTTCTGCCCACATTCATGTTATCTTCTCTAACCTGTGACTTGTTCTTGGAGCCATTTATTTGGATGTTTTTTTGTGTGTGTTTTGTTTGAAATGGAACTGGGTGGGGAATCAATGCACTCCCAGTCCCTTACTCATTTTGTGGGATTTTTCCTTTCCAGAACTCCAAGGGATTACATCTTTCACTTCTTTGTCTCACTGCAAAAACTAAAAGAAATGTCGGAGGGCTCCATGAAAAATTGGAAGTGAGCTCTGAAGCTACAAGGAATAGCATTGCCTGTCAAAAGAATGTTTTGTGCTGTCTGTTTCATTTGGTCATAACTGCCTGCTTGGCACTGATCACATTACTCTAGATTATTTAACATAGGAATCTCAAAAAATAGCACAAATAGGATTCTTGCTTCTTGAAGTGTTAAGTCTTGCAAAATAAATCCTCCAGTCAGATGCTACAGAAAGTTTCTAAAGCAATGTTTCTTTCTAAAGAAGAAAAAAGTACCACTTCAGTGAGTGGGTCTACAGTCAGTACTCCTTCAGTCCTGTCCTTGTTTACGGTAGTAACCATTATGCCCCTTTGAGTGAGGAGGAGTGAGTTTGATGCTCTGTGGATCATGCCTCAGGGACCCAATTATGCGAAATGCTGAGCAACTTCAAATCCCACAGAAATCAGTCTGAGGTTGAAGTACTTGATGTTTTGTGTGATCAGATGCCAGCATCATTAACTGAATTCTGAGTGGAGATTTGGGTTTTGCTTTCTTTGTATCTTTGTTGCTAATGGCAGTCAAATAAAAGACAAATAATATTAAATTAATTTTGAGGTTCTCAATTTTTATCATCACAATGTCCCAAAATGATCTCAGTTTGCCTTACAGTCGGTGCATTGGGTTTAAAGAATTAGCAGCAAAGAAAACTTGTATTGCTTTTTCTTGAAATACTTTTGCTTGTGATTCACGCAAGCATAGATCTTCTGTGGTATTTTCACAATCTTTTGTCAGAGGTAGGTGAAAGTGATGAGTTCAGAGCATATTTAGCCAGTTATTTTAATCCCTGTTTTTGGAAAATGTTACTGTTTTGGGTAAATTGGAGAGCCCTTAAATTCTGAGTGGACATTGAAGCATGAAGTGCATGATATGTTTATGCACATATAAATTACCCATACCGCTCTCTTTGTTAATTATATTTCCTGATTCTGTACTATGTAACATACCTCCTTTGAGTCTATGTGTTCTCCTGACTTGCACCATAATACTGATCCATCAAATAGCATGTCCTGAGCACGTCACAAAAATTTTAAGCCACAGTTCTGTAGACAAACCTAAGTTCTCGAGTACCCCTATTAAACTTAAATTGTTGTATGAAGCCTGCTCAATTTAGGATCATGACTTACTTTTCTATAATGAATTCTGCTCTGTAGTTGTGATCAAACAGCACAAAGAAGTGCAGTGGTTTTAAAATGAGTTTAAAATTGAGAGAACATAATTTTGCAAAGTTTCGCATGACATTTCCTCAGTGAGATGATGGATCTACAATTTGAGATATTCATCCATTAGGTTAGTTCTGTGAGCTTACTCTTGTTTGTTCCATATTTGCACATCTTTTGAACAGTAGAGCCCTTGCCTACGACTGAGGTGTCTTCTTTTGCAGTGCGATAGACAGGTTACATTTTAGAGGAAAACAGAACACATTGCAAAGGTAAATAATCACTGAATTGCTGTCGAAAAAGCTGCTCCTGGAGGAGCAGATGGTTGTATTCTCTGTCTGCATTAAAAGTAGATACAGACCTACCCTCGTGTACCTGCATCATGCTGGGGTCAAGTACTCAGTTCAGTGGTTGTTCAATTTATGGGTTTTTTTTCAACAGTGCTTTAAGAGAGTATCAGGAAGTTACAATTCTGAAAACTGGGAATATAATTATTTCTGACATGGACCAATGAGAAATACTAAGCATAGTAGTATGTTTTGTATGACAATTATAAAACTGAATGATTTTTTTCTTTCCTATTTAAAGGAAGAGCCAAGGCTGGATGTTCTGATAAATAATGCAGGGATATTCCAGTGTCCATACATGAAGACAGAGGATGGTTTTGAGATGCAGTTTGGTGTAAACCACTTGGGTCACTTCTTGCTCACCAACCTTCTTCTGGGCCTCCTCAAAAATTCTGCTCCGAGCAGGATTGTGGTAGTATCTTCAAAGCTTTACAAGTATGGAGAGATCAACTTTGAAGACTTGAACAGTGAAATAAGTTACAATAAAAGCTTTTGTTACAGTCGGAGTAAACTGGCTAACATACTGTTTGCAAGGGAGCTGGCCCGTCGGTTAGAAGGTACAGGAGTCACCGTCAATTCACTTCATCCAGGGATTGTCAGAACAAATCTAGGCAGATATGTGAATATTCCTTTGCTGGCAAAGCCTCTGTTCAACTTGGTGTCATGGGCTTTCTTCAAAACACCTCTGGAAGGAGCCCAGACTTCTATTTATTTGGCATCTTCTCCTGATGTCGAAGGTGTGTCAGGAAAATATTTTGGGGACTGCAAAGAGGAGGAACTCCTGCCCAAAGCCATGGATGATTTGGTTGCAAGAAAGTTGTGGGATATCAGTGAAGTGATGGTTGGCTTATTGAAGTAAGTGCCAGGGAGTGTCTGCAAAATAGAATGTGGATAGATATGCAACACATACTAGCAACAGTCTAATTCTCACTTTAAATGCTGTGGGAATACAGATTACTTTGCTCAGTATTAAATAGAGGAGTGATTTATGCTGGAGCTGTTTTGAAATAAAGGAGAATATTTAATAGACATAGGCATTCAAAAAAGTCTGAAATGGCAGTTTGAGGGTGTGAATAGAATTTCTGGTTAAATCTGTTTGGAAACTTATGTTTTACAAATAAAACTTAAGCAAAACTGTTCTGCAACATATGTATATGTATTTGTTATGTTCCACTACTTGTAATCGATCTGGACAATTCAGGGTACTGATGGTGAAACACTTCTGTAAAAAGGTTCTGAAAATAGATCCTACTACTAATAAAATTATTGTCTTTTTTAAGCCATCACAATGAAAAATGGAATAAACTGTTTCACTCGTATCTTACACTGTAATCATTTATGCCCCTGAGTGCCATTCAAAGACTTGTTGTCAGCCCTATAGTTCAGTGAACAACACTGTTGAGCCATATACAGTTTAGCTGTGAAGCACAAAGTCAACTTTATAGAGTGATGTCACTGTTATTCAGTGAGTATGTACACTTGGTTGTGCAAACTGTATTTTTATTTACATGTGTGCTGAACTTGCTATTTTTTGATATGCAGATCCCTTAGGTTTCATTAAAAACTTAGTTGATGAATGTATTATGGTCTTGATGGGGCTTTGCATGTCACGAGTTTTGTGCATACTAAGTTCACAAGACCTCACCAGATTAAACTGAAGAGAATATGTTTTTTCCTAATGTGTTTGGCTTGACTGATAGCACTTTTAATTCAGTAATGAGATTAGATAAGTCTGTCTCGTACAGTTTAGTGAATATTCTTTAATAAAAATATTTTTTAAAAAGGCTTAGCATTCATTCTTTCAGTGTGGAAGATCTATCAGAAACCAGCAGTCTTGACGCAGTAGCCTTGTTTCAAACCAGAAGATTCATCTGTATTGGTTTTGGGCGTCTGTCATATACAGCTGGTAGAAATAAAATTGGCTCCAAATAAATACGTGGGTATTATGTGAAGCTGTGCCGATGTATTATTTTTTTAATTTGTATGACTGATGGCTTCATATTGACTTTTATGACTTTTTGTTTTGCTCTACTGTAATAAAATGTTGTAGCAGTTCAGATAAATAGAATAAATATGGAAGAACGATTTAGAGTGATCTATCTTAATATTACTCAAGGGAAGAAGTATCAGTAATAAATATGTATTCAGTAAATCTTTATTACCTACTTGTAAATTCATCGAAGTTCTGCACTTCAGGTAGCAACCAACCAAATTTTTTGAGATTCTCTCTCTGATCAGTTTTTCAGACTCCACATATTTTAACTTTTGCACAGTGAGGTGGACCTGATCTAGCCTTACCCTTCACCAGCAAGGTTGTACTCTAGGAGAGTGACTTGGATGGGCATGGAAGTGACATTCCAAAAAATCACAAGACAAGCTATGAAATGGAGCAGGTTTTTAAAATCTTGTAACATGTGGAGCTTTACATTGCTCACTGTAAGACAAGGTGTAGAGATGGGCACATTGTCAAAGCATATTGTGAGCGTTGAATAAAGTTCTCTAATGCCAGAGGAAGGCATGTAACAGAGGAGATTCTGCTTTGATCTTTAGTATTACATTTCACATTTTCATTCTAAGTACTTCTAAATAGCTGCACACAACACCCTTGACACAGCCAGATAAAGAATTAAAAGTTCATTAACATGAGCATCTCAATGGGTTGATACAAAGAAGGTGAGCCAAACTTCGGATTTGTGTTTTCCAGTACTGGTATGGCAGTACTAAAGAAACTCTACTGTTTCACTGCTGAAACATGCATGTACCTCTTGCAAGGAAAGCCTTGGATGTAAAGGTGGAGAATGGAGAAGAGGGTGAGACTGAAAATACTGTAGTAAAGAACTGCACTGAAACTAGCTGAAGAGCAGAGGAGTATATTAATTTTTCAGACTGAATGACCAATATAGGATGTGCACTTGCCTTCAAAACAGCAAAGGTGGGTTTGTACTGAAATAAGAGATGCAGAATAAGAACCCCCAGTCATGTAGTAGTAGAGTAGGAGAGCAATCACATGATTGTCTTAATGGAATATTGCCTGAAAACAATTCGAAAGGATGGTTTGTTAGGAACTTACCAGAAGGTAAGCTGTTTTCAACATCTGAAATAAGTAACATTTGACACTTTTGACACTGAGTGTAATCTAACCTCTGTGGGCCAGAAAGCTTTGATTACTCTCTTGAGACTGTTGTTAATGTTTGTTTATGTGATGCCTTTGTTATTCTAGTAGCATCTAGGAACTGGAGACCTCATGAGTCAACACACTTCTGGACAAATATAAATGCAAAGCCAAAGAAGAGCCCTTATTTCAACAAGCAGTAATACTGACTCAGACTAGGTTAGAACCAAGCACTTGGGCTAAGGAAGTATCTCTACTCTACTCTACTCTACCCTACTCTACTCCTTTCTGCTCTACTCAACTCAGCTCCTTTCTGCTCTACTGGAACTCAGATACATGTACATGATTTGAGGATTGTCTGATGAATGTCTCCTCTTAGAACTGGTAGAGGATGTTCCAAGAAGAGATCAGCACCTTCACACTTCACCCCACTATAACAGTGCCTTCAGAAAGATGTGTAAAGCTCTGTATATTACTATTGCATAAAAAATTTGTATTGAGAGTGTGCAGTCAAAACCAGGGCACATCCTTGACACACCACCACCACCATACGAACACTACCACCCTCAAATTAAACTTATTTCCTATGAAGAACAGAACTTTGTAAAAACAAAGGTGAAAGAGGCAGACCGTGACCAGGGCTAGCAAGTAATGCCCATGGAAATGCAGCATTGGCGGGAACTGACACTGATCACTTTTGAGTTTTGAGTTTAAGATCTCACTGAGGTCTGTGATAAATGTAAATGTTATGAGGCAACTCTTTTCTAAAGCCTAAATGTACCTTCAGCTGTCTTACATAAGCTGTTAGAATTTGAGCATTTGATTTTGGGTCCATCAGGAGTGTTGGGTCAGCACGCTTTGCCTGTGCCCTGTGGATTAAAATCTGTCTGGGACGTGCACAGTGCACAGTGACTCCTGAGAACATAGCCCCTGCCCTTAGGCTTTTCACAAGGAACTGCCCTGCCATAGCTGAGAGGTGGGGGGCTGCAGCGGCGATTAACTTTGACTGTTTGCAGACTTTCCCCTCTGGAGCCTTTGGCCAGTCTCGGCAACAAGTGGAAATGCTTCCAAGTGGCCCCATTTCCCAGTGATCACAGAGCAGACTAACTGTACTCTAAAAGGGTTATTTTAAAAGCAGTATATGAGAGTGTGTTGTTCAGGCACGTGTGAAGGTGCAGTTTGATCCTTCATTTTAAAAGACGGACAGAAAGAGCTGCCAATGATCTACCAAGGAGCTGAGGGGAAAGGAGAGCAGGTTGTTAGCACAGGAATGTCACCTGCCACCAGTACTGCTTTGGTATGTGATGAGACATTGGGCTTGGCTGCAGATCTGTTAGGCTTGAGCTCAGTTACTTAAAGTTGCATCCAGGTAGACATACCCACAGTCTGCTTTTGCAGCCGGACAACACACAGGCACAGCCAAGGGGAGGAAACCTCTCTGGGTAATATTTGAGCAAAACAGGCTTCATGTGTCTTAAGGTGAACATTTTTTAACTGCTTCAGAGTAATTTGTTCATCTTTGGCTATGGTGCTTTTGAAATTGCCACTATAACCAACTTCCTTCATGGACAGACCAAGAGGTTAAGAATGAAATAATTTCTTTGTTTTTTAAATTTCTTTCTTTTGATTCTCAGTCCCAGGCCCTAGCTATAAGCCAGTTCTCTCTGCATACATGTTAGCTATTAGAACTGAGGTTCACTGCAAGTTGCACCTATTTATTTTATATGCCCCATGTGTTTAAGTCAAGGGAGACTTATATACATTAAAAAAACCCCCCAGAATTCTAAATCTGTCACCAATTTACCTTCCTTACCTTGCCACAAAGGCCACCATCTATCCCCAGGCAAAGGGACAACACTGCTCTTTCAGTTACTACAGTCAACATGGCAGGCAAGCTTATAAACCCAGCAGGGGTTCTCCGGTAAAAATTCTCCATCTTAATGAGATAAATGATCAGTTTTTCCATGATGCAATAAAAACAGAAGTATTTAAACTCTCCTCTCTTTCTTCAGCAGTTGCCTGGTTTGCCTAAGCTTCCTGCTAAGTGAATGCTTCACAGGCTTCAAAGCCTGAGCCCTGTGACTGTGCAGTGTGATTATGCTTTTGCTTAAAAATGTGGATAATTCCCACTTCAAGCACACTTAATTTCTTTCCACCTAAGGCTATAAAGAAAATAAACAACTTGCAAGAGTCATACAAATAATTTTAAAATGGGGGGCCTGTTCCCTTTTTCACATAACTTTTTCCAAACTAATCACTTGGAGAGTAATTGACTTGCAAAATGGTCCAGGAGGCCTTCACAGCTGAATTACTATTTTTGATCTGTCCCAGAATGGTGCTGCTATTTCTCATAACAGTAAATGACGACCTCCCTCTAGACTTTTTACTTACCGCTTTAGCTACCACTAGCAGCCTCACACCTGTCGTAACTGGATTCAGATCAGAGAAATTAATTTTAATATTTAATTAATTCCAGATGTCCTATGTAACATGGAGAAAGGAGTGTTTTCCTAATTGGTTTTTGGGGGAAGGGTGGCTCACTGACCACCTAGCAAGGTTGATAGCCCTATCTTTCTACATTTACAAACGATCACTTTGTTTCAGGTAATGTGAAAACAACTTATTTAATCTGAATAGGGAAGGAATCAATAGTTTATTTGCCATGAAAGATTCAGGAGTGTGTCACATGCTTGAAATCTATAATATTTGCTTTAGCAAGGTACTGAGCATTTCTTGCCATCTGCTTCATGGCCAAAGCAAGCAGTCTGAAATCATCATCCCACTAAAAGCATTTGAGTCAGACATCTGCATGGTTTTGCTGATCCTGATCTTCTGGCTTTAGGTTTGGGCAGCAGGACTCTTACAGCCAGTTGAATGATGATTCTTTTAAGCTTAATAAATGAGGCTTTATGCACTTCTGTTTATGTGTGGTATTTAAAAAAAAAAACACTTCACAAATTATGGGGGTGGGGTGGTGGTGATGGTAGTGGTGTTGTGTATATGTCATATATTCTGCAACATTCTCCAGAAATGCATGTGTTTTTTCCCCAAAGAAATGCCAGCCCATCTTTGCAGTTATTGGGATGTTTTTAGTTTTTTCACCAGGGCTATGGTTTGGTGATGAGTAATGTTATTTCAATTGCAACCTTCCCCAAGACTAGGCCAGTGTCCTGGGTCCTCCTAAGTCACTGCATGACCATCCACTCTCCAAATCCCATCTGCCCTTGGAACAAGCAATGTTAGGGTCTGTCTAGATTCTTCAAGAAAGGGGTTATGAACAGCATCTACAGAAAGACAAGTGACATGTCTGGAGGCCCAGAACCTGCATGCACTGCAACAAGTAGGTTTGATATCATCTTATATACTCATTCACAGACAAGAACACCTTCTCTGGTGTATATGGATTGGTATTTTTAGACTTCAGCCTGCCCTGGAGGCTTGGGTGTAGCCCATAGATAAAACATAGCAGATGATTAAAAAGTGCTTCAGTACAACTGATTTGCTTTTCTGAAGGGCCAAAATTCTACTGGTCCAGTTGAAGTCATTGGTAGTTCTAGTTGCTTGACACTTCATCTGGCTTTGAAAATACTGGGGAGGAGGAAGAGACCAAAGCATCATTTGCCTTATATTCTATCCACTCTCCTGCAAATTTTTGAAGGCCTAAATGTGTCTCAGATGCATCTCTGCAGATACGGAAAAAAATGTAAGTCTGTCTTATGGAGGCATTTGTCCATGAAATTTTGCTGCACATGGAAATGTAAAAAATCATAATTTCTCATTTTACATAGTAGCCAGGTGATATGAACTAATTGTATCAGAAACACAGCTAAGACTGGGAGCCTGGAACAGCAGAACAGAGTAAGAGATAATGAACTGTTGTCTGTAGATGCAAGAGAGGCAACCTGAGCCTCTATCTCAGAGGGTTAAAACTGCAGAAAATGTGAAAACAGCCGTATTTCAACAAAGTGGCACAGTTCTTTACTGTGGAAAACACATAAAATGACAGGAAATGGCTTAATGTGGTAGGTGTTCATTTTTAAGGGTTCTGTTGACAGAGGTTGATGAGTGAAAATATTACATTTCATTTTTGCCTTTTGTTCAGTAAATAGCATGGAATTTTGATGCTGCCTAGAGGGACAGCTTTGTACTGTGGTGGTCTAAACTGGGATTTTTCATTGATGTAACCAGTCCGAGTAGGTGGGTTTTTTTTCTGGGTTTGTGTTGGGTTTTTTTTAAGAAAAAGCTGAAGTCAAAGAGAAGACCAAGGAAAAGCACCACAAAGTTTATCTTTTACTCATCTGGAAGAGTTTATTTTAAACACGGAACATTGTTTGCTGCTGTGGAAATGAAAGTGAGAGAGTTGCAGCTTTCTTCCGATGCCATCTGGCAGATGATGTACTCGCGTATGGTATTCACTAATCCAAATAACCCTGTGTGTGGTAGCATTGTCTCTTTACTGATCATGCAGCTGAGTTGGCTGAACCTTAGATGGCTCACACAAAGCTATCAACAGCACAGTACAATAGACTGTTTAAAATTAGAACAGTATCATGGAAAGGAATATGCCAAATTCATCATGCCTTTACCTTCATTAAGCATTTTCCTTACCCAGAGTGAGACTGATGTTTCCTATTAATTCTCTTAATGGTTTCATTCACTCCAGTTCTACTTGGGCTTGTAGTCCATTGAATTCAATACTTACATGTAGCTAAGATAGGAGTAGAGCATTGGACATTCATCCCTAGATTGGTATCCTTGCTCTGGTGATAACTGTGTTTTCTCCTGTAAGGTTCCTTCCCGACCTCAAGAAACTTGCATTCCTGCTGTGAAGTAAGGCTGCTTCAGCAGGACAGACATATGCAGTAAATGGTAGCTTTGTGGTTAAGGAATTATCTAGTTCCTCAGCTGAGCCAAAATTGTCTCCAGATTGGGATATTCCCATTTGTCAGGCAAAAGATCTAGCCTCTTCATTATTACATTAATGTTGCCTGCCTCTTCTTGCTGTAATATGAAAGAAAGAGCCTGGAGTGGTTATTTTAGGAAGTAAAATAACTAGAGTATTATGCCTTGAGAAGCAAATGTCAAGCTATGAGTAGATGGAGTTATTCACTTATATCCTTGTATTTAAATTATAGGAAAGGATCAATATTCTGATGCTCTTTTATGCTCAAAGATGATATAATGGCTCCCTTCACAATGTGTGTGGTTTTGAAGTGATTTTTCCACAGTGCCTAAACCTGTGTGCATAATAGGTCTCTTATTTGGCTTCAAATTCCACTCTGAGATCTAGACATCTAAAATTTAAATATTGACTGTGCCTTATTTGTAGTCACACTGTTTTTTAATTAGGTCTGGCCTTGATAGATCACTTCAAAAGGTTGTATCTTCATCAATCCATCATCATAATGCTATGGTTCAATTTGCAGTTGTCCTTCTTGGAAGATCACTTTTTGATTTTAAGGAAGTTGAACAGTTTTAAAGGTGATTTTCTCCAGAGGTAGATAAATACAGTTCATATGTGAAATTAAAATATATAAAGTGTAGATAATTTTGTAGCAGAGATAAGGAAGAAATTGAGAGCTTAGCTCTTTTCCTGCAGAGCAGGAACTCAGTGGCTGCATATGTATTGCTAAGCATTTAATGCCAGGTCCTGTTTCCTGAACCACAGGTTGAATGTGATAGTGGAGCAATGTTCATGTTTCCATATTCTGTTCTCCCCCAGAAGAGGCACAGGTATATTCAAACTGCTTGCTAGGAGTGTCCTTGGCCCATGTCGACTCCTGAATGATGCAGAGTTGATTCAAAAAGCGTTAGTTGGCCAAAGCCAAAACTGTGCCAAGAACTGCCTTAAGTATTAAACAGTGCAGATGATTGAATTTCAGTGCCTGGGCTGGCACCCTCTCACTCCTTAATTGAGTGGAATAAGCACAGCCAGAAAATGCCCCCTTCCTCCCTCAAGTGTTAACAGAATAGATGTGATTTTTCAATTTACTTCCATGACATTCAGAGACTGTTCTGGAAAACTGAAGCATATTTTCTCTTACTAATTTTAAAGCACTAAAATTTCACTGACTTCACTGCAATTTCTATTGACTGACCCTGTAAACACATGGAGAATCAGTACTGTTATTAATATCACCATGTCATCATGCTTTATTCATTTTGAGTTTCATAGTTATAGTCTGATCTCTTGGAATTCTGTCCACCAATGTAGCAGTGGACTATGGAAATCTTATTTTATCAAAACGTGTTATTCTTGGACTAGAACTCACAGTTACACAGTTGCACTTTATAGATCCATAGATTTTTTTAAAGCCAGAAAAGGTCCTTAGATTATTTAGTCCGACTTCCTGAATGACACAAGCCATTTAATTTAACCCAGTTAGCCTTGTGTCAAGTCCAGCAATTTGTGTTTGGCTAAGGCTTATCTTCTAGAAAGATGTTCAGTCTAGATCTGAAGCCATCAGTAGTTGGAGAATCCATCAGTTCCTTTGGCAGTGCAGTCCAATGGTTATCACCCTCACTTTTAAAAATGTGTGGTTTGGTTCTTGCCTGAATTTGTCTGGCTTTCGCTTCCAGCTATCACCTCTCATTATGCCTTTTTTTTTGTGAGATGAGAGTGCTGCTGTTACTGCGCAGTATTTTCTCCCTGTGGTGATACTCGCACATTGTAATCACTGAAATCATTGCTAGATGTTTTTATTAAACTCAACAGACTGAACCCCTTTAATCTCTTACTGTAAGGCCCCTTTCCAAGGTTTCCGATAATGTCTGTGACTCTCCTCCACATCCCATCCAATATTTTACCTCTACTGTGAAATAAGGAAACAAGAACTGGATGTAATACTCCAGCATATTTCCATTTACAGGCAATCCCAGTACTTCTCAATGTTTTCCCTCCATTGCTCTAAGGCAATTACTAATTTAAATGTGCCTGGGGCTACTCCCTGGCACTGAGGCCAGATGGAATATCACAGTCTGCATCTGTACTCTTGAACGCTGTTTATCTTCCACAACAGGGTGTCTGTATCCAAACCACTTTTTGGGAATGCTTACTGGCAATTCCTGACACTTTGGCAGTGTTTTGGAATCATGTCAGAAAATGCTGGCAGAGGACAAAATCATGCCAGGGACAAAAATAATCATCCCATGGTAGAGATGTTCAGGTACTAATGCCTAGCAATATTTCCTGGCATTTTTTTTTTTTTTCATTCAGTAGTGTAATCTAAGAGTTTCAAGTTATGCTCAAAGCATCACTGATATTTTTAGCTTCACTGAAAGTATTAACCCCCCCCCCCCCCATGTTTCTTTTAACTGTTTTAAGAACCTAGGAGTCAGATATGTGGGCTCAACAGATCACCTTGGTTAGACAAAGACATTGTCAAGTTGGAGACAAGCATCTCATGATTTTCATTCACCCCATTGCTCTTAGATGTCTATTTTTGAAGATTATCTGCCTGACAGGATTTGCCTCTCCCCACCTCACCACTGGTGATAAAGGATACTTGGACAATTAAGAGACCCAGTTTAACTTTTCACAACAAGACTTAGGTGAAAAGTGTGATGACTCCTACTCTTATGGAGAAGACTCCTATCTGTGTCACTCATGCAGCTAAATCACAGAAGTATGTCTTGTAAAAGTATTATTGCAATGGATATGATAATCAGACTTTTAATTAATTCTTTCTGACTTTTACAGTAGGAATTGAGCATGAAATAAATCCTACTATCCTGAGTTTTCAAAATTCAAACACTGGTTTTGACTCTCCTATTAATGTGCTTCCCATGATACACCAACACAAGAAATAATCAACAGATCTTACATTTGCTGGTCCCAAGACTAGCCTGTGTCTTCATGATGCAGACGTTTTGCTGATTGAGACGCTTTGCTCTCACCTCCTTCTTCCCAGAAAAGGTTATGAGGAGCACTGAATGAGGAGGACAGTCTGTGCCTATGTCCCTAAACCTTAGACAGAATAAGTGTGTTGTTTTCTCTTCCAATCTGAAAAATTAAAAAACACTTGAAACCAGCGGAAGGATTTCACTTTAGTGGTGTTAGTACCCAACTTCAGAGCTCCCAGTACAGCTTGGAAAGATACAGTTCTACTGATGTATGGAATGGAAAAACCTGTTAAACCTCTTTTCTTCCTTATGGGAGGTTAAGACCAGGTGTGCAGCAAAATGTTTTCAGTGTATACCTAAGTCCATTTTCATTAGTAAACTTCTTTCATATATTCTCCCCCAGCATTATCCTGGAGAAACTGGCTGCTCATGGCCTGAATGGGCATATGCTTCAATGGATTAAAAACTAGCTAGAGGGCTGGGCCCAAAGACTTGTGGTGTTAAAACTAGTAGACTGCTGGTCACAAGTGGTGTCCCCAGGACTCAGTACTGGGGCTTGTTGTCTTCAGTACCTTTATCAATGATCTGGATGAGGGGATCAAGGGGCACCCTCAGTAAGTTTGCAAATGACACCAAGATGGGCTGGAGTGTTGATCTGCTTGAGGATAGGATGCTCTACAGACTAATCTGGACAGGCTGGATTGATGAGCTGAGTCTGATGGTATGAGGTTCCACAAGGCCAAGTGCTAAGCCCTGCACTTGGGTCACAACAACCCCATTCAATGCTACAGGCTTGAGGAGGAGGGGATGCAAAGCTGCCTGGTGGATAAGGACCTGGGGGTGTTGGTCAGCAGACAGATGGACATGAGCTAGCAGTGTGCCCAGGTGTCCAAGAAGGCTAAAAGCATCCCAGCTTCTATCAGGACTAGTGTGGCCAGCAGAACTAGGAAAGTGATCAGTCCCCTGTACCTGTGACTGGTAAGGTTGCACATTGAATACTGTGTTCAGTTTTGGGCCCCTTACAACAAGAAGGACATTGAGGTTCTAGAGCGTGTACAGAGAAGAGCAACAAAGCTGGTGAAGGGTCTAGAGCACAAGTCTTATGAGGAACAGCTGAGTGAACTGGGGTTGTTTAGCCTGGAGAAAAGGCTCAGGGGGGACCATATAGCTCTCTACAACTACTTGAAAGAAGGTTGTAGCAAGGTGGGGGGCAGTCTCTTCACCCATGTAATAAACGATAGGACAAGATGAAACAGCCTCAAAGTGCTCCAGGGGAGGTTTAGGTTGGATATTAGGAAACATTTCTTCACTGAAAGGGTTGTCAGGCATTGGAACAGGCTGCCCAGGGAAGTGGTGGAGTCACTGTCCCTGAAGGTATTTAAAAGGCATACAGATGTAGTGCTCAGGAACACAGTTTAGTGGTGACTTGGTGGTTCTGTGTTAATGGTTGGACTTGATGATCCTAATGGTCTCTTCTAACCAAAATGATTCCATGATCCTGTATGCCTGAGCATAGCTGGCTTACTTTGTATTTGCAAATGTATATTGTGGACTTTTAATTTGTCATTGTTTTGTTTGTATTCAGTCATTCTGATTTGGAGGTATTATACTAAAGGAGTGTATTCCAATGGTGCAAACCTCATGGCAACAGTACCAAATGATGAGCAAAATTGTAACTTTTTCTCATTGGTTATCTACCGTGGGTTATTTTTATCCTGTACCTTGACTGTTTTGAATTTATCTTCTTCCTCCATGTCATGAGGTGGGGTTAGCTTTCTCCAGACAGGATGGGTGGACAAGACTTGGTGACTGACTGATGCATTCTTCCAACATCATTCCATCAAGTTCTGCATCCTGAAATGTTTCTCCATGTTCCCATTCTGCATCTTAGAGATTATAGCTACAATTAATGATGTAACATCACACTGTCTACATCCTACTTAGAGAGGGATAAGAATAAGCAGTATAGAGGCATGTTAGTCTGCACCATTTGATCTTGAGACCAAGGTTGAACTTTTTATGCAACACTGTAGGTATGCATTTTGAAATGAAGCTTGCATTAATGTCTTGTCAACTGGAGACTGTAGACAACATAAAGGGCTTTCATTCATGCATTTGTCTGGTTAGGAAAAAGCTATGGGTAGTTTCTGTGACTGATGTTCACCTGCTTCAGGAAATAGGTACTGCTGAAGCAAGGAGCGCTGAGCATGGCATATTCAGGTTTTGAATACGAGACTCTCACATTCAGAGATGGTTACCAGTTTTGGCTGTAGACTAAGCTGTGAACTGTGGTAGTTTTGGATCAGATTTCTGCTCTGTCCAGCTATCCTTGCAGTAGGACAGTAACTCTTCAGAAAGAGTGGAAGGGATGGCAGGTAGAATAACTGCTCAGTCGCCTAAGGTAAATCTACTAGTAAACATGAATAGGAGCCTTAAATTTCTTCTCACTTATAAACCAGTTTTAATATTAAATTCTGTTAATATTAAACATAGAAATAAGCATAAAAATAAACATAGAAATACATAGAAAGAGTGTAGATTGCTATGCTTGCCTCAGAAAGCACCCATGTTCAAGAATAATTTGAAATTTTAGATGATTTGGCTTGAGTCAGAGCAAAGCCTGTTATAGATATACAATGGAGATTAATTATTACTTTCGTTAGGTTTTATTATCATCACCTTCAGTGACACATACAGTGTTTCTTTCATCACTGTGTAAGAGGGGTTAACATTACAACAGCAGTCTAATATTTCTCATCACCTGCCCATCTGTCAAGCCTTTGTTCTCTAAAGTTTGTTCTGCCACCATTGATTTTAGATTTGCAATTTTGCAGCTGATCAAAGTGGTGAGATTACTTAAAACAAGGACTACCTGGGCAAATACATCACCATTGGTCTAGGTTGGCTCTACAGATCCCTGTCAATGAAAGGTCTATGGACAGACTGGGCTAACAAAAATGAATGTACATGCACACATTTATAATGCCACTCTGTTATTTTAATGCACTGTACATTCAGCATTTTCTTCCTTTTATAGTGGAAGATCATTTAGATGTTTCTTTGAAGACTGATTTAGGAATGTTGGCAAAGGCCAGTTAGTGTAACATGTGCAATTTATTATGTTAACAATGTCTGATGAAACAACAAATATGAATAATCCTGCCGAGTACAGAGAAAACAAATACATTCTTTTTATGCTCTAGTTTGATCTGATCTTGGTAGGCTATGGTTAATATATTTTGAAACAAAATATGCATGGCAAACTGCTTTCATAAGACTCTAATAAAAGTCTTTCTCTTTCTCATTTTTAGTTTTTCCTCTCTCTCAATCTTCCCTTTGTTTTGTTCAAAAGAAAAAAAAAAAAAAAATA
>WUAM01000323.1:25610312-25638944 GCA_024336885.1 Actenoides hombroni
AAGCTTTCGATACTATCTCCCATAGTACCCTCACAGCCAAGCTTAAGAAGTGTGGATTGGGTCCCCTTTGTTTTGTTCAAATAAAAAAAAAAAAAAAAGAAAACATTTATTTTACCATCTGTAAATAAAAACCTAAATTCTCCTCAGCTGCTGCTGTTAAAATGCTGGAACTCCATTCCAGTAGGTTCCTGTTCACCCTATGCACAATAAATAATATAGCATGGAAAACAGTCCAAAATCCAATGCAATTCACAGAGATATTAATAAACTCTGCACTTTCTTTTTTGGTAGGGAAACCAAGCAGCTAAGCACGTTGGAGCTTCATTGCCTGGAGATGATTGAAATAGCATAAAGTAGGGCACAGTCAATAGCCAGGCAGTTAATAAAGTGAAAAATCCATTTACATTGTTGACTCAGTAATTTATTTGCTGTGATATTGATTTGATCACTGCCAAGAGAGAGCTAAGGGCTTGGTCACGGCTTTGTTGAATGCATTGTAAGGGCCTGTATAGAATGACTGGAAGAATATAGTAATGGGCAGATCATGGCTGGGCTGGCTTGGAAAAAGCGTAGGAATTTGTGACTGTCCTCTTTATTCCTCAAGTCCTCCAAATTGTGCTGGTCCCACTCCAATGGGTTGAGTGTACTTCACTGATAGACCCCATATACCCATGTTGCATCCCACTAGGCAGGCTACTGTGTACCCTTAGTGCATTGTAGATTCACTTCCATCTGCCTTAGAGAAGTTCTTTCTCAAGTTTCAGCCTTTCTCCTTAAAATTTTCCTCTTCTCACTGAGGAGGATTCAGAAGTGTCAATCCCATTGATTTTCCTTTTTTTTTATTTATTTTTTTTTATTTGTTCCTCATTCTGTAAGATCAATTTTTTTAAAAACAACCTCCTTCCTGATTGCTGACTACCAACAGGGTAGGTAGTGCCATTGCACTGGAGGAAATCAGCAAATGAACCCATGTGTAAATCAAAGGCATTAACCATCAAATTAACTTCCTCATCAGTGGGGAATACCATACGTCATTAAAGTTCTATTTCTATTGTTAATTTTCATCTCATTTACAATTTTAGTCTAGGAAAGTTTATCCCTGTTTTTTGTTAGCTAGATTAACTTTAAATACAGTACTTAAATTATGTTTTTGGATCTTTCAGCAAGTCAAAGTAGCTGCCAGTTCTCTAGAAATGAGCAAACTGACTGTTTCTTATGAAATGTACTGTTTGTTTGAAATTTACACTGGGGCATGGCCATGTGTTTGTACATATGCTTCAAGGATGGATCTGCTCTCTGTTCATAAATTACGAAATTGCTTTTCATTACTCCCTATGAATTCATTCTGAGTTTGATGTTAGTTCAGGACCCAGTGAGATTTCAAGGAAAAAATGAAATAATATCCTATCTATTTGCCATGACTGCTGAACTCTTTGATAACAATAATCAGCCTCTGAAGGTAACCAGCAAAAAACCCCACACCCTGTAGAGTTATGTGGGTGGGTGGGTGTGTATGCCAAATATGTTGCACAAAACATGTTTTGCTTTTTCTACACTCTTTTCACTGGTAAGAAATTAGGACCTTCTGTTGCCTAGTCTTCTGTTGCCTTCTTTCTCTTAGAGCAGAAAAAAAAGGAGCATATTCAGACCTTTCTTTTACATTTTAAAAAAGCAAGGAGAAATTGAAAGTGTAATATCCTGTATGCCTTGAAGGCTTAAGTACACATTTTGTGAAAAATACATTGACAATCAGGAATACATGTGACAGAGGCCAGGTACCACTGGTGCCTTCACATCATAGAAGACATTGCTCTATTTACAAGCTGGTGTCTGGACTACTGCAGTGAAACACTCTTTTTGACTAAATTGACTAAATTCTGCCCATTCTAGTCTTGAGATCTGAAACCTGCAGCTTTAGCAATGCTGCTAAACAAGACAGAAAAAAAATATCTAGAAATTCGACAGCAACCTTTTTCAGCAGGGTACTAACACACATATCTAAATTCCTCAGAAGTTGACCAAACACTTAAATGTTTATTGAATTAAGGTTCAGACTACTTGGGGCAGAGTTAAGCTTATTTCAGATAAAAAATATCCTTATATCACATAACAATTTTGACTCATATCAAGAGGCAGTAGCTAATAAACATAAAACGTTTTTCTTTTAAAAAAAGTTTCCTTCTTCTCTTCCTTGGAAAATAGATTTGCTTCCCTTGGAAAACGGAGCCATCTAAATGGCAGTTCAGAAATGGCCCTTCTTTTTTAGCCCTGTTGTGCCAACAATTCTAGTAAATATTGTACTGCAGCAATGATGAGGAATCTCACATCTATAATAGTGTGTAATATGTTACACATAGTAAAAACAAAGTGAACTGGCCAGTCCCTTTCAAAAGTACCTGGTAGCTTCTTTCTGGTCACACTTGCTATTCTGGTTCAATACTTTCTTTGGTCAAATGTCATTTCTGGAACAGACAATATAAAACATAAAATCTTCTCTTACATGTACAATATTTGAAAAATCATTCCTTCTTTCTCAGGAAAACTGCTGAAGCAGGTCAGAGTTTGCAGTTTTTCTGTCAGCACAAATTAATTTAAAGGCCTCCTGTGTAATAATAATAGCTTTAAATTGTTTATAGTGTTGATTTTAATAAACACTGCATGACACAGAGCAGTACCCAGCATAACCAGTTGATTTAGTGCCAACACAATATCATCTTTCACTGGTGATCTGAAGAAATAGCACAAACAATGAAGATGTCTGAGGTATGTCACAATACCATGATCAAAAGGCATGTATTATTTAAATATTATAATAAGCTCAGGGGTGTCTTTTGAAATAGAATGATTCTAATTCAAAAACATCTGCTTGTAAGTCCAAAGAGATTAGAAATGTCCGTTTATAAAAACATACTAATTAAAGGCTCTAAATACTTAGAATAGTTCTATGCCTATGTAAGTTAGCCCAACTGATAGCAAAACTCGACATGTTTCATATTATTTCAACTTCTTTTATTTGAACAAGGGAATAGATAAACAAAAGGAAACAATCCTGTTGTTTTTAAATTTTTGTGAAAATATAACCCGAACAGAGGTCAGTCTTCAAATGCATGGTCCATATGGCTTGGCTGACACAAGTAGCTGTAAGGATAACATCACTTTGTAGGAACAGTGGGACTCAGCTCTCTCTAGCTCTGTGCAGTAGCAGAGTGGAAAGAAAATGTAAACCGAACTGCTCCTTTATCCACCATTTTTGATGCCTTGAATATATCTGAGTCAGTGGAAGCAAAATCTACTGCAGCTTCTCAGTCTGTTAATAAAAATTCCAAAAATAATTATCCTCTTCTTCATGTAAAACAATGGAGTAACTATTTTGTGTTTAGCCTGCAAGTCATCAGGTGTCATTATTATAAGTGGACTACACAAGCAGCTGTATTGTAGAGGAATGAAGAAACACTTGTGTTAATTGTGGTGTCATTATTTAGAAGAAACTGCTGTTTAGTTTGGTGCTTTACACTTTTGCTAGTCAAGTATAATTCAACCACAGTGGTGGAGCATAGACCTTCCTGCTAAGTAGAACACACCGTGAAATATCATTTTCCTTATTTGTCAGAATAAAGAAAGTTTATCAGGGCATATAAAGTAATTTAACCTTTCCTTGAAACACTAGGAATATAATATATGTACATAGGTGAATGTCCACCTATTTAGTGTCAAAAAATTAAGGTGGTGAAGGTAAGGTCACTGTGTGAGTGATTTGTCCTGCTAGCCACACATATCCTATGGTCTTCACACTGGGCTCTGTGAAAAAATTAATACAACCTGACAAAGAAGTCATCAAAGCTATATCTCAAGAGGTGTTTGGGCATCAAACTTGTAGGCTAACAAGGTGAGGTGTGTACATGTTCCAGCACTACCTCACTCACACTTCCATTTCTGCTTTGGCACATTCAGTGTGATGGTGTGTGCTAATGCCAAGGATGCTACCACAGCCTGACTGACTTGGAGCTTCTGGTTCCTTAAATTGCCTTTGATCCATAATTAACTGTCTGGGCACTCCACATCCAGGGCAAAGTCAAATAAGGGACCTTAAATGAGTACCAAGAGGTGAATTAGAATGCTTCCAGGACAGGCTTCTGTTCTCATTTGAGACCCACTAACTGGTTGTTGAGAGCTGCTAAGAAACTTGCCAAAGTTACTGGTATGTCTGATCATTCTTTAAGTACTTTCAGCCATGATTTAACCCTACTTTTCTAGATGTTGCACTGAAAGCACAGCAGGTAAGAGGCAGTTTGAGAAACTGCTCTACTCAACTGCTACACACTGTGCCAATGAGAACCATGTTCTCTGTGATGTCCATGCATGTCTAGTCACAGGAGAAAAGCCCATGCCAATTCTCTTGGATAGATGGGTATATTTCTGGTTGACTTCACACTAGATGCTCCCTAGACTGATTACCTGTGGCTGGTGTGCATATTAGGGTGTTACTTTCAGCTGCATCGACAAGCTCTCAGTGTTGCAAAGCTTTATTTTCAGGTATGTCTCAAGCTACAAATGTCAGAAACAAAAATGTTCTGTAGGGTCTCCCTGCACAATTGATACAAAGACTGCAGCATCAAAGAGTGAGGTCCCAAAGCTGAACAAGAGTGGAAAGGCACCAGCACCAGCCAGAATGAAATGGTGAAGAGGCTGAGCTGCCTCTCAGCTGTCCCATGCAGAACTGAGTCCATCCCTTATGCTGTTTTCATGTTTATTAACTATTTCTTGTATTTAGGTATCTAAACCCAGACAACCTTGGGTGTAAAACCCAAAAAAAGGTAACCCTTTATGATACCCAAATAGTTAGACAGTTCACACTGAGGCTCTGCCTGTTTTTGGAGATGAGATTTCCAAGCAGATCTACAGCTATTTCAGTGTTTAAATGAAAAAATTAGTGTTCATTGTGTTCTGTGGTATTCTGAGATGGGGCTTCCACAGGTTTTGTTATTAAATCTTTGTATTGTGTCACATGTACTATATCTAAAGATGTGCAATGATTGAATCTTTCACAAAGGACATCCCTATGATTTTCATTTTGCCCTGGATTGGATGAACATAGCTGGATTTACCTCACTGCTGGAGCATGATAGCTGGGAGAAGCTAGTGTCCTGAAGTGGCAGAAGTGACAATAGGCTGTAGAATAACTCTAAGCAAGAATTAGCACTTCAGCCTTCATTCATGTAATGTGAATTGAACATCTGACAAAGCTGACTGCAATTCTGAAGTAGATGATTTGATTTAAATAAATAAATCTATAAAATCTGGATCTTCCCTTTCTGCTCTCCTGCTTGCAGCTGCAGATTCCTGCTCCCTGCTTTAGCCGCACATCAAAAGAACTTTTCATAGACAAAACTGACCACACATATTTCATTTTCCAAAATAACTGTTTATGGAGACTCAGTTCCTGGTGTTTGACATTTAAGACATCAGCAGAAATATGAAAAAAAGCAGTCACAGTTGTGTAGAAGAAGAAACAAAGAAGTGAGTTCTTTGACACCATCCTCTCTTTTAGTTCAAATTTTGTGCTTCCACAGGCTCTTTCGGATAGTTCCACCGGCTGCTTTAGGGAGCTATGTCTGTGCTGTCTCTGTGTTCTCTTCTGAAGGATAGGGTCTGTTGAGTACATTTATAACTTAGCTCAGCTCATGAGTACAAACAATTTTTCATCTGACTATGTCTGTAGTCTCAAATGATTTTGTCTCCACTTCCTTTATCCATCGTGGTCCCTAGGCAGTCTATTCTGTGTAAATGTAATGCAGTTCACTTCTGGACCTCCTTCTGGATTGGGTTAGTTAGATCTCTTAGAATCCATGACGTCTGTTTCTTGGGGTAATTTTGCTACCAGACTGCTCCCAGTTGGCAGAACAGATAGATGCGCCAGGCTTGGATCTCTTTGCTCTCTATACTGCCCTCTAACCCTCTCCCAACAGGTTCGTTGGAGACTGCAAGCACTCTCATATGCTATCGTGCCATTTGCCAAGGTATACAATACATGTCTGTTTCATGCTGTAAAAGTTATTCTAGTAGGCTGTAAGGACAACCCAGAAATTATTTTTTACACTATAAATTGGTAAAAGTTATAAAGTAATTAAGTCTCAAGGCCACAGAGATACCACACAAGGACAGAGGAAATTCATGGCCAAGTGCTATCTCATGTGGGTATGGTCAATTTGCTCTGGACAGTCTGAATGTGTCCCTGCAACACTGCTTGGGCTTGAATCACTCTCTGGGCAAATGCTTTTAGCATATAATATAGCAATAGAAGCAACCTCTGTAGCTTAGTTCATCATTTTTCCTTCAAAGGATTTTTGCAGAGCTATGCCTGTAACATCACAAATTTTTGTGGGGTAAGATGGACAACAAGGAAGAGATGAAAGTACAATGACTAGAGTAATTGGATACATCACAAGGGTGTATCCACAAGGAAAGTACAGGGATACACCCTTCATGACTTGGTTTTTTAAAGTCTGATGGATCCGTAAGTGGAGTTGACTCTTCAAGCAGTATTTCCAGGAATCTTTTAAAATGATACTGAGGCAATATAATACAACAAGAGATTAAACACATAGCTGTAACATACTCCGAAGTGGTGTTAGACACCTGCCAAAGCACTGGTCTGCAGTGTGAGGTAAATCTTTCTAACAGTTTTTCATAATACACGAGGAAAAGAATTTGCAGCTGTCCTTGGTCAAATGTCAAACCTTCCTACCTATTACTTTCAGTTCTTGAAATCTGGTGTCTTGCCCACAATATTAAGCATTTATTAATGATGCATGAAAGATAGAGCTCTTTTTTATTCTTTTTGCATACTGGGATTATAGTATGTGATGGAGTGCCCCCCATCAAGATATTAACCATTGTTAACAGCTCCTTTCAGTGTGTGAAACTCATTTACAAAACATAAGATTTATAAATCAGATCCATAAAATTATTTCTCTGGGAACTATACAATTCTTACCACCACTTTTCAGTCCAAACTCAACCTTTTTCCTTGCACTTTCCGTTCTGCATATACTTCCAAACTGGGTTTTGCTAGCATTTGTTAATACTAAGCTAAAAAGAAATACACATCTCCCTTTATGGGAGAAATCATGTTTAAATAACCACATTGTTTATTTTTACCTTTGGAAGTCATTCAGATATACCATTGCCATGGATATAGCATAAAACATCAACTGAACAGATTAATAATAACACCCAGCTGTTACACTAGTACTTTGCAGATCTCAAGGTGCTTTTTAAGTGGAGTCCATGTAATTTCTTGCTTTGGACAGACACAAGAGTTGAAAGAACAAAAACCTCAGATTATTTTTTCGCATGAACACTCATGTGCCAGTAGTAGAAATCAGTTTGCTGGATACGCAGACCATAGCTAATATGTCATGCTAGGCTGTCTTTGAGCAGTCAATACAAACCTTATTGCAGCCATAATCTAATTGGTTTTAGCTAGAAATCTTTTTGATGGAAACAAGAATTACTTCTTACAAGCATGGCACGAAACTTTTCCTCAGTTTTAGGGGCAAGATCACTGATTTTTGAGGACTATTTTTATGCTTTGGGGCTGGCTTTGGGTTCCTGGCCAATAGGTCTGAGCATACCCTGACAGTTCTGTGGGCTGAGACAACTGGCCAAAAACCCACTGGTGGCAAACTGGGAGCACTGAGAGTATCTCTGAGTGTGAGACTCATCTTGGAAGCACCTCTGCATTGTGCAGAACAGAGAGTCCCAGGAAATAAGTGAAAAAATCAAAGAACAGGATAGAGAAATCTTTAGTACAGTTTTCCATGGGAATTTTTAACACAATGATCATTGTCTTGGGCACATGATACAACAAACCAAAAGTCTACAGTGAAAGCTTACTGAATTCAGTGTTACAATGATGTGAATGCAACTGAAAAGTCTTCTTAATGAAACTCTTTATTTTAACCTGATGTCTTTTCCATATTGCTATCTAGGGGCTGTGGCAAGAGACTAGAAGTTGAGACTGCTTCATAACCCTAGAGTCTGCCATATTTATTCACCTGCAGAATACTTACATGAATGCTCACTAACACTCAGGAGCCTTTTCATATCTCGGTAACATTTATATCATTCCTGAAGGATTTCCAGAAGAAATATGTGTTAAAGAGCAAAATACTAATATTATCTACAGCAGTTAATATCACCCAATGTGTAATACAGTTTGAGGGAAACTGTTGGCCTAAGTACATCACCCCAGCACCAACTCACGGCTCCAGCATAAGAATGTTCCAAGGAAAGGAAGCACATGGTGAAGGAAACATTACTTCAGATCCATATTGAGAAAAAAGTTTGAATGAGATGTGATTTCAAATAACCCAGTTAATGACACTGACCTTCAGAGCTGGAGATCTGTACTAATGTTTACTTAGAGAACTGAGCTTGCTGACCTCTATTCAATTCCATAACTACATTGCTGGCTTATAAACAGTGCTGAGCACAACACAGTTTAGCACATGGGGCTTGCGCTGCATGACCAGAACAAAACAGTTGATTTGCATTAACAAAATCTATCGAGAAGCTTGCTCAGAACCTACCCATGGTAATTCAATAAGCAAGATTTACTTGCCCATCTTGGTAAATGGAGAGAAAGAGTGTTGGGCAAAGTCCTCCATGAGTTTACAGATGTTCACTACCATTGGAGCCAATGGAATAGGGGCTGTATGCAAGGTGTAGCTCATTATAGGTTCATGGAGTATAAGAGCAATGAGACCACTGTGACCAGTTATTTTGATCTCCTCCTTAATATAAGCCACAAGACTTCCCTGAATCTTTGCAAACACATATCTTTCTTTTCCACAGAATGGAAAACCGTAAATGTATAAATTACTCAGAGGTACTTCTGCTTATATGACATAGGATTCTGTGAATAATTTGGGTTCTTTCTACAGGACTGTTATGTGAAATGGAGCTGTTCTATCTCAACTGGATCACAAATGAAACACCCTATAATATGCATAGAAGGACTCGTATGGAATAAATAATATTTTTAATCAGTCATTGAAATAATAATATAAAGTTCTTTTTATTAACATTTGAAAAATAAATGTCTTCACCTCCCTTCATTGGACTTTAAAGGAGGAAAGTTTTACATTCCCTGTGAAAAAAAAAAAAAAAAAGTAAAAAATGTTTAGAGGAAGGAGCAATTTAGCTGGTTAGAGATCACAGATTGCTAATAATAATAAGCTCTGAATATCAGATGCCAAACAGCTGCAGAGCCTCTTAAATCTAATTCCTCTCTCTTGGAGGATATGGCAAGTTTGGAAAAGAGAGGATTGCCAAACCCGCCATGAAATGTGTGCAGAAATTTTTCTTTGAATAAATCACTGTCACCCTTGATAAAACCATACACAAGTGTCTTGGCATGAGTGAGTGTTGCAAATTGGTGCTCACAATGAAGACAGAGACCATGAAGCCTGAAGATAGAAAACATAAACCCAGCCTATGTAGTCTAGTAAACAACCCACTGAAAAGCAGGAGGTGATAGGTGTAGCTTTTATTGGATGTATTGCTAGATATTGTATGTTTTCACATTATATGACAAGGTATTATGTAGTTTATTCCACTGCAGTTTGCCACCTGGTATAACAACGTATAAAATTCAAAGAACAATTATTTGGAAAAGTCATATGAATGTTCAAAAAATAAGGGTGGAAGATGATTATGCCTGTGAGTCCTTTCCTCACACTTGCACTTTACAGGGCAGGTGTCAGAATTTCAATTTATATATGTAAGAATTATGGAAAGTTTAAAATTCTCAATATGGAATATTCTTCCCTAGCAAGTGCCAAATATCCCAACTTTACAGATACTGGAAAAGCAGTTCATCTACCACTCTTTGTCAGCCCCACTCATAGTCTTAATACCCCCCAAATGACATAAATAAAACTCACAGCTGTAATTATTATTTTTTAGCACCCTGTGTTATGGAAACATGGCATATTCTGAAAAAGTATAGATTATCCAGGCTTCCAGAAACCTGCAGAAGAGTTATACAAGTAACAGTGTTTTAGTCGCATGTAAAGTTACTGCTTCGGAAAATATTTATGTTGTGGAGCACCTTTCTCTGCCTTGATGTTATTTGCACTTTATCAGATATCAGAGCAGCAATGTAGTAAACTAAAGTGGTGATCTTCCAGTGCCCAGGGAACAACAGTTTTGTTTTGTTTTTTAAACAACTTTTAAAAAGCCCCTTGTGCTATTTTTTTGTTCCCTTTTTTTTTTTTCCTCCTGCATCACTGGGAATGTTACACGTTACCTTGTTGTGGGGAAACTGTACAAGAAATTGGTGCGCTTTTTTTTATTTAATCTGTGGTCATTCTGTGTCTGCTAAATCCAGTTTCCTCCTGCAAAGCTCCATCCAGGATAATCCAGAATTCTTAACTAATACAGACTAGTATAGTTGCAAAAGTACAGCCTGGTCTAGTTGAGGGTATCCTGCTCACTGCAGGGGGGATGGACTAGATGACCTTCGGAGGTCCCTTCCAGCCCTAGCCATTCTATGATTCTTACAAGGGAAGCCTGAGAGAGCTGGGGCTGTTTAGCCTGAGAGGTGACCTTATCAACATCTATAAATATCTAAAGGGTGGGTTCAGGGAGGATGGAGCTGTACTCTTTTCAGCAATGCCCACTGTCAGGACACATGGCAACAGTCACAAGCTGGAACACCAAAGTTACATCTGAACATAAGGAAAAACTTCTTTACTTTGAGGGTGACAGACCACTGGAACAGACTGCCCAGAGAGGCTATGGAGTCTCCTTCTCTGGAAACCCACCTGGTCGTGACACGATGCAACCTGCTTTAGGTGACACAGCTTTAGCAGGGGGATTGGATTCAATGATCTCCAGAGGTCCCTTCTAACTCTTACCATTCTGTGATTCTGTGATTTTTGATTCTGTGTAATTCAGGATGAACATAGTTGGCTTAAGTTTCTATTTTGGGTTTTTCCTCTTCTTCTGTGATGCTGGACAAGCTATGATACCACTTGGTTGGTCTGACACCCATTTGTATGTTGGGATGGTAGCAGTTATACACCCACAGAGGTATGCTATCTGAGACATTGTATCATAGTCCAAGACTTATGGCGGGCATGACATAAATAAGAAAATGTTTTATACAGTAACAACAGCTTTATTATCATCATCTCTCTTAATAACCATATTGTGAGAATAACCTAGAACAAAATCCATTGCAATGAGTGGAAATTTAGCAGTACTAGGTTACAGAAAACCTTTGTTCTACTTCCTTGTGAGGTAAGCATCAATAAAGCAGAGTGCCTTCACCATTTTCCTTGTCATGAGGAATGTTTGACGCCTTCACATTCATGTGAAACAAACTTCCAGGACACAGTCTCTGAGAGAATGGTGTCTGGAGCAGATGTAGCAGAGGATCCTCCTGGAAGTGTTCCAGAGGAGGCTTATTCACGGGTGCATGTTTTCCTCCATCATTAGTCTTCAACCTTGTACTGTGGATAAATTGGAAAAGACGTATTATTTCCAAGGCAATATCTTTAGAGTTATGAAAACTTTAAAGGCTTCTGGCCAGAAATGAAAAAAATAAACCAGCTATGCATGGATGTACACACCGATGTCCTCCCGGCTCTGTCTCATCCCCATCTTCCTGCTGTGCCCCTGTTGTACACCAGAGAGCAGCACTCTGGCATGTCCTGTGTGTCCTCGTGAATGTGGTCACACATCTCCATGCTGGACCATCTCAAATGTAAAAGTTTCTCTGTAGTCTTCTTGTTATTAAAATACACAACATTATTATATTGTTCCCTCTGATAGCTTTTATCTAGGCGTTGCCTGGATTCATGGATTCCCAATATTTGCTACTTCTGGCTATCTCCTTGTTAATAATAATGCATGTACATGCCTATATATATGTAATAATTCAAAGAATTCCACAAATTATTGAACATTTTTTTCTTGAAATTCTGAAGTAAAATACAATATTAAAAATAACAATGAAAAACTTGGTTGGTTTTCTTTTTGTTTAATTTTTTTTTTCTTCTCTCTAGAATGTACTATGCTACTGCAAAGACATGCTCTGCATAAAAACTTCCTTTTTTTTCTTTCCTTAGCCTACTGCATGTGTTGGTTCTCCTGTGCTTCCTGGTTTTGCTTAGGGTTTTGGTTGGGGTTTTTTTGGCTTTTTGGGCTTTTTTTTTGTTTTGTTTTTGTTTTGGTTTTGGTTTTTGTTTTGTTTTGTTTTATTTTATTTTGTTTTGTTTTATTTTGTTTTGTTTTGTTTTCTAAATGCTTCCATGGATTTTGCTGAACATTTGCTGCATGTGCACATGCCTAGCTTTTCCTTGGATGTCTTTCTCTGTTAAAACATTTCCTACTGTCTTCAGCAATGCCCTGGACTACAGTGACAATACCGTTATTTTCATTATGATATCACTAAAGAGCCCGAGTCACATATTGCACCACAAAGTAATTTATCCTAGGGCAAAAGTTAGTATCTAACTCCAAAATTGTATTAATATTTAGATAGGGCAATTTTAAAAATTATTTTAATTCATTTTGGTTTAGTTTGTTTTTTTGTATAAAATGACCTTTAGAAGACTCTAGTCATGGATCACAACATGGTGTAGATCATCTTTCAGCAATATCATAATGCTTTAGTAGTGTGCTAGTATTTTACTACCTCCTTCCTGTTTTTTATCCACAACGAAATTAAGTTTGGGTGCCCAGAACCCAGAGAATCAGGTAAGACTGTGGTTAGAGGTGGAAAGTGGAAGATGGAAAAGAGTGCTTGGACCACGCAGCTCTGGGGGGGCTCACTGGCTAAGACATCTCTGGGAAAGTCTGGCTTCAGTTTTTCACTCTACTACATAGTTTCCCACATGACCATTGTGGGCCAAATCATTCCTGATGACTGGACTGAGAGAAGCAGTTCCTTTTTGCAGTGCTGTGCACAACAACATTCATTTATAACAGAGCTCTGGTAAGGTCCACTGCTAGACCTCAGATATCTGTGCAGCAGTGCTAAAGCAATCTTTGGACTCTGAGGCACTGTCTGGTCATGTCTATAGTATTGACTTCCCATAGCCTCCAGAACATGGCAGGTACATTCAAACTGCCTACCAAGAATTGTCTTCAGTCCTTGCTAAGCTTTGAATAGTGGCTGAGGATTGTTTGGGAAGAGCTGGCAGAGACCATGTAAAAATTAAAAATAAGCAGATGATCAGGTTCCCCTTCTGGTATAGACGTAAGCAGTGAAGGAGAAAAAATGAGTTTCATACAATTCAGATCCCTTGAAACCACAATGAGGAACAAAGGACATCCTGAAATGTTTAGAAGGAAATAGTGTTTCCAGAACTCCTTTTCTAGGACTTGGACACCACGCTTTTGTCCACATGCAGATGGTAATCTCTGATCTCAGCTTGCCCACAGGAATTTCTTTTAAGGTTCACCTACCCTTTCTAATCATGTGCAAACAGAGGAAATTTATACAGTGCAAAAATGGGGAATGAGCCAATCTGATCCTCTCCTCTCACTGGAAATCCTTGATACTCCACTTGCTAGGTCAAAAAGGCTAGTTCCGCAGTCACAAGGACATGTTTGCATGGCTGGAAGGGTAAAGAAAGGCAGTGATGGATGGTGAGTTGACCACGGAAGGTGCTCCAGGTGAGACATGGGAAAATGTCAGGGCAGGGAGAGTAGCACAGTCAAAAAAAATGAGCACTTTGTTGTAGGCATTACATACTGCATAGAAAGATGAAGATTTTCCTTTGGTTTCTGTTTCTAAAGAGCATCTATCTGCTAGGCAGAAGGGGATAACCTCAGCTTGTAGAACCTGGATAGTGTGTTTGTACTGAGAGCACTCACTATAATGGGTTAGCCTGTGGCCTAGAGTGAAAAAATGCCTTTTTTTTTTTAATTGAACACCAGTCTCTTGCACTTATATTGAGGGCATCTCATACAAGGGAAACAGTTAAAGGACAGGGAGAAAGAACACATGACATCCATCACGTATTATGCAAATCAAGCAGGAAGGACTGTTGCATCCAGTCATTCTTCAGAAAAGTTCATGCTAGTGAAAAGAAAACACCTCCTTGATATTCTGAATAAAACCTTATAGAGATTTCTGCAGTGAAAGTAAGTAATATTGGAGCTGTCAGGTGTACTTCTTTCATACATACTTTCTGTCCTTCTATCATTTTCTACTAGCAACTGAAGCTCAAGCAAAGCTGTGCTGAGAGTGATTCTAGCATGATCTGCAGTCCCAGTAAAGAATAGCACTGGGCAATTTTACCCTAGATTCCCAGGGCATGGCCTTCTCCAAAAAGCAAAAAGTGGCATTTTGGCAAGAATGCACCCTGGCAACATCTCAAAGATGGTCATCAGCATCTCTATGGCAGTTGCCATAGTATAAAATCAAGACAAAATCTGACTAGTGACAGATTATATCACTATGGCTTACCTAGATTTACCATACTATAGACTACCTAAACTATCCCAGTCTGTTGTTGCTATCTTCATCACTTATTATTGGGCATTAAGTATTACGTAATGTCTGTGACATGTAAATATTTGATTATAATTTCAAATACCTATAAAATTCACAGTTAAATATTAGCTGCAGGTAGGTTGAAACACAGATGTTTCTTGCTGGAATTAGTCCAGAAAACCAGATTTGACACCGTGACTTCCCAGCAAAACAGCTACAGACTCCTGAATGACAGGAGTATGGCTGGGAGCTGTCACTCCTACCATGGCCTCTGTGTGTGTACTTGACTACAGTATCTGAAACTTTGCCACTGGTTATACTATACACTTAAATGTCTCAGTCCTACTTATTTCCATTCCTTCCCTGTCACCCTGCTTACAACCCTCCCCACATTTCTTTTGTGCACTCTGCTGGGGATGTGCTTCACCCAGTGGCTTTGACAACTCTCCTCCTACTGCTACACATCCATTGCTTGGACCCTTCATGTTCTTCCTGCTACAGGATCTTCTGCCTCCATTGCTCTGCCCCCCTCCAAAACTCTGGATCCAACAAGGGTAACTTTACAATGGTGTCCTTCATTGGGTATGTCACTAACTAGGAATAAATGAGTTTATGAAGAACATTTAAAATCATTCCATTGGTCATATACTTCAGTGCTTTTAAGGTAACTTGGAGGTCCTTTGAAAGTACATCCTGTAATACCTGCTAGTGCTAGACCATGGAACGTGTTTTCCTGGTACCTGTGTTTTCCACAGATACCAGTCAACAGTGTATTCAAGTTATATTAACTGCAAATGGACTGAGCAAGACTTTCCAAACCTCATGTATTTCACCACAAATCTTTTGCCTGAAAAGTCTAGAAAATGGACATGTAAACTCAGTTAACACTGTACTATATCTCTTCCCCTCAGTCCAGAATAAATGGCTAAACTTTCCCAGTCACTCAAAACAGCAGGCGACTAACAACAGAAAATATCTTGCTTTGGTCCCCTTAGACCTCCTAAGCAATCATTTTCCCTGCTCCCTGAGCCCATGGATCAGTGACAAATCCTCTAGTATTATAACTGAATTATAACTGCAGATATGTCAGTGCTGTTGCTAACTTATCTGCCCAGAGCAACTAGTGCCTGCTTCCCTATTTGTCTGAATAGTCTTGCCCTCATCCTACCTCAACATTTCCTGTGCATAAAGATAAAGATGGTGTCTATGCTTGCCAGCTGTGACAGAAACCAACAGGGAAAACACCAAGCCAGCAACTTGAAACAGTTTGTGCTCACTGAAAAGACCTTTGGAATACAAAGATTGCCCAGTGCAACAGGACCTGTAGACATATGAACATAGGTTGGAAAGGACTTACTACCTTCAGTCTCCTGAGGCTAATAAGAGATTGTGAGGATGATAGTTTAAGGATGGAATTGTTTATTTGTGATAGAAACTGGGGGAAAAACAAACCCTTGGTTAATGTTGAACTATGAGCAGGATTTGACAAAGCAGCTGCAGATACATTTCCCTTATCAAAATGTCTTACAAAATCTTACGGTGAGGAAATGGTTGGAGAACTCACAACTTTTCAGAACTTCAGCCACACATGTGAAAATGCAGCCCAGGAACTGGCAGAGAACGGTCTTTCTATGAGCAGGGTGTTGACTGAGAAACCTTGCAATGACCCAGGAGTCAGTGGGAAAGGACAGGGAGATTAATATGATTCTGAACTGACAAGCAGCCCTTATGGAAAACAGGCTACACTGAAGCTTCTCTCCCACTCTTGCCTTTATTTGGCACAGTCCTGAAGCCTCAAGTGGCCTCATCTCTGGATCCTCAGTCCTCCAAAGAGTCATCAGACTAGAAAAGCAAGGTCCTCAAGGACCCAAAATACAGCTCCTTCTCACAAAGCACAGACCACAGCAGTGCCCACCTCAGATCCTTCCAAACCAATTTAGACTTTACTGCTGCAACAATATTGCTTCCAGCTCTTTAGATTCCTGAAGGGTCATCGGACAGAAAACCCACAGCCACAAACAGCTGTAGCCTGTAATGTTCAGAGCTCTGGGAGCTGTCTGCATTACACTGTCAATGATAAGTTCAAATCTTAGTGTTTACCCTATTTGTCTTTTTTTTTTTTTTTTTTTTTTTTTCAAATTTACAGTGCTTACAATGTGTATTCACTATTTTTCCATGTTTGCATCTTTGCTGCTTCAGTTTTCAAAAAAACTCAACTGTTTTTACTCATTGCTGTAATTTTAGCTTGTATTTAATAATAATGGTTTTGAAGCCATTAAAAACAAAAATTTTTTTAGACCCCTGTTTGCAGGCGCTGGAAAGTTTGCGGTCCAGTTTGATGTCCTTCAAAAGCAATCTAACTTGCACTCAAGAAAATCACTCCATGAAATGAGCTACTGGGTGGTAAATCATTCAAAACCATTCTAATTCTTCAAGTCAGAATGCTTACGTAGTCCATGCACAGTCATGTTACCTGCTTTGTCTAAGTTCATGTTCAAGTGACATCCTGACATTATCCAGATAATTATTAAGGTAATAGCTGTTTATTACTTTGGTTGTTGTTATTATTATTGTTGTTGTTATTCAGTAAATATTTTATCAAGGAAGGTAGTGTATGTAGTAATCAAGGAGAAGGTAAGGCTAATTGACAGTTACTTTGTCTGCAGACTAACTAAGGTCTGGACACAGACCCACTGCTGTCACCCAATCATCCACAGAGCTATATTTGCTCTCTGGTACTATTTTTGGCACCAAACACCCTCCCATATAATTTCTGGGCACAATTCAGGCAGCACAGGCTAGGGACCACCCCGCTCTCTATTTTGGAGGGGTGACAAAACACCGCAGTATGAAAGTGAGTCATGCTATGCCAGATGGCCTTAGGGACAAATAACAGTCCTTGGCCTACTTAATTTCCTAGTACAGATGTTCTTCTTCTCTCTGTAGTGGACCTGAGACCTCATTTTCATTAAAAATAGAGGAATAAGCCCCAGCACTGTGCATCCGATGATTATGAATTCTTCTGGAACTGCTTGATTAATCCTTTGTTATCCAGACTTTCTGCCGGCACCCTGTCATTGCCTCTCATCCTAATCCTGCGGCACAACCCCTTCCCATCAGGTAACACTCAGTTTGACTGCCCAGAAGGGCACCCCGTGAGGCGAGGTGTCTTCAGGAGTGTGATGTGAGAGTATTCAGTCTGGACTGGAAAGGCCTATAAGTAACTTGTAATAAATGTATGGGCAGACTATTTCCCATCAGATACAAAAAATATACAGAGAAAGACTGGGCTAAATGGCTTTTGTTTTTGATGTCCTGCACTCAGATGTTACAAAATGAAGCAAAGTGACATTTACAAGTGTCATATGCAGTCAGTACTACGTATTTAACTGCAAAATAAAAACCTTCTTTTCCACAAGAGATGGGTCCCATTTGATATTTAGGACCAATATTGAGGTTTATTCCTGTTATCCCAAGCTGTATGGACCTCCTTTTTCTATTTGAATCACACCTTTCAGCCTACTCCAAAGTTCTGAACTGTTTTCCTGAAGGACCCTTCTAGAAATTAGCTTTCAAACTTGTTTTCTCTGTTGCTGGAATTATCTCAAAATACAGGAGACACAGAGTCCTGCTGTTAAAATGCAGCCTGGGCTGAGGAGAAGACTTTGTTTTGTTGCCAAATATTCTTTTGCCTCTTCTCCCAGGTAGGACTTAGTTTTTTATCACCCTCCACACTCTTGCCTTTTCCAAGGGTTTCACTTTTGTCTACTTGCCAGTCTTTCTTTTTTCCCCGCCCTGAGTTCAGTTTTAGCTGCTACCGCAGCAAGTCATTGGACATTTTCATGTACATGCAAGTGACTTTGCACATAAGAGTGATCCCACTCTCCCTCCACACCCCAAACATGTTTCTTCACCTATCCTTAATTGCAGTTATCTATTCTTCTCCGATACTCAAAAACTTATAAATACTACTAGTTTTCTGTGAACACTGGTACATTTTAGCATGGGACAAGAAATGAGTTTTCACCTAAGACTGCCTAGTACTATTTCATTTCAGGCTAACATTGACCATTGAATAATCACAATGCTTGTTGTGACAGTTTAGGAAAATCATACAGAAGTCAAAATAGCGCTAGTTTCTAGCAAACATCTGATTTTCTCTTTATAAGCAGAAGCTTGCACTTGTCTGAAGAAACCTAGGGGTTCCATGCTACATTTATGTCTTCTGTCCTACCAAAAGACTACCTCATCTACTGGAACAAAGGCTACATGCTGAGAAGAACACATCTATCTTAATGAAGTATGTTTGGCCCAGAGCCTGAAGCCACAGCTCTAAAGCTGGACATGGTTCAGTAGGCTTGGTAGAATGGTTGTTAAAATTGATTGCCAAGTCTTGAGCCAATTGCTAAAAGCTGCCTCCAGCAAGCACTGCTCCTGGTGATTCCTGTCTTCGCTCATTATCTTCAGAGCTTGCTCCTCCCTCTACTGACACCCACTTGTTTGTGCTTGGATTTGGAGTCCCTGGTTGCACCTTATGGTCTCACCTGCACTTGCAGTGCTCTTACCTCCAAGACTTTCATGACTTTGACCATATGGCCTTTGTGACTCCTTTGGCCCATCACTGAGTTTGAAGAAAGATACAGCCAGACCAGCTCCTTCACTGGGAGGCAGCAGGCACTGGACTCTCTGGAGGAAGGACTTTTGATGCTTTGTCTCCTTTAGGGCAAAGGAAAACATGCTAATTAAAACCAGTGAACTCGGGGAGATGTAAGCTGCTGCCTCACACATTGGGTTTATAGGCTGAATCTTGTTCTCTTCGGGCTTCCAGATTTTTCTCAGTTACTATTTCTTCTGTCACATACTCACTGTTTCTTCTGTCACACACTCACTGCTTGTGCCTGCCCTTTGGAAAAACTTTTCTCCAGTCCTGCACTTCATCAGTACAGTAATGATTTCAGGCTTCTCTGTTAGACATAGCGAGCTAGTGTGAGGCACACAGAAGTGAAAGCAAGTCTTGATTTCAATAAGCTTTCAATGAGGTATTTTTCCTCAGTGAATCCTGTTTTTTCCTCTTCTTCTTTCACTCACTTTGGCATTCAGTATGCATGTGAGTGTGTGTGACTGTGTGTTTGTGATCTCCATCTCCTAGACTTTTAGTGCTGAGAAGGATACAAATTTGGGAGATAAACTTTAAAGACATCATCGATGAAGCATTGAAGCCAATTCCATGTTTTAATCCTGCATAAATTATCCTGGAACACAGCCCACATTTATGATGTGTGAGAGAATAGAAAAATAATGGGATTACTCAGAAGTTTCAGATGATTATAAACATATGGTGCAGGACGGTATAAGAACAAAACATACTGAGGGAAATATCATCAGTAAATGAAAGGTTAATAATGGAAAAAGTTTGGAACCTCATATGTGGCCTATTATCAAACACTACTGACATGAAAGAATTCCTGCAGAACTGTTAAAAGTAGACAGCTAGTAGTTTAATGATTGTAACAAGAAAACTTTAAGACATTGGAAAGGAAACTATATGATTATAAAAGAACTCATCACATATTTAAGCCTCCTATGAAAAATGGTAGTTTTGTGCCTGAGGTTCCGGACTGGGACTCAGATCTTGATTTATTTCCCAGTTCTGCTACAGATTTCCTCTGTGACCTTGGGCCAGTTACTTTGGGAGAAACATGCTAAAGATCCTAAACGACTTACAAATCTGAGTCCCTTTTCCAAAGGGGGATAGCTACAGATTCAGAAATGGACAAGCATGTGGGAACATTGACTGTAGCCAGGGCTATCCCCAAAGTGAGTGTGTTGCCCCATCACTTTCCAGCTCTGAGCACCAGGGGGCCACCATGCCTGAGCGGAGATGGTTGTCTTCTGAATGCCCATGGTAAGTGAGCAGCAGATTGCACTGGAGGAATCAATTGCTGTCCAATCTCCTGTGGGTACTGTGGAGCAGACAGCCTTGGGAGCTACTCTCTCTCATGGTTTCCAGCTTCTGCTCAGTTTTCATTGGTGGCTTATCTCTGGTGTGATGCCTGGATCTGTGCAGACAGAAGATTCCAGGAGTGATATGGTCAGTAGGCTTGCCCTGAGAAACACAGGGGCTCCTGGCTCTTGGCATCCTTCTTTGGTCAAAAAGGAAAGAATCGGGAACAACTATCTCTTTCAAAGGCAAGTGTGGGAAAATTTCCACCTGGTCCACTGCTCACCCAGTACCCTTAGAGCTCAAACATACTGACCTGAAGTTCAAGGGAAGTGAAAAGAAACAGGGGTAGGGGCACGCTGCTCTTGTTTGCTCCCAGACTGTGAAGATGAACTGTAGCAAAAACACAGAGCTCTCCTTTTCTTGCTTAGATAGTTGGGATTCAGTATCAGGTTTAGGAATCAAATAAGTGTTTATTTGTTTGCCAATGCAGGAATTAGCTTGCTAAGAAAACTTAGATAGCAACCAAGCAAGCATGTAAACTTGAAACACCTAAATGTTGTTGCCTCCAGATTTCAGACAGATTTAAAAAATTGGACCCTTTTTGCTGTTCCCAGCTTGTGAAGTACAAATAGCAATAGCAGAATATTCTTTGTTTCCTTCACCCTGTATTAGTCCATGCTGTACATAGTCTCAAAACTCATACACAAACTAGGAATGCAAGAAGTAATAAACCTGTAATGGAGGTAGGGGAGCCAAGTATGGATATTCACTCTAGCTTTCCATATGCTATAGCAATGATAAAAGGATCTTGCAGGCATTTCTTTCTCCTCCTTAATATGTAGTATGGTCATAACTCAGAAACCACTTTGGACAGGCTTCACAAACTGCTGTGTCTGTGTAAAGTCAGTTGAAAGTAAATAACATACTTTCCGCTACAGTCTCTTGGATATCTCCATTTGCCATGGTTTGTTTCAATCTGCATGGAAGTATATGAAGCTTAAGATATGTGGTAGATCACAACGTGAAGAATATCGGTTTTCTGAGAATCAAAAATGTCCTAGCAGAGAATCTCCCCTGAAAGCATATATTTTCTTGTCAGTGGTTTTGGCATAAGCAAAAGATCAATACAAAACACCTGAAAAAATGCAGCAAAAAGGGGTAAAGGGGATGCTTATCATCCAAAATGGAATTATTTATTAATTGATGTATGCTGACAGGAGTGGGGAAGTTCAAAGCAACTCAGGTAAATATTTTCATTTTCACCAAAACATTTTCAGCCTATGAGTCTTCACTTACATCTACTGCTTTCTCAGGAAAGCCAAGGAAGGTTGATCTCACTGCTAGCCAAGTTTGATGCAGTAAAGAAAAGCTAGTACAAGTATTGACCGCTGCAAATTTACATTTCATCAGAGTCGTTTAACTCTTCTGGGTGAGAGTAGGAACAATTTCGTATATCCAAATTGCTAATGTCTTGGTTAATAAGTTAGGTTCCACATTCAGAAAAGAAATAGAAAGTTTCTGTCACTGTGTCCTTCTGTATCTGCTTTTATAATCAATGTGATCAAAGCAGTCCTTCTGTCATGGGACAGGACTCCCTTCTGGAACATTTCCACAGAAGCGTAGACAGCTGTTACAAAAACATTTTTAAAAAAGCTGCAGGAAATCTGTTTGTAACTGATGCTTTTCCCAAATTGTAAGTCTTGAAAGAATCTTTCTATTTCCTGTAAATACATGTCTCTTTTCATTTGATGTATCTGCTTGTACAGGAGAATCCTGCCAGTGTCAGGTTTTTTACAGAAATTTGTCTGAAATCATTCTTGTCAAAATTATCTTCTTCTATATCTATTGTCTACTGTATTTGTCCATGACAAACTACCATTGAGTCATAAGCTTCTAGGTTAACAGGGTCATTATGATGATATATGACCTTGGGCATAAGATACAGTACAATTTCAGTGATTCCTGTAGAAAGCTTTTGTTGCTTCTGGTTGTCCTTCAGAGAGACAGATTTCCTGGGGATTAGACTTTCCCTACTAGGACTGCCTCTCCTAGGACTACGAAGGCCAGGGTAACAGCAGAGTAGTTGTGGTGACTCTTCATGAATGTCCTGTCTGTGTTCCACATGTGTCCTTCATGCTTATTTTTGGAAGAACTACTAGTCCCAGTTAATTCTTCTTTCTTAAAAGTTTGATGACTGTAAATAACACAGCAGCACAGTAAGAAGTGCAAGTATACTGAAAACACTGTTTTTGTGTCGGGGTTTTACAGTGCAGCCAAGAGTTGGTGTCATCTAAGCATCAGACTATGGCAAGATACACTAATGTGGTTCCAGGGAATTGAGACATAGTGAAATCACACAGACTGTGAAGAAGCACAGGTTCCCTGCCTGTGGACTTGCCATCTCTTTTCACAGCTCAATGTCATTGGCTGTGCATTGCTATTCCCCCACTCCTGCAGTTTGGAGGTAAATGGTGATCCTTCAAGACAGATCTCTGTGGAGTTTTGCTCCATGCTTCACTGAAGCATAAATGTGGTGTACATTGACTCCATTGCTGTGGTTTTCTTTCCAGGCACATATCTGCATACCCTTCCCAGTGTAAAGTTCTGTGTCTGTGGGAGTCTGAATAGGGTTTTCCAGTCTAAAGAGTTTTGTGCCCAAAACTTGCACACCAGAACCTACATGCAGTGAACAGGGTTCAGAGTTATTGGCCCCGTGAACCATTTCACAGGCTATAGAGAACTCCCACCAGTACATCATAAGCTTGCCGTTTTGACATTCTGAGCCCTCTGCTTGCATGTCCCCCATTATCTTCAAACTCTGCATTTCCATCCTTTTTTTTTTCAGTGCCAATACACCAAAGAAAGAACATTGTTGCCGGTTTTGTTTCCTTTATACTTGATCATTCTAATTTCAAAATCTGAGGTGATAAATATGTTTTTAATTTGACCTGATGGATAACAATGTCTGAGGATCTTTCAGCACTCCCTAGTAAGAAGTTCTTACCGCAGTCTTATTTTCTGTTTATAAGACATGTAAATCACATCTGGTTTAGTCTCTATTTCTAAACCTCAGTTTAGTTGATTCAGGAGGATTGAGGAGTTTTCCTATCTCTCAGATTTAAATAATTAAGTCTGTTCATAAATTCATTTACTCCATAGTCTGTGAACTCCCCTAATGTCATATATTGTAGGTTTTCAAAAGGAATGTAGAATCATTTTAAGTGCCTGAACTGTGATTAACTTGTAGGTCTATGTGATTGACAACATGTCTACATGATTCCCAACTAGAACTAAACTTGGCCACTGTAGTGAAGGACAACAATAAACGTTTCTACAAATATATTAACAAGAGGAAGACTATTGAGAACCTCCATCCTTTGTTGGATGCAGAGGGAAACACAGTGACCAAGGATCAGGAAATGACAGAGGTAATGCCTTCTTTGCCTCAGTCTTTAATAGTAAGACTACTTGTACCCTGGGCACACAGGCCCCTGAGCTGGAAGGTAGGGATGGGGAACAGAATAGGCCCTACATAATCCATGAGGAAATGGTTATGGACTTGCTTCATAAACTGGACACTCACAAGTCTATGGGGCCAGACAGATTACACCCTAGAGTGATGAGGGAGTTGGCAGATGTGGTTTCCAAGCCACTCTCTGAAACACTGGCTGGATGGCCAGGCTCAAAGAGTTGTGGTCAATGGATTTAAATCCAGTTGGTGGCCAGTCATGAGTGGTGCCCCCAGGGCTCAGTAGTGGGGCCACTCCTGTTTAACATCTTTACCAATGACCTTGATGAGAGGACTGAATGCACCCTTAGTAAATTCACAGATGACACCAAGTTGGGAGGGAGTGTTGATCTGCTGGAGGGTAGTAAGGCTGTACAGAGGGACCTGGACAGACTGGACCGATGGGAGGCTAATTGTATGATTTTCAATAGGGTCAAGTGGCGGGTCCTGCATTTCAGTCACAATACCACACAATGCTACAAGCTTGGGGAAGAGTGGCTGGAAAGCTGCCTGGCAGAAAAGGACCCTGGTGTATTGATTGACAATTGTTTGAATATGAGCCAGCAATGTTCCCAGGTGTCCAAGAAGGCCAATGCCATCCTGGATTTATCAGAAATTGTGTGACCAGCAGGACATAGTGAAGTAATCCTGCCCCTGTACTCGGCACGGGTGAGGCCCCACCTTGAGTACTGTGTTCAGTTTTGGGCACCTCAATACAGAAAGGACATTGACGTACTGGAGCAGGTCCAAAGGAGGACTACAAGGCTGGGAAAGGGTTTGGAAAACACAACCTATGAGGATCGACTGAGGGAGCTTGGGCTGTTTAGTCTGGGGAAGAGGAGGCTGAAGGGAGACCTTATTGTTCTCTACAAATGCCTGAAAGGAGGTTGTAGCGAGAGCAGCTTGGCCTCTTCTCACTGGTGACAGGTGACAGGACAAGGGGAAATGTCCTCAAGTTGCACTAGGGTAAGTTTAGGTTGGATATCAGGAAAAACTTCTTTACAGAAAGGGTTGTTAAGCACCGAAACAGGCAGCCCAGGGAAGTGGTTGAGTCACCATCCCTGAATGTGTTTAAAAATCATCTGGATGTGGTGCTCAAGGACGTGGTTTAGCAGTGGGTTGTTAGAGTTAGGATAGTAGGATTAAGTTGAGGTTGGACTAGATCTCAAAGGTCTTTTCCAACCTGAGCAATTCTGTGATTCTATGTCAGAAACATTCTTTTTATTCTATTTTCAAATTAAGGTTCAGACCCTGTTGGAAAGATATACTTTACTTAAGAACAAGCTTTAATTCAGATATAACCAAATTGCATAACAGTGTTTGTCAGGTCAAATTTCCTGATGTCTTCTCAAGGTAAAATAAAATTAAATAATCAATAATTTTTTTTCCACTGTTTTGTTGTTTTTTGTTGTTGTTGTTGTTGTCCAGTTCTGCAACTGTTGAAGAGATGCTATAGGTTTCAGTCAATGTGAGTGGAAGGCAATAAGGTAAAAGAGAATCCCAGATTTTAAGTAGTTCATTGCAGTCTCTCTAGAAAATAGGTCATCAGAAAAGCTTTCAGAGCTAGTTGTTCCCGAAAGTCGAATGGCTATTACTTACTGCCACAGGGTCCTCTGATCTCTCTGCAACTCTGCATGATTCTGTTTACTGATGTTTTCTTTAAAAAAGGACCCCTTCTGGATTTGTTTCTTTGTTGTTGTTGATTTTTTTGTTTTCTTGGTTTTTTTTTTTTTGGTTTTTTTTTTTAATGTTCTCAGTACTTAAAGAGTAGAGTAGGAAAGACTACAAAACAAATGAGATTATCTGTGACTTGGAATTCCTTGTGCATGACTGGAGCTGTTGCACAACAGACTGACTACAGACATTGCATCACTGTGATTCCCAGTGATACTGCATGTATTTCTGAGACCTACTTGTTCTGGAAAGTTTAGAACATGCAGGAAAATTATTAACAACTTTTCATTGCAATTTCACCTAATTATTCTTTCTCAACACTGAGTGTGACACCATAGAACATTAAAAAGTGGATAGTAGTGAAATATATGGATGAGTGAAACTCTACAAATATTGAAGAGAAAGACATTAACAGGTAGATATATTTGCCTTACATCATATACCTTGTGTTTTCCCAAATTTTCACAGTTCCTTTAAGAGTCATAACATGTCTTTTGCTCAATGCTTCCCTTTAGAGCAAACAACTCCCTATTTGTATTTACCTTATTTTGCATACAGGACAGGCAAGGTAGCCTACACAGTGTGAATTTTAGGAACTTACTGAACAAATACTCCTAAATACAGTGATTAAGTTACCAATTTCATCAGTGGAAACAGGTTTCCTTTAAAGTCAAAGGAGTGAGCGTCTGTATTCAGAGGAGTAAGACAAAGTATTGTCTTAACTGGTTTGGAGAACAGAAGTGTGAATGGCAGAAAACAACTGACTGCAGCTGATCAGAAAGCTAAAGGCGCACTGAGGCATTTTATCACTGACTGGAGATGACCCAAACTTTAAAAGCTTGCAAATGATGTTTCAAATGCAGGGAAGTCCACAGGAATTGGTATTATACCTCTCTAAAGAGGTTTTGAAGAATGTATTAGGAACTTAGCTTCCTCTGATGTATCTGAGTTTGTCACAAAGACTTCTGTGCTTTTCATTGGGCCTGTACATGAAAGGAAACAACCATAATATGGGCTTGTTCTAAACTTTTTTCTCTGTCTCATTAATGCATCCAGGTAACTGTGGGACATCAGAGGTTTTATAAGTGATATCCTAAGAAATATCAACAGAGTACCTGATCTGTTCATTCTGGACATACTGAAAAACATTCTTTATGTTATGTATGTTCAACAAGAAGGGTTAAATATTGTACTCTGCTCTACACAACAGCTCCAGTGAAAAGATTTGGACAAAAGTTCTCTGAAACCAGAGAAAGTATAAATGTCCCATACATATGAACAAGCATTTTGAAAATAGGAACAGTATTCAGCAGTTGATGCATAGCTCATCTGGGCAACAAAGACTATGTGAAGGACTCTACCCAGTGCCCACTTCTCCTCAAGACTTTGTAATGTATCCCCTTTTGTTCCTACTGCTTGCTTAGCAAATATACATTTTGAATTGGTGTGATGGGGATTCTGACTGTTAAATGCACTTTAAGCAACCTTCATTAGCAAAATATCCGAGGAAAAATACGGTGGAAGAGCGATTAATCTTGTGGGCTTTACATGCCCCCTGGTGGAAAACCCTCAGTGTAGCCGTAAGGATTTAATGCAAAAACATCCCTTGTAAACAGCTGTGTGGCTCATGAAACATATCTCAGTTGCATTCTCATTTGAGGCACTGCTCTATTATCGGTGTATAGCCCATGAATAGGAACACACAAGATCCCAAGTTACAAATGAGCACCTGGACTCATTTAAGTGCTGTTAGCATGATGTACATTGCTCGTACGGTATAAATTGCTGGCCTAAAATTTCTTGCAGGCAAATGATGCCAAGCTCTTAATATATATAAAATGAACTCTAGTAACTTAAGCAAAATAATCACAATTTTCCCCACAGTCTTTCCAGGATTTCAATCTGGAGGGTTTCGAAGGATACACAATACCTTGTTACAAACCATATAATGTTTTAAAAAGAATACAACTGACAACCTTGGCTAACATTGTATCTTCTATCTAGATTACTTCAATATGTCATGTCCATATCACACCACTCTGCCCATGGTCCCAATGCCAAGGATTTCTGTCCTGTCCAACCTTTCCATCTGGAAGTAATGAGCTTAATATTCTGGCTCTACCCCCATAAAAGCTATGTCACAAAAAAGTAGCAGTCTTACGAACTGTTCTATACCCTGAAGACAAATTTGAGATGCACATAGCCTCTCAAAGTTCTACTCAGATTCATTTAAAGACAAGTTTTCCACTCTACTCCCATAAGACCTACAGCATACCATAAGACTGTGAGAGCGATTTGACAACCATTTATGCTTAAATTTTGTCCTAGACATGTCAAAGGACTGTGCTTAACAGATAATGAAGAGCTAGGGTGTTCCTCTGGGGCAAAACACATTATGTTTTAAGATTTGCTCTTAAGGTGGCTGTTCTTTTCATTGCAATTCCTCTGAAAGCCTAAACCAAAGGAAACAGAACTTCTTTGTTTTCAAGTATTTTCTCGTCTTGTATAAAGTGAACGTAACCTCTCTAGGACTTCAAGCTATGTATGGAGGAAACAGTGTGGCAGGTATTGCCCATCAGTTTGAGCTTTAGCTCTGACTCCACATTCATCAGCAGAGCATGGTGGCTGAGGACATCAGCAATGCCCCCTTCACTGCTGCCGTGTAGAGGACAGGAAGGTCAACTTTAAATATCTTTTCTTTCAATTTTCTTTCTTTTATCACAAGGTGAAAAAGATGGGACAGCACTCTGAGCAGATATTTTATAAGTGATGTCCTGAGAAATACTAAGAACTACTGTAACACTGACTGTGAGTTGCTTTCATTTTCTCATAAGCTTTTTTTTTTTGTTTTCTTTCCCATTTTCTAATATTATCAGCAGTCTGGAAAAAGAAAAAAAAAAAAAAAAAAAAGGAGAAAAAAAAAAAAAAGGAATTCTTAGCCAAACTGTAAAACTTACCCTGGGCTGCATAATTTTACAGAGGGAAACTTACATG
>WUAM01000323.1:25639044-25655135 GCA_024336885.1 Actenoides hombroni
AAAAAAAAAAAAGGAGAAAAAAAAAAAAAAGGAATTCTTAGCCAAACTGTGACACTTCACCTGGGCTGCATAATTTTACAGAGGGAAACTTACTTGATGCACCTATTTTAGGATGGGGTGGCTCCTCCATTACCTCAAGGTAAACTTACTTACCTTAGGCATCAATTTTAGGATGGGTTGACTCCGCCATAGGAAATCCCTCTCTCCTCATATTAACTGTAGACAAAGATAGCCCTGGAATAATATTTCAATAACTACAATAATGTGATATCAGTCCCATTTTTTGACCCCAGAATTAAAACCAGAACTTGCTGAGTGAGTCTTTATGTCTGTCATATTCTTACACCATTTGAAGAACTTATTTTCTAATTCCTTGACTATTTAAATTGCATCTAAATTGAACTCATTAGCATTTAAAGCTTCCTTCAATGCCTCTCAAAATAGACACCGATTTTAAGAATATTTTCTTACTTTTCACTAGGAAGATGTGCTGGTAGAGATGAACTAATTATATATTCTTAGAATCACTACTATGTTATTGCTGACCAGAAAAAAAAAAAAGAAGAATTGAAAAATGCATTTCTTCTGAAACCAAAGTATTTTGCACAGTCTTATTAGATTTACTGAAATTAAATTTTGGCAGATAGAAATATTCTGACATTGTCAAAATGTCCTGGTTTATAATTTTGGAACCAGGTATCTAATATTTTCTTTCAAAAATTTTTTTTGAGTTTAATGTTCTTCTGATATTCATTTTGTGTTCTCAATACAATTAAAAAGTCAACCATACTCAAATGTTTTTCTCTGAGACATTTCGGTTGATATGAGACATTTCTTTAAAAATTTTTTCTTCCAGACAATTTTGAATTTTTTGCAAGTTGCGCCTAACTGGCCTGAGATCAAATCTGAAAATCCTCTGCAAATTTATTTTTTGCATAGGTGTGACTTATTGTTGATATTCCATCAAGAGTGTGTCAGTCATAAACCCCTTGAAAAGCTGAAAGGAAAAGAGATTCACCGTTCCTCAGAGAGGACTTCACACTAACTGAGCCAGGACTTAAAATCTGTTTCCACAACTGGAAGAATACCCTGCACCAAAACATTTTTGTGCAAGTGAAGCTGAGGAGAAATCGGTATTTTTTACACCACTTTGCAAAATTTATAGTAGTTAGAGGACATGAAATGAAATATTATCATCTCTGAAAACACAACTGTGTTAGTTTATAACAATAAAATGTCTGAATGGTTAAAATTCATGGTTCTCATTTGCCTCTCTAAATGGCATGCTCAAGAAACCAGAAAGGGAGTATTTCTACATAGCTATAGAGTCAGAGACAACAGGTTTGATATGTTTATTTATTAGCATCAGTCTATGTAACAGCATTTTCAAATACAAATTTACTATAAGGAGCCAGATCCTTTAGCTTATTGAGTTCATTTTGTGCTGCTTCAAAGCTCACTTCATAGTAGTGGAAAATGATGTGTACCATCTGGAGGGTACTTCTGAATATTTCCTCTGAGAAGATGGACTCTCTGGCTGTTGTAAAGCCAGCAGAGATGTCTTCGCTATCTGTGACACCTCTGCTGTGCTGCCTCACATGAGGGAAAGGGATGTATTTACAGGGAGAACAGAGAATGTGGAGAGAAAAGCATTTTCACTGCCTGATTTTCCCAGAGCCTATGAGTTCAATTCACTGACAATATCTTAAAGCATTTCTCAGCAGTGTTTTGTTCAAATGCTGGTTATGCTGTAGATCGAAGCACACTTTTTAGCCACTGTCTTCTCTGCTTTCCTCACTAGTAGACTAGAACTCAGCCTGAACTTATTTGCTAGCATTAAAACATCTTTACTTTTTGCTGTTCTCAAGGTCAGCACTTAGGCTCTCCTCCTGCATGTGGGTCAACACAGGTGATTGACTCCTAAGCTGAGATGTCTTCCTAACTACAGCTGGGCTCTGCAGGGAGACAGAACCTTCCTGTGAGGTCCTCTGGCAGGCTGACCTTAGTGAAGGCGGCTCCTACTGCTATAGTGTCTCCCAGTGTATACGCAGCTTTTTGCCTTTGACAGCTATTTAAGGTTTCCTTTACTGAAACCACTCCAGAAACTACTATATTAACAAAATCGCAGACCCTGAACAACCAATTAATCCTTCCCTCCACCTTCAACACATACTCATATGCAAATTAACAATGTTTAAAAAAAAAAGTAAATTTCAGAATTTCTTCAATGTTGTAATGATCTGGTCATGTGCTGAAACTTCATCACAGAAGCAAAGAGTAAAACCACTGTCTCTTACCAAAAGGATTTATAGTGCTAGTATAAAAAAGAAATATGAGATGCACACTGGTGAGAAAAATAGGGAAATATTGAGGCAACCTTAATTTTTGTGACATGCGTTAGCATAATCTCTAAAATTTGAGCTAAATTATCCTACTTCATTTGGCCTTCCTACCTGTCTTTGTTGGAGTTCAGTTTTGACAATGTTCAGGCTCAGCATTTTTCTAATAGGAAGTTAATTAAATGGTCCTGAGGACAGAGGTGTCCAGGATTAAAATGATTTATTGTAATGATTGCAACTATTCTGAAGGTGTCTTGAGAGTTAGGATGAATTTTATGCCAAAATGCTCAAAGAGCAAGCAGCTATCTCTGAATGTGTTTCTGATATCCAATTATTTGTCCACAGGTCTTATAAATTCATATTGCTAAGCAGGTTACTTTTATGTACTACTGTTAAAATCTGAATACAACTACTTTTCAAGTTTCATCTAATTTTTCAAGACTGTCTTTCAGAGGAAATGGAACCTAATGTGATTTAACTTTTGGGGGAGGTAGAGGAGGGTTAAATTCAGTCAATTTATGTTCATTATAAACAAATCCAAATTCCTAGCTAGTATGGTATGACTAACATATGTCACATACTACAGCATGTCTGGTGTACCCTTTAACATTTTAACAGTCCATCAGACATTAATGTGACTTAAACATCAAAAACAGGTTCATTTTGCCATTAATATCCTGAAACAAGAACATCTAATATACACATCCTGAGATTTAATCTGTAAACATAACCAAAAATGTCTGGACAAAGGGGGCTTGTTTATATTTCAGTAGTGCTACTTCCATGAAGCATGTGTCTGCTATCTTTAGTATGCAACTCTAGCATCCTACCATTGAGAGAGCCCTAATGTCTTTGATACTGTTAGGGAGACTTATAAGTCTTCTGCTGACATACCAGTCCCTTTGTAGATCCCCTAAAGTTAAAGCTACTGATAAACATAACTTGTCTTATAAAGAGGGGAAGAATTTTAAAACCACTTCAAACATGTTCAAGATTTCCTTATTCTTTTTTCCATGGTGTGAAAGCAGGTTCTGAAGTGAGCTGGAATTAAGAGGACATGCTTCTCTTTACTGAAGTAATGACTTGTTTAATAAACAAGAAGGGAAAAGGAAAAATGTCAAGATGCATACAGAGTGACAAAATAAATATTTCTGAGGAAAACTTAATAAAATGCAAATGAACTTTCAGTCCAGTCAAATCCTTTTGTTTATTTTTCTATCATTCAGCTAATTAGTTCTTGCATTGATGAATGCTTAAGGAGGTACATTTCTAAAGAATTAGTGTCAAACAAAGTATATGCACACAACTGGTCTCCAAACACACTGTATCTATAAAATGTGTTAGGAGTAAGTGAAGCCACTATGGTCAGGAAGATAATGAGGAAAAAAGAGAAGACAAAAAAGAGTAGTTATACCCTTTGGTATCTGAAAGGTTTTTTAATACAGCTCTTACGCAGATGAAACCACAATGTAATTGCTATGGGGTGAACTGCATTAACAACTATGGCCTTGGAAAGCCAGCCAGATACATTCAAGGTCTGAAGTCCAGATGAATACTTCAATGAAGGCATGTCTTAAATCAATCACTGCGCTGGTGGAATTTGTCAACAGCATATTTTTTTTAAGAAAAATGCAGATTCATCTGAACTTTTTACACCAGTGCACGTGTTTGCATTAAGTTTAATCAGGATGATTTTGCAAGCTGAGGCTGGAATTTCTCGTCAAAACCAGGCAGAGAGAATCCCTTCTCAAAATAGCTAATGGCATGGGAAATTCCTTTGGCATAGAAGAACAAGAGCAAGAACTTCAATATTGTCTCCTGAGCAATCTTATTTCAGTATATGAAACAGGGCCAGGGCAAACCTGAACACGGGCAGATGATTGTCAGTATAATTAAATTGATAGTATGGTCTTTGGCAATAGTTTGGCCTGGGCTAACTACCTCTCTCCCAATAATATCCCAGCACAGCTAAGGGGATAGTTTGAGCCAGTATTGATGCAGTCAGCATGTTTCAGGGGGTTAAAGCAATTAACTGTGTCAACACAAGCCGTGTGAGCTGGCCTCAGGGCAGACAGCAGTCCTTGGGCAATTTCATTTACTAGTACAGCTGCAATACAGTAGTCCCTGTGAGCACATGGGGGAGTTATAAGATACTAGGGGGAAAGACTTTTTCACATTCATTTTTGCTGCAGATTTTTCTGGAATGGTCTCAGTATTATCCCAGTGCAGACTGAAAATGATTTCTGAAACCATGACTTTTTTTCAAGATAAAACTTGCTTCCTGGCCAAATCTATTACCAATTTGACAATATTGACATAGAAACGAACAGAATTTCTATTAGTGAAACCCCTAGTGTGGGTACAGTTATGCAGATAAAAGAATAGTTTATCCATATTTCTCTTCCTGTAATGCCTCAACATTAAAGTTTCACTCAAATTTCCCACTCAGATTCTATGTTACCTTTTCTTTCATGTCCTTCTCTTTCAACAAATGTAGCATGGAAAAAAAAAACCCGAAAACCCACACAGGAACTGAGACAAAATAAGATACGGATGAACAAAAGCAGCATATCTAAATCACTGCATTTTCTGAACATACACATCATTCAAGACATAGATACATGTATGTTTTTCTGATGAGTCTCTAGTGGTTGATAAAACTTAGGGCAAAAGGAACACACTGATAATTTATTTTAGGGGATATTGCTTTACTCATGGATACCATGAAAGCTGTGCACATAGCTTTAAACCATATACATTCATCTTTCTATGTGTAGATGTCTGAGTTCATCAGCTAAGGACACTAGTATTGCAACTTCAGGTAGATGTCAAAAATCCCAGGTATACTTCTGTCCATGTTCTGTATGAGCAGTTTAGAAAATGGTGATGTATCCACATATACACTTAGAACTCCTTGATGTTGGATGGGATTTTTCATATCATGTCATGATGCCAAAGTAGAACAATTGCATTTCCAGTAAATATCTGGATGCAGCTTTTTCAGCCTTCTTTGCATGGAAGGTTTTATTTTTCAAAGATAAGTCCCGGAAAATGCGAATTAGAGTGATGGGAGATAGAGAGGAGGTGTCTAAAAAAGAAGCAACAAGCTAGGATGTAGACGTAGATTTAGCTGAGATAAGAGGATGTTCTTATCTAGGACCAATGCTAAAACCTGAAGTGAGCCACTGAAAACACCTGAGAGTTTTTGAGATAAGTGATGTTTGTCGTCATATAAGCATAAGCTATGTGCATCAGTGTCTCTAGTAACCCTTGTGCATCAGTGTCTCTAGTCCTTTGCATCAGCACCGAGATTTGTATTAAAAACAAGTTTCTTGCGGCCTAATTTCTAAGTGCCTATAAGATACTCTTATGCTTCCTAGCTTCATTTACGCAGCTTATGGGGGATAGTTTGTCTTTGGTTCAATTTTCTGTTTCTGGAGACATAGAATCATAGAATACCAGGTTGGAAAGGACCTCAAGGATCATCTGGTCCAACCTTTCTTGCCAAAAGCATAGTCTAGACAGGATGGCCCAGCACCTTGTCCAGGTGAATCTTAAAAGTGTCCAGTGTTGGAGAATGCAGCACTTCCCTGGGGAGATTATTCCAATGACTGATTGTTCTCTTGTGAAAAATTTTCCTCTTGTGTCCATCTGGAATCTTCCCAGGAGTAACTTGTACCCATCGCCCCTTGTATTTTCCATGTGACTCCTTGTAAAAATGGAGTCTCCATATTCTTTATAATTACCCTTTAAAGACTGGGACATGGTGATAAGGTCTCCCCTAAGCCTTGCTTTCCCAAGCCTGAACAAGCCCCATTGTCTCAGTCTTTCCTCATGTGACAGCTTCCCAGTCCTTTCTCATCTTTGTGGCCCTTCTCTGGGCTCTCTCCAGCCTGCCCACATCTTTTTTTTGTACAGCAGGGACCAAAACTGAACACAGTATTCCAGATGTGGTTTGACAAGAACTGAGTAGAGTGGGATAGTGACTTCTTTATCTCTGTTGATGATAAACTTGTTGATGCACCCCAGCATTCTGTTGGCTTTCTTTGCCACTGCAACACACTGTTTACACATATTGAGCATGTTGCTGTCCATCAAGGTAGATCACAATCTGTGCTTTACTTCAGGATTTTGTTTTCCCAGATGCAAGACCTTACACTTGTCCTTATTGAACTTCATAAGGTTCTTGTTTGCCCACTCTTCCAGCCTATGCAGGTATTCTTGCAGGGTGCCTATCCCTTCTAAAGTGTCCACTTCCCCACTCATTTTAATATAATTAGTACAAGGGTGCACTTGATCCCGTCATCTGGATCAGTTATGAAGATATGAAACAGTGTCTTGCCCAATATCAATCCCTGGGGGACCCCCTGGTGATAGATTGCCAGTTTGAAAAAGAGCTATTTATCACCAGTCTTTGGGTATGGCCTGTCAACCAGTTCCCCACCGACTGCACAAACCACTCTTCTAGACCATAATGCATCAGGAGTTACGGTCCTCTAGGAGAAGACTGTGAGGGACTGTATTGAAAGCCTTGGAGAAATCCAGGTGGATAATTTCCAGGTAGACATGTTGCTGTGCTTTATCTTCCATTAAAAAACAGTGACTGTCCTCCCCATTGTATGAAAAGGAATAAAAAATATTAATAAAGAAGCAAACAGTATTCATTATTTTCCTGCTATCTCGCACTTTTAAAGCTATTTGCATGATGTCTGAGAACTTGACTTGTGCTCATTGAACACTTGGACTTAAAAATGCACATAGTTACAGATACTTCCAACAAGCTAGTGGGTCTTTCCTTTTTATTAACACCAATAAAAATTAGTCATCATGACTTTGGGTTAACATTTAATCTGTAAACAAATGTCCATGCAGAAATTGGGTCCTCTACAGGGATTAGCTATTGTGAACCATTTTTCTTTCATTTTAGATTACATATGTTCTGCCTTACAGCCAAAATGAAACCTAGTTTCTCTCCTTTGACCACATCTCAATGTGGATGGTATGAAGCATTAAGAGCTTTCCATTGCTGTGGTATATGCTGTTAATTGCTAACATATTCTGCCACATCATTTTTCACAGTATTGGAACTTTTTAACTATACCACAACTCAACAAATATTAACAGGACCAGACATGTCTCGGAAGATGGTACTGCTAGTATTTCCTTCCTCCTTTGGTTCACACTGAGCAGATGTAAATCACTTTGGGACTGCATTTCAGTTCTGAAACCTGTTTCAGTTTTGCTCAAATGTAATTGGAGGTCATGTGGAGTTTTCTTTCTTTCTCTCTCAAAAACAGCAAAAAATTGGTGTCTTTAAGCTTTAATTACTGAGAAGCTCTTCCCCACAGATGCCACTTAAGCAGATATATTGTAGGAAATCCATAAAAAAATACAGCTCTAACTTCTACTGAGAAACTAGACAAAACTGTAACTTGCAGATACTTAGCATCTCAAAACCCTGACCACATGCTCATGTTCCCTTTGGCAGTTTTCTCTTTCAAGCTCTCTTCAGGACCTGGGCTGTCTTGGGTGAAGCATTCTGCACTGAGCCTTCATAGTAGGGCATGATCCTCATTAGGGCCCTTGAGTACTCCTAATATTCAAACAAATGATTAATAAAGAGCAGATCCCAGGTTGTAAATTGCATTTCATTCACACCATTCAGATCTTGTTCCCACAAAAGGAGCTTGTCTACATTCATTTGGTGCAAAATGAGAGATGGACTCAGGTTTCATTAGTTTAAAACCAGAGTTTTCTTCCTCCATTGGGGAATCTAAGTTTTCTTTTGAACAGAAATTCAGATTAAATAAAAAATACATTGCTGCTTTCACAGTCTTCTTGGATGGGAGCCAGGGACTCCTCTCTGTAATTCTGGTTTATTCTACTTATTTTTTGCAGGTGGTTTCTGAACATTTGTGTTGCCTTGGGCAAGTGACTGGATATAAGTCTATTTTCCTAAACACAATATAAGAATAGTACTGCTTATGACATTGTCTGAGCAGTGATATTGGGCTGCCTAACATCTGAACCAGTCCATAGCATTTATATAATACAAAGTAAATATTTTGCTACTTGATGTGACTGAAAACAGGATTTTCATTCAATTTCTTATGTTATGGAGAACATAAAAATATGTGTTAAAAAATCTATTTCTTGTTATTAGTCAAATTAGTTTTTTAACTGGAGACAAAAGACTGGGGAAAAAAAACAAAGAAGCAGACTGGGGAAAAACACAACCAACCTACAAACCAACCAAACAATCAACCAATGAACCAATCAACCAAAAGTCCACTACAGTCCCCACTGTCTCAGGAAAACAGACTTCAAGACATTTCTTAATTTACCTCTAAAAAAGCTGTTACAGACCATCAATGCTTTGGAAGAATAGGGAATAAGCAAGTAACCTTGAAGAGGGAGAGATTTTTTATTTTTTTTTTTAGCATGTGTTATTTAACTGTCCAATAATTCTTCATCCCTTGAAAACATAAGTAATTACTTTACAATGATGCAAACTTACACTTCCTCTGTGTGTAGAACCAGCTTCATTCCATTATGTCTGTTCAGGGTCTTGGAAGGTGACTTTCATTCAAGAGAAGCAGTACACATTGCCAGTGTCCTAATTTTATCACTGCTAATACAGAAGTGTGGGATATTGCCACATCTGTATAACATTGTATTGGTTGTGTCACTGCAATATTAGGGTATGAAAGCAGCGTCAAATTGCTTGGATATAGGAACTCTTCTGGGGGCTATGGATTTTTAGACACTTGAAAGTAAATAGAAAAAAGAAAAAAAAAGTTCTTTTGAGGTTGATGTCAGCTTACACTGTCATGTTTTCAAGCACTGGGCAATCTCATCCAAAATGAGAGCTTAAATTCTTTCAACAGCATTGCTAAGCTGCATAATACAACACCTTTCTGTAATGTGTTTCCAATGGATAAGTTTTTCTTGCTGTGCAACTTTAAGCAGCAATGAAGATGTTTGTTTGTTTTATGAAGCTGGCTTTTAAAAACAGAGCTGTCCATAAAACAAGAATGTTATTTCAGGGGAAAAAAATGCAAGGTTTTCACATTCATTCTTATTCTGATGCAGATGGAAACCAAGGTATGAATTTTTTTAATTTTTTTTTTTCCAAATGAGAGCAAGCCACTAGAACAATTGATAGCATTACAATTCAAGTACTTAACTAGAATGAAAGAAAAAATTTCTGTCCTGAACTGTGTCACTGGATTTTGCAGTATACATCTCATAGACTTCATACTGGATCCAAACACACAGTTCACCCTTGACATGGTAAACCTTGCCAATGAAAATTACTTGGAAATAATAAGCTTCTTCTTGTGAAGTTTCAAGTTTGACAAATCAGTATTCATAAGAAAATCAGCTCCATTCCCTGCTTTGCAAGATTATACATAAAGAAGTATGCATAATAATACTTTTTTTTTAAGAAATTACATTGAGGTCAAATTTAGAGATGCATGGTGAAGATTCAGCCTCTTTTCATATTTCACTTATTTGCAACACACTGGGAAAAATGTTACCATTGAAAATTTTACCTGCACTTTTGAGTGTATGAAATAGGTAGACATTATATAAACCTTGTGCTCATCATCTCCATAGAACTGAATTTAAACTTTCAAAAAGCTACAATACTAGCTCATACAATCAACTGCAATAAATTCCTTTAGCTCCACCTTAATTTTCAGGGCTAGCAACACCATGCTTGTAGATACAGGTGCGTTTCTGTGTGACCTTCTTTAGGTGGTCCTGCTCTGGCAGTGGAGTTGGACTACATCTTTTGAGGTTCCTTCCAAACCCTCATAATCTGTGATTCTGTGATTCTGTGATATATTTATATAAAAATAGTCTTAGGACAATATTTCACACCAGATTTTTTTGGTGCAGAAAATGAGCACATGTGGTGTGAGGCAGAAGTAGAGCACTCAGGATCCCAAGTGCATGAAGACACCTGGGGATCACTACATTACCAGGAAGACCCAGAGGAGTCATAGCCTGTAAGCTGCCTCCCAAACTGCTGAGTAAGCACAAGGTGCACAGCAGGTTGGCAGATACAGATTCATACTTCCATAGCTATGTAGTCCAACAGAAAGGATTCAAGTCACAGAATCACAGAATGGTAGGGGTAGGAAGCTCATCTAGTCTTACCCCTTGCCAGAGCAGGATCACCTAAACCAGGTCACACAGGAACGCGTCTAGGTGGGTTTTGAATGTCTTCAGAGGAGACTCCACAACCATCCTGGGCAAGTCCTTTTGTTTGAGAGTGGTGCTGCTACATGAGTGCAGGAACACAGATGGCTTTGCTGCTAATGATCCCAGTGAAAAAGCAAAGAAATGTGAAATGGGCTTATTTGGTAGCACTCCAATGAGAAGACAGAAATACCAGTGTTTGCCAAGTGGGAAGGATGAAGTCATCAGAGAGAGTATTTTGTTTCTAACTTTAGAAGATACTGCAAACAATGGAAAGAGAGAAGGGGGGTGGATTTTGTTTTAAAAAGAAAACTCTTTAACATGCAGTTTATGCTATTGTAGCATTTGCACTCAGCATAGGCCAGCTTTATTTTATTTATTTTTACACGTTTGCTCAATTTTGGATGGGGTGAGCCCTTAAAAATATATCCTCTAGGTTCATGATATACATCAGGGCTGTATAAATCTCCTAGGAGATTTAAACAAAGAGAACCTAAAAAAGATGTTCCTTATTTTGCTGTAGTTCTGACCATGATTAATGGAAGTCTCTGATGATGACTGCAACTCAGTATATTTCTTGGCACTGTCACTGTGTTTTCCTTTCTTCTCAGCTGGGTCAAGTCATAGTGACTACAAAAAGTAGAAGCACAAGGTTTTTCTTGACAGTTTAATAATATAAAAGAGGGCCTGCTGCTGTACAGGGTGTTGTTTTGTACATGACTGTGGCTGTTTGTGAGATCATGATAGAGATTAGAAAACGATAAATAGCAAAGAGAAAAAGGATTCAGATGAACTTTTGTAAAAGCACCTCTGACCCATTTCCATGCCAGCAACCTTTGCTATGAATGGCTCTTCATACCAGGAAGTTACCAAAAGAGGTCTCTGTTTTGCTTTCAGGTTTACAATCACCCATTTTTAGGCTAAAGTATTCAGGTTGCCTACCGTACTTATGAAGTCAAGCATGCTGAGTACAGTTTAGGCAACGTAGCTGGTGTGGTGTTTCAACCATGACAATTTTTGCAGATTTTCTACTGTTCTGGGCTGTCAGAGCCTAGCTTCAATCTTGGTGTCTTCTAGTGCCTGGATGAGATGCTCTGGTCAGGTCACTTGAGAAGTAATGGATATTTTACCTCAGAAGCTACAGAGGAAAGGCCATATATAAAAAACTACATACCTAATTTCAGCAAGCAATATTGGATGCAGACTTTGGTAAGTTCCTTGGAGCTTTGCTAACATATACCAGCTAATTTGCTTAAGGGAATTTTGTAGAAGACTTTTCAATACCCCTCACTTCATTGCTTTTTGTTTTTTAGCTTTACTACCAGCTTTACTATGTGTGTACAGTGACCAGCATGGACTAGAGTGTGGACTAGTTCACATTTTCAGACCCCATATAACTTGAGAAAAAGAGAATTAAACTATAAAAACCCCCAAACTTTTACAGATATCTCCTCACTTTTGAAAGTTTCCTTAAGGCAAAGTGATTATGGCTAATGGATGGCTCAGGCCGTTGCAATGATACAGAGACTCTTTTAGGTTGATGAGTAAGAGCTGCCAGCACTTCCTTTCAGTACAGCCCACATACCTGTGAATTTTCAAGAAATCATAAATCACTCAAGTTTGTTCTCTTTCTGGACCACAAAGCTCTTACACGTGCTCAAGTTTTGTGGACACAGAAGGCATCTAACACTGGTTTATTGCATGTCAATCTTGAAGGCTTCTTGGATATATAACACCTTACTATCACTTCATTCCTTCAAGGACACCTAAGATACACTTATCCTTGTAACCTGAAAAGTGTGTTCTGACCTGGATGGCAACAAGCATGTCAAGGACTCCCTGGAATGTTAAACTCTTGTAGCCTTCAGAGCAAGGTTACACCCACAATGTCTATGAGGCATGGTCCCTGGTTTGTCCAAACCCTCAAGCTGTACCTGGGAATTATTTGGGATGGTTGTGGTTGGCTTATGCCTAAAATGTGCTTAAATTATGCCATTGAATATTCTAAGGATTGAGCAACATATGTGATAAAGATGCAATACCCTGCCCATCACCTCACACTGTTTAATTTACAGCCACAGCCGTTGATTATTACTCAGGTCCTCTTACACCTTTCTTCCCTCTCAAGTAAGGAGAAAAACAGAGTAAAACCATACAAGTTCTATGTGACAGTTGCACAGTGGATTATGGGAAAAGAGAGATTTTCAGATATCAGTTAACCAAAAAGTCACTGCCACATTTGTGCTGAAATTAAACTCATTAGGAAGTTTCATATAGCAAGTACCACCATGAACACACAGAACTTCCTTCTTATACCCAGTTCCTTCACATTAAAAAAGGGTGGTGGTGGTTTAAACATTTCCTTTTGCCTTAGTCACTTTGAGCGTAGGTAATCCACTTACCATTGTCATTACAAGAAGATTTATTTCACAAATATCTGATATCTCCATATTTAAACACAAATAGCTAAAGCAAGTGAATGTGCCTTGTAATGGAGACTACAAAGTTCAGCAATACACTGGAGCACGAGGTCACCCATAAGCCATTGTCAGCTTCGTGTGTGTTCAAAATTTATGCCCATGTTTGAGTACATTATTAAACAAGTGTCATTTTTATTTGATTTCCAATGTCATTTTTGTTAAAATGTACATTTCTCTGTATCATATCTATATATATATATAATGTTTCACATGGCCCGATTCTATTGCCTGTTGATTTGGGTGAACTGCTTTAATGCACATTTACCCTACTAGATAATAATGAACTAGCTGGTGAGAAAGGTGTCATTTCATGGAGGACATCAGCGATGTCCTGTGTCTTCTAAATACAGACATGCTTAGTTCAGCTTATGGAAGCACCAGCTTTTATAACCACAAGAAATGCTGCAGTCACCCTTTTAGATTTGATGTTAAAAGATTCCTCAAACTTTTCTTGTCACAAACCAATAGCTTGAAAAAAAAAGTCTCCTTTTTTAAACAGAACATGATAAACAAACGGCTGTTTTTAAATTTAGACAGCCTTGGGGTAGATGTGAGAATAAGCTGTGAATTAAGCATCCCTTGACAGATGGAAGTTCGTAAAGTGAGAAAAACCAGACTGACCTTTAGTGCAGTGCTGACAAGTGAAGGATTACACCATCTTTGGTATTAGGAGCCACATGTTATGTGTACCTCATCACAAGGGCATATGTACACAGGAAAACCACTGTTCCCTGCCATTTATTAATAGTAATACTTGCCACAGTCAAAATATTTGGTACATTTAATGCTTTGAAGGATTAAGGAGCCATTCCCATTAATACTGAACACAGGAAATTACTAACTCTGAGGACAACACCAGGTATCGCAGATGCCAGGTTTTTTTGAAAACTCTGGTTGTGTGATTTGATCTGGCTTGTGACTCCAGTTATACACCTGCTTGTGAGGGCACAACAGGAATGGGGGCTCCCTAGGGTGGGGACTGGGAGCAGCAAGTGTTCCCTGGGGCAACAGGGCAGGATCTGGCAGCCCATCTCATCCCACACTCCATCCAGAAGCAAGGTAGCCAGGGGTCACCAGGACTGGTGGGAACTGGAAACTGGCAGTGCTGCAGCATTGTTCGGGCAGGGGCTGATGAATCTAGGAAGGCTGAAATGGTGTTCTGGGCTGTGGACAGGGTTGGGGGAGGCCCTGGTGAGGGGGCCAGGTCACAGATATCACTGCTGATGTAAGTTATGTGAAGATAAGGGTTTTTTTTTAATTTTTACTGTATAGTTTAAACACTGATTTTTAACAGCCCTACAAATATAGGCACTATAGACCCTTCTCTAAACAAATGTGCACACTCTCTTTAGAACATGAATCTGAAAAATCACACAGGAGGCACAGCCTGTGCCTCCCTTCAATCTCGTGAGTCAGATCCACAGCGTCAGCCACAGCTCCCATATCTGAGAATGAATCTCCTCTTTGAAGGAGTTCATATTTCTAAAAGGATAGATGGTTCCTACTGCAGTCCCAGTAGCTTCCAGTCAGAGGCATACAAAGACATGAAAACTAGCACAGACAAATCTGATTTTGCTTAAATTTTGAGTAAAGTTTGATTCTCAAATCTGAAAAGAGTTCTTTAAAATCTCCATTTTTAGGGGAAAAAATAATAATAAAAAAATACAGCATTAGAGAAGTCAGCAACAACATTCCCTAAAGCACTGACAGGAAGAGCAATACTTCCAAGATATTCTTTTTTATATTAGCAGTACTTTTACCCATCACAAATTTTTCCCTTTCACATCTCTCCTTCATCTATTCTGCTTGTTATGCTGAATATTCTTTCACATTTCCAATCTTATTTCACATGCAAAGACTTTTCAAGTATCTTTTCATCTAAGTGGACTTAAGTGTTGCAGCCCTAGGAGGCTGACAAGTTATATTAGCAGAGATATTTTACTGTCATGGCTACAATAAATTCCATTCTCAGTTTGTAAGTGTCCCTCTGATTTTTGCAATGATAACCATGAGCGTGGTGTTATATAATGTTTATTCGCTCTATGAATTTTGAGGTCAGACATTCTGGTTTTCAAGGAGAAACTGGAAACAGAGGTGTCAAGGGAAAATGCTCCTATTGGTTGACATGAATGCACTAAGAATTCTCCATCCCAGCTTCCTTCCTCATAAGAAAGGTTTTTTGCCCTTGCAATTCACTATTTCCATCCTGAACAATCGTGGACACATTCAGTTCTTCATGCAGAGCCTTTTCTGTGAGTTTCTGTGGTATTTCAACACCTCATGTAATGTGAAATAATTTATCCTGAAAAATGGATGATGTTACTGCAGATGTAGTCATGATGGTCTTTGGCCTGACATAAAGTGCTTTGGAGTGACTGTGTCACAGCTGCAACTGTCATTGCCATCAGAAGCTGCTGAGATATGTGAATTGGAAGTGTCAGATGCTTTTTAGAAAACCCAAAGACATTAAAAAATACTTATAAATGAGCAATGCTCAGTGTTTCCTCTGGATCTAGCCCATTAAAATACAGGGAAAATCCATTTGATCCTCTCAGGCACTATTCATTTTGAGACACTTATATTCATCACTGTTGTTCAGCTCCAGTTAAAGAGCCCTATGGATCAGTTCCATTCCATAAATATAAGTGCCAAGTGCCATTTGAGGTGTTTTAGGAAATCCAAGAAATTCTTACAGGGCTGGCAGATGTGACACAGGACATACAGGGAACCTACAATCTTCAGGAGCTGCAGCTGAAAGCTGCTAGAAGATACTAAGGCATATGAAATGGTACTAGACATCAATGTGTAAGCAACTAAACCTTTACCATAAACTTATGTGTCTACCTGTAGACTTTTGTAGACATGTTTGCTATATAAGCTACAACTTTAGCCAGTAGTCAATAAATTCAGAGTTAATAGAAGAAATATAGTCAGAAGAGCTAAGAGAACAACTTGTCTGACCAACAGCTGAGGCCTGAAATAATTTGCCCACTGTTTGGCATCTAGTGCCATTAAAATGTCTCCAGGCATTAAGACATTAAGAATGTTCTGTTCTGAACAAAGT
>WUAM01000323.1:25655235-25688464 GCA_024336885.1 Actenoides hombroni
CCTCGAGGCTCTTGTATGTGAACACAACACTTTTCACTTCTATCTCTAAATCCCTTCTTCTTTATCTGCCATTTTGCTTCATTTGGGTCTCATTCATCCTATTGCTCCTGCTCTGCAGGAAAGAGCACACCTGTCCTGCGCAGCACTGAAAATTAATATGAAAATTAACTACAGCACAAATTAATACACAGACACACTACCTACAGATGACTGTAGGTACAGATGACTCTGACATAGTGTCTGGAGGCCATTTTAGGTGTGTTAAGGCATCTAAAATGACTCCATATGTTTACATTTAGACAACTGAATCACATCCTTCACATCTGCTTTAGGACAAAACCAATAGCTCTCTAGCCTCCATTGATGGTGTCAACTAAATGTCCACAGAGATGCTTACATTGAGGTGTCTCAGCCTATGAGCTGAATTTTGCCCACCTTTTCTCTTCTACAGACAGCCTTGGATTTGTCTCTGAAGTTAATTTATTGCAATGTGGTTTTAGGAATGATGATAAAGACCCATAAAAGAACACAAAATTTGAGTTTCCTTGGTGACTGGAGTAATAATGACCTAAAATATTAGGGCTCTGATTGCCTGTGCTTCAGCTCAGCGTGACTTTGGTGAATGAGGGATGCCAAGGGACTGTCAAGCAGAGCTCCCTACTATCTGGTTTTGTACTGGGACTTGTGTGTTGTTCTGGTTTCCTCCTGCTATTTTAGATTCTTGCAGGCCTGCATGTCAGATAGCACAGTCAGCAGCATTCTCTCTCCCTCTGACATTGTCCCTGTGCCAGGGCCAAACGAGGTAGGAGCAGGGGGTGGCAGCACAGGAACCAAGGAACCATCTGTGCTCTTTTGTGCACACTGAGGTCTCCCACACTGTGAGGAGCTCTCAGCTGGATACATCTGGCTGAAGTCCAGTGGCTTTAAATGGTTCCAGTAACTCACAGGAATTGGAACACACAGGGGAATCTGGACCAAGTTGCTCAGGGTTTGTGGTTTAATGGGCTAAATTGGACTAGGCAGTGAGTGTTTGCTCTAGATGATTGCCTTACTCAAAACCATCATTTTCAACAGAAATACAGCTTCAATTAACACTTTTTTTTTCTCTATTTAGATGGAAGTCCATCCCAAACAACCCACAAAGACTTGTTAGGATGCTAGTCTACATATGCTGTTTAGTCTAAGAGGACACTGCAATCGGAAAAAAATATATGAAACAACCTATAAATCTCTTCCTGCCTTAAATATTGTTCAAGCTTCCCCAGAATGTTCTGTTCTGAACAAAGTCCTCGAGGCTCTTGTATGTGAACACAACACTTTTCACTTCTATCTCTAAATCCCTTCTTCTTTATCTGCCATTTTGCCTCATTTGGGTCTCATTCATCCTATTGCTCCTGCTCTGCAGGAAAGAACACACCTGTCCTGCACAGCACTGAAAATAAAGAGGTTTTAGGACTTTGTGTCTTTTGGTCCTAGAATTACTAAACCAGTTTCCAAAATTTTCTTCTACTGTCTGTTTCCTCCAAATACACTGCTTGGAAGGAAAGGAGAGCAGTTATCATTAACAGGTGGGAAAATGAAGCAAAGTTGCTTTAACTATTTATTACCAAGTTGAAGGGTAGATGTGTCATCAGAAAATGTGGGAAAGATTTCTTTCCTCAGTTCCAAGTAAATTGGAGACTTTTGTTTCCTTCATTGTGTGTGTTACATTCATTGTAGATGTAGGCAGCTGGCAACAATCCTCTAGCAAAAGGATAAGACAGAATGAGTGAGACTTAGAACTTAAACACACATATAAATCCAAAAATATTTTACTCACTGCTCTATAAAGACTCACTGCTCTATAAAGACTCACTTCTATAAAGAAGTACAATATGAGGGAAACAGAGGATGCTGTTGATGGTATTATTGTGTATTATTGTGAATGAAACATGGAAACTATTTTTGGTTGAAGGACATAGCTATGTTCACTAGAGACCATGGGGAAAAAATTAGCTCTGGTTCATGGTGCAGGTGGGCAGGGTTACCAAATTTCTCTCCAAGATTGTACTGTTTAGACAGCGTGTGGATATGCAGAAAATCTGATGTATTAGGAATGTGTTGGGCTTACTACACACACACCAAGAGGGGCAGGCATCTGAATGTCTTGCATGGGGTTGAATTCCACCAGCGCAGGAGATCTGTCTGGCAGGCAGATTCTGGCAAGTCTCAGAAGCCTGAAATATCTCTCTGATTAATTTTTTTAGCAGAAAAAATTAGGTGCCTCAAGGGAAATTCAGATATACAGTAACCCCTGCACACATATGAGCTCCAAGAACAAAAACATGCCAGCATCAATGTTGTGTAAAGGCAGTAAATGAGAGCTTGCAGGAATAAGTGAGGACAGCCGGTCCATGGTCTGACAGAAGAACAAGGCCCAAATCTACATTTGAGCCAGATGTGAGAACAATTTAAGTACCTGAAACATTCACAGATCTCCTGTTCAAAAACCTACATCTTTGCCCACGGGAAAAGAATTGCATCCTCCAATGGGGTGGTTGTCAGCTGTTGTTGTGAGAACTCTGAGAATCAGCTTGCTTGAAGGTCTACAAATGCCTGTCCTTAAAATCAGCTCCTATTGTGGCCTACCTATTTCTAACAGATACAGAGCTATTTTTTGTGCCTGTGGATGCTGTTTTAGATTCAGATAGCAGAACCAATACTGATAATTTTAAGAAGGAAGAGAGTTTCATGCAGAATTAATGTCTAAAAGATGCACATACATGCTTGTATAATTACATCCTGCCTTGCATTCTGATTGCTAAACGTTCAGTATTCTTTACAGGAAATTAATAACTTTTCAAAGCAGCTGCTCCATCCACCAGCTTTAAAAAATAATATTGCTGTTGTAAACCATGGATTACTCTTTCTGATAGGGGTAATCCCCTTAAAATTGACCATTCTGTAGTTTAACAAATTAATCTTTCCTTCAATGTGTTTTGAGCTAAGAACCAAATGGTTACATATTCATAATGCACCTATAATTTTGTCCAAAGTATTAAGAAATCTTGAAAAAAGAATGATACTTCCAAGTAGTTTTCTTTAACTGAAATAATATAGTTTGGATGTTTAAGAGTTAAAGGCATACCCCAGCATATTTTGCCCTTCACATTAACTGTGTAAGGAATCATGCATTAACAACCACAGAAAAATCTCTCCATTTATATTTTAAAGCCTTATCACCAATGGGAATATTAGTTTTCCCATGTTTCACTGTTCACAGAGGCAAATTAGTCATTTAGTAAAGCTAAGAGAGAATTGTTCAGTAAAATGCTGTGTGTTGGAAGTTGCTGGTTTGCCAAAACAGAATCTTTCCATAGGGACAGTGAAAGGAACTGAGGTTAGAAATTCTGCTGAAACCCTACTCAACTCTGAGAATCATCTCATTAGAGAAGCCTGAGTATTATATGTTTCCACTCACAAGGACCTTGAGAGTAAGACCTCAAAGCTGGTAGTTGTGTGGATCAATAAAGAACTGTCACTGCTAGGATACCCAAAACAGGGTTCATGTGGCTCCTCCTTTCTAAATAACAGTTCTGTGAAAAAAATAATCTGAGGAGGCTTTAGGTTTATCCCACAGTGAAAGAACAATATTTATTTACTTACTTTTCATCACAGAACTCCCTCATTGTAGGGATATAACAGCACTCATTTACTTTTGAGCAAGAATTGTCTGTTGAAATTGTTCTTGGCCCTAAACTTTTTGAAGAGTGAACTAATATATGGGTAAGAAAGTACACTCTCAGATTTCCTGGGATCTGGTTTCAAAGAGTTGCTGCCATTTGCTTTCATAGTATTACTACTAAGGGATATTCTATGCTAGTAGAACTGATGGGAGTCTATAGTTCATCACTCTTTGCAGGTGTCATATTCTTGGTAGAAAATGGTAGGCAGTAGAATGGTATATGGGCTCAAAAGTGAATTTGTAAACTTAAACATGACGCTTATTTCTGCCACATTTTGATATATATAAGACTCATACCTGTCCTTATTTAAGTAAATATACATTTTCATACTACAGAGCCTTGCAACAAAGGCCAATAAGCAAGCCAGTGTAAGTATTTGGAAAGGTTAGTCAACGTTCCACTGTTATCAAATCTCTTTTCTTGAAAAGCTGTGTAAACAAATGCTGTTTTGGAAATTCTCAGGAAATGTCTAACATTTGCATTTGTTTGCATTTATTTTTATTTGAGGGCCTCTCATAGATTATTGTTGTGTCTGATTCTTTTAAATGTTCAAACTTGCTTGTCAGGAACATTTCAGTTTGAAAATTTACTGCTTTATGGCCTTTTAGACCCTTCAAATACCTTACCTAAGTGCTTCTGAAGGCCATGACAAATAAGGCACAACCTTGGGTTTTGAGGGTATTTGTGCAGTATAGCCGTGATTCCAGAATGAAGAAAAAAGAATGATGGCTTTTCTGAACTGTCTTTAAAAGAATCACTCCAGGAAGAGCTCTGCATAACTCTCTAATTATTGAAGGTTTGGTATGACAGTCAATGATTTATGGTGAAAATGATGATAGGACAATTTTTCCAAACAGTTCAGCAATGGTCTCACTTAATTCCCAGGAAATGTTATTACTGGCTGCACTGCTATGTACATTCAATACTGGGACTGATTCCTGGCCCCCAGTCCAAATGGTGAAGGGTGGTTTTTGTCTATGTTGCTCAGAGTTAGCTCATATTGTCTGCATCAGTGCTGTGTAGTACATGGTGCTGGACCTCTGCTGGGCCCCATGTGATTCCCCTGTGACCTCAAATCATAACAATCTTTTTGTGTATCATTCTTAGTTCAGTTCACTGTGTCAGGAATAGTGAGGACTGTGTTACAGCCTGACAGAACTGTGTTTTCTTAACATGAAATGGAAAGTGTGAACTGTGTGAACTAAGCTATGAGCTGAGGTCATGTTTCATGATATAAAGCCTATTGGAACATAGAATCATAGAATCCATTTGGTTGGAAGAGACCTTTCAGACCATCAAGTCCAACTGTTAACCCAGAACTTCCAGGTCACCACTAAACCATGTCCCTCAGTACCACATCTATATGTCTTAAATACCTCCAGGGATGGTGACTCCACCACTTACTGGGCCAGCCTGTTCCAATGCTTGACAAACCTTTCTGTGAAGAAATTTTGTCTCATATCCGATCTAATCCTCCCATGCTGCAACTTGAGGTAATTTCCTATTGTCCCATCACTTGTTACATGAGTGAAGAGACTGACCCCCACCTTGCTACAACCTCCTTTCTGGTAGTTGTAGAGAGCGATAAGGTCTCTCCTTATCTACCTTTTCTCTAGGCTCCTTATAAGACTTGTGTTCTAGACCCTTCACCAGCTTTGTTGCCCATCTTTGGACATGCTCCAGCACCTCAATGACCTTCTTGTAGTGGAGGGTCCAAAACTGTACACAGTATTTAAGGTGCAGCTTCACCAGTGCCAAGTACAGGGGAACAATCACTCCCCTGGTCCTGCTGGACATGCTATTTTTGGTAGAAACCAGCATGCTGTTGGCTTTCTTGGCTACCTGGGCACACTGTTGGCTCATATTGAGTGAGATGTTGACCAACACTCCCAAGTCCTTTTCTGATGGGCAGCTTTCCAGTCACTCCTCCTCAACCCTGTAGCATTGCAAGGGATTGTTGTGACCCAAGTGCAGGACCCTGCACTTGGCCTTGTGGAACTTCATACCTTTGACCTTAGACAATCAATTCAGCCTGTCCAGATCCCTCTGCAGAGCCTTTCTACCCTCAAGCAGATTGACACTCCCATCTAACTCGGCGTCATCTGCAAACTTACTGAGAGTGCCTTCAATCCCCTCATCCAGATACTTGATAAAGATATTGAAGAGAACAGGCCCCAATACCAAGCCCTAGGGAATACCACTTGTGACAGGACACAATCTGGAGTTAACTCCATCCACTCTTTGGGCCTGATCATCCAGACAGTTTTTACCCAGAAAAGCGTATGCCCATCCAAGCCATCAGCAGCCAGGTTCTCCAGGAGAACACTGTGGGAAACAGTGTCAAAAGTTTTACTAAAGTCCAGGTAGACAACAACCACAGTTTTTCCCTCATCCACTGAGTGGGTCACCGTGATGTTAGAGGGCTATGCAAGATGGACAGAATCAAACCTAATGTGACTTGCACTGCATGCCCTTTTGGGAGTGGTTCCCAAAGCTAACTGTCCCAACAACTGTATAATTCTTTTCTCCCCAGGAGAACCTCTGAGCAAATTAGCAACAAAAGATGGGTTTGCAGGAGACAAGGATCAGGAATTATACAGGGGATCTAAACTAAATGATAATTTAGACAGACCCAGTGCCCTTCAGAGAGTTAGACTGAGGTAATGTTGAGTAAATAAAAAAATCTTGCTTTATATTTTTATCAAGTTTGATATTTAAACTTTATGTAAAGGCCAGTCTTCTGTGAGGTCACTGAGATCTTTGGTGAGGTGAAGGACCATAGGGCAGGGCCCTAATAAAACAACTTTGTGAAAATTAATCAATTACAACATTTAAAGTTGGTCAGAAACCTTCACTTTTCTACCCAACAGATTTAGAAACATGCTATACATAATCTAGTTAAAAATAGAGAGACATTTAAACACTCATAATGGAAGCACAGAATATTTCCTGAAGATTAATGACTGTTTGGGAGGAGCTGTGGCCTGAAATTCAGCTGAGAGCCATTAGCCTCAGCTAGCCATCAATCCTCCAGAAGGGTTTGGTGCCAGAGTCATTATTACAATTAAGAGTTTAAAACATATGAGTGTACTGTATTTTCTGTGCATGATGAGGATGCCATTTTGACAGGACACTTCTGGAAAATTCAGCATTTGGCTATGTATGGCTTGGGGTCTCTCAGGGGTATTCTAATAATATAAGCTAATTTAAAACCTCAATTATGCAGCACCCTGGAAGATCAGCTGTGAACATCAGACCCAGTCACACAAACATGTCAAGCAAATAACACCTCATAAAGAGAACAGCCACTTTATCTCATCATTTGAGCAGTGATGGATTTTAGTGCTTTCATTCAGGTAGTTGTTAGCTTCAGACTAATTAAAGAGCCAGCATCCAGCTGCTAACAATTGTCTGAAGGAAAGCTGTATGGAGAAAATCAGATTTGGAGTTCTATGCTGGTAATGATTAAGGAGTTATTACTATACACAACAAAGTAAATGGTAGATGCTGTGTTAGTGGAAGCAAGTATGGTCCTTTTCATTAATGTAGTACACAAAGTAGAATAGATCATATATTTTCATAGTTCAACACAGACTTTTCTATAATAGCTTTTGAAATATTTTAACTACACTGTGAAAGCTCTATCTAGCTATTATTTAGTTATGAATGTCACTTCTAACTTCAAAGATTTCATAAATAAGGCAATATGGATTTATCCAATGTAAGTTCCTGTATGTAGCAGGCCATTTGACTTTCTCCTGTTAGCCAAGCTATAGGATGAGTCTTCAGCTAAAGTACAGCTTACAGTTTTGTGCTATGAAGCTATTAAGAGATGGACAGTCTGCCACCTTCATTGGTGTTTCCTTCCATTCATTACTACCTCATTATAAACATGTGTCCTCCCTGTTTCTAAACTGGACTGGTCTGACTCCATCCACAATCTTGTTCTTATCGCTAATCAGCTGGCTTTCCCCAGTAATTATTATTTGACATTTCTTCCCCAATCTTTCACTGTAATCAAGTTAACTTCTCATCTTACTGATAGCCTGCAAAACTCAACTCCTTTAATCTCTGCATTGAGTCACCGGAGCTACCTACAAAAGTAGAAGCATTTTATGCTGTAGAAATGTAATTGTAACATTAGCCATGTGGAAGTTTATACTCTGTTGGTTTTCCATCAGGACAAATAATCTTATTGGACTCACTGTTTTTCAGGATAAAGAAGGCAAGTTCTTCATTCCTTGTTCTTCAATGCACAGTTTCATGTTTGCCTGTATTGAATATTTTGTTTAAATATTTTGTTTAAATTGGCCCACCTTCCTAATTGGTCCAGAATATTCTGTTATTAATTATTACTCTGCCAATATGTGTGTCATCTGCTAATTTTGTCAGTAGTAAAATTGGTGAGAAATGTTGCAGTTCAGCAATGTTTTATCAAAAAATGTCTAAATTAATCTAAACTGTTTATGTCTAAATATCCTGGATTCAATAAATGTTTCCCCACAGGTTTTCTCTGAGACTGAAGTCCCTGAAAATGGCTGAATTTTATAGGCAACTTAAATCACTATCCCAGATACCTGAGTAGTAAACACCGTTTTTAAAAATGTATTTACTTTGGAGATTTGAGATGACTTTGGGACTGATTCAAAGCCCATGAAAGTCAGTAGGAATCTATGTATTGAATTAATTTGCCACTGGAAAGGTCTTTTTTTTTTTTGTAATGCTCAATTTTCTTTTTTTTTTTTCTCTATCAATGTCTATTTTTTTCCTAGCTGAAAAATTCCTTACAAACAAAAGTAGATCAACAAAATCCCACAGCTACATTTGAAAATGATATGTTAACTGTGTAGCATTATAGAAGCCTTTAACTTCTTTGGCTTATTCCTAAGAAAACAAGCCTCTAATTTTCCTTCCTTTTTGTAACCTTCATTCTCACCCAAGAACACAAGTAGTGGTGAAGGAACGTGAAAGAAGTGATGGGGAATGGTGTGTAAATGAAAATAAGGGACTAAATAAAGGCTTCCAACTCTGTGCAGATTTCTTCTAACACTTGTCTTGGAAAGCATCAAATTCACTGTGAGTGGGGAAGAAGGAGAAGGAACTGAAAATATTCAAAGAAGGAAAAGGGACTGAACAGGTTAGACTCATTTTAGCAATGTGGATTGCTAGCAGTAAAATATTATGTCCTCTAAAGGGAAGCAATGCAATATACTTCATCCAGATGACAGTATTTCTGACAAGTCAGGTTGTCATTGGTGAGATGCAGGACAGGAAATCCTATCTTTAAGTTATTAAAAGGGTTGTAGTCTGGTTTCTTAGAAGTTTAAATTTGACTTCTAGGGCTACTCATTTTCCTGTGTTGTTTTCCAAAACCTCAGTGCTTTGTATAATTGTACTCTGATGTTTTTAATATTTCAGCATTTGACTGTTTGCTCATACTTCCTTCTTGCCTGTGAGAATGTGTTCAGCAACAGGTACAGCACTGTTAGGATTTTTATGGCAATGTGTGATTCCTGTAGCACAAGTATCCATGTGTGTGATGAGCAACAGGAGAATTCTTCATTCAGAAGAAATGTTAGAATCATTTTCTCCAAATGAGAAACTGCAAGGGAAATGTGTCAAAATGAACACGAGAAAATTACCTGTCATAAACAGTCATCATTCCCAAGGGAGGGTAAAGGGGGAGGACAGGGGTGATTGGGTTCTACTGTTATAAAAGATCACGCTACTTGTGAAGGATCAACCTGCAAATCACAGTGGTTGCCACATTTCATTAGCCCTGTTCAGATAAGGGCTTATCCTCTCTAAAATGGTATTCACTACCAACTGGTTTGTAGTTCATAAGTTTCCTTGTACAATGGTGAGTGTAAACCTAGATAGCTATAGTAGCTCTGCATTCTCACTGCAGTCATTTTCCAGTTTGACAGGCTACGAGGGAGCATATAAAGCAGCAAAGGAAATGCAAGACATCTGTAACAAAACCAGTGAACATGCTGTTGATTTGTTTCCCTTGCTGGTGTGGTCCTGGCATTGGTCTCTTTCTCCAGAGAAATGAGTTAAAGAAACAAGTCCAGTAGAGAACATGGAATTTTACCTCCATTCATCTTCTTTATTTTGCAAGCACCACATTCTGCAAATCCCATGCCAGTAAAGCTCTTGGATCAGTCCTCAAATTCTTCTGGATCCTTAAGGGAGGAGATGTCAGAGCTGGCCAAGAATCTAAGTGGAAACTGATGACAGAAGCTGACATTAATCAGCTCCACAGTATGTTCTGCCCAGCAGGTTTCTTCCAATAAATCAAAGGGCTTCAGATCCAAAGGGCATTTAACCATTAGAGAGCAAGTGTTCACTGTGGTCTGTAGCAGCTAAATATGATTAATTTAATATTGATTTTCACATATAACCCCATCTACATAGCATGTTTGTGTGATTTTACTTATAAATATACTGGAACATATTCTCAGCTGGGGCAAGTCAGCAAAACTTCGCTGATTTTACTACTTTACATGAACTGAAGGTTTATTCCATAGTATATGAATAGAATGAAATGGTTCTATGATTTCATTGTTTTTCTTTCTGTTCTTTTCTTTTTTTTTTTTCCCCTGACAGTGATGGGAAGCAAAAACACCATCAAATCTGCAAAATTTCTGCCATTCTTGTGATAAGCTGTTTCCCTATGGTGAGCACAGAGAAGTCATTAAAGGAGAGAAAGTAAACAGAGTGCTACACATAGGTCAAAACTGCTCACCAGTGGGAGTATGAATCCACACTCAGAGGTAAGTCTGGTGGCCTTAGCTGGGTTGCTTCAGTGGGTGACAGTCATTGAAGCCAAGAGGGTTTTAGAATTCTAAAAAGTCATTACGTTATTATTTGATTATAAATTATTTTGTGTGTGTGTGTTTTTGTGGGGTTTTTCTTAATACAGATAAAAAATGTTTCTATAAATATATTAACAACAAAAGGAGGGCTAAGAAGAATTTCCACCCTTTAATGGATATGGAGGAAACATAGTGGCAAAGGATAAGGCTGAGATACTTAATCCCACCTTTGCCTTAGACTTTAACAGTAAGACCAGTTGTTCTCCAGGTATCCATCCCCCTGAGCTGGAAGTCTGGGACAGGGAGCAGAATGAAGCCCCCATAATCCAAGAGGAAATGGTCAGTGAGCTGGTGCACCACTTAGACAAACACAAGCCTATGAGGTCAGATGATATCCACCCAATGGTACTGAGGGAGCTGGTGCAAGTGCTCACCAAGCCCATTTCCATCGTTTATCAGCAGTCCTGGCTCACTGGGGAGCTCTCAGCTGTTTCGAGGTTAGCAAATTTGATGCCCACCTACAAGAAGGTCTGGAAGGAGGATCTGGGGAACAACAGAGCTGTCTGTTTGACCTCTGTTCCAGAGAAAGTTATGGAGCATGAGTGCCATCACATGGCACATACAGGACCAACAGGTGATCAGGCCCAGCCAGCATGGGTTTATGAAAGTGAGGTCCTGCTTGATTAAAGATCTCCTTCTATGACAAGGTGACCCATTAAGTGGATGAGGGAAAGGCTGAGGATGTTATTTACCTGGACTTTAGTAAAACCTTTGATGTCACTTCCCACAGTGTTCTCCTGGAGAAACTGGCTACTCATCACTTGGTCAGGTGCACTGTTCACTGGATAAATAAACTGGCTGTATGGCTGGACCCAAAGAGTTGTGGTGAAAGGAGTTAAATCCAGGTAGTGTCCAGTCACAAGTGGTGTTCCCAACAACCCCAAGCAACACTGCAGGCTTGGGCTGGAAAACTGCCTGGCAGAAAAGGACCTGGTGGTGTTGGTAAACAGACAGCTGGATATGAGACAACAGCGTGCCCAAGTAGCCAAAAAGGACAAGAGCATCCTGGCTTGTATCAGAAATAATGTGGCCAGCAGGACTAGGAAGTGATCAGTCCACTGTACTCATCACTGGTGAGGCTTCAGCTCAAGTATTATGTTCAGGTTTGGGCACCTCACTACAGCAGGACATTGAGGTGCTGGAGTATGTCCAAAGATGGGCAACAAAGCTGGTGAAGGGTCTAGAGAAGAAGTCTTAGGAGATGCTGGGGGAACTTTAGTGGTTTAGCCTGGAGAAAAGGAGACTGAGGGGAGACCTTATTATCTCTACAACTACATGAAAGCAGGTTACAATGAGGCCAGGGACGGTCTCTTCACCCATGTAACAAGTGATACGAGAAGAAATGTCCTCAAGTTGAGACAGAGGAGGTTTATGTGGATATTAGGAAAAAATTCCTCTCCAAAAAGGTTGTCAAGCATTAGAACAGGCTGCCCAGGGAAGTCACAAAGTCACCATTCCTGGAAGTATTTTAAAGACATGTAGATGTGGCTCTCAGAGACATGGTTTAGTGGTGGAATTGACAGTGTGAAGTTTACAGTTGGACTCAATGATCTGAAAGGTTTTTTCCAACCTTAAAGATTCTAAGATGCTATGATTGCATGATTAATTCCAGCAAGAGACTGACAGGATATTCTCTGGAAAAGGGTAATAATAAAGTTCATAAGAGGACTGCCAGCCTGGAGAAAGAGCCTTATATTGCATCAGGAGGAAACTTACAAGTCCGTGCGGATGTAAGACACAAATAAGGTCCTTAACTATTGACAGATTTTCCATTCATGATCCTGCTGGGAAATGCAGGGGCACACTAGAATTTCTGAAAAACATTGCAGTGGTTTAGAAGATGTGTGCCCATTGATTTCACCCAGCCACAAGGCTTAAAAGTACCTAGTACACACTTAAACAGAAGACCTGGGCATATGTTATTTGAAAACTTTTCCCCACAAAAATGTAATTCTTCAAAACCTCTCAGACTATTCCAATTTGGGACTACCACTTCCAGAGCTAAAAGCAGAGATCAAATATACCTCACCAGATGAAATAACATGCTTGTTTACAAACGCTGTGCCTACAGCATTAATAGAGCTTTAATGTGCATACCCTATAGACCAGGCACAGGAGCAGATAAATAATGTGGTGATTGGCAAATTGCAAAATTAAATCTAACCAGATCATAATGGTATCATTTTACATGCACTTACAAGGATGAATTTAGACAGAAAAATGTGCAGTTCCCCTGTCTCAGACCCCCTCTAAATTTTTATAGAAAGATCCTACCACCTTAAGAAGAGTTGGGCAATCAGGTACATTAAAAACCCAAACTGCAGTATGTAAACAGAGAGACGTCTTTAAAACCAGGTATTATTTCACTGCAGTACAGAGTGCAAATGTTGATTAGATTTCCCATTAGATTTAGTTTACATGGGAAAGACCCTGAATGGCAGTTATTAACTCCAGTAATGCCATAATATCAGGGTTTGATGTTAAGATAATTGATGTTTCAGCCGATGGGCCTCATGGTGAAACATGAGCAGCCACAGCATTCTCCTGGAAAAGCTGGCTGCTCATGTCTTGGGAGAGTGCACTGTTCACTGGGTGAAAAAAAAGTGGCTACATGCCTGAGCCAAAAAAGTGGTGGTGAATGGAGTTAAGTCCAGCTGGTGACCAGTCACTAGTGGTGTCCCTCGGGGCTCAATATTTGGGCCTGTTCTCTTTATTATCTTTATCAATGATCTGGATGAGGGGATTGAAGGCACCCTCAGTAAGTTTGTGGACAACACTGAGTTAGGTGGGAGTGTCAATCTGCTTGAAGGTAGGAAGGCTCTGCAAAGGGTTCTGGACAGGCTGGATTGATTGTCTGAGGCCAATGGTATGAGGTTCCACAAGGCCAAGTGCTGGGTCCTGCACTTGGGTCACAACAATCCCATTCAACACTACAGATTTGCAGAAGAATGGCTGGAAATCTGCCACTTTCACAATGGTGAAATCTCAAAAAAATTTGACAGGATGAAAAAATACTTTTCCTATCTATCTGCGGCTGCTGTGATTTTAGCCTCAACATGGCAAACCTGGCACTAGCAGTATGACATAGTTTATCTCAATGTACACAAAACTTTAAAAGAGTAATCATGTCCTATGTTAGAAATTTTTTTGACAGATTTATAAGAGATGTGAAGGGTACTCATGTCCACCTGCTTCAAGATTACTTCTCAGTGTTAAAGGAAAAAATTGAGCTGTATGCAAGGGTCATGGGAAGGATGACACTAGTGTGCCTGTTCTCTGTCAGAGAGACTGTCTGAAATGAAGACTCAAATGCTAGATGAAAACCTGCTTTATTTATCCTTTATCCCTTCCTTACTGCAAACAGGTGAAATGGTCACATAACATGTGCTGCAAGTTATGTGAGGAAAGAGTTACCATGCTATTAAACAGATAGCAGCTGCATCCAGCTCTACATACACAACAGTAAAAGAAGACTATTCTCCATTTAGTATCAGTCTTTTTTTCAGAGTAGTACTTCTAACTTCAAGACTTGGTCAGAATGTTCTAGATACTTTTAAGCAAAAGAAAATTAACTTTTCACCTTAATAATATGTGTAGCCATGCTTGTGTGTGTATTTATACAGGGTTGCTTTCCTCAAATGACAGAATTTTGAGGGATGAAAAAATGTCTTTTGCTTTATGTTGCTGTTTTTGTTTTCATGCTTTTGACATTTCCAGTAAAAAAAAGGATTATTTATTTTTTCCAGATACGTGAGTATTTTTGTGGCAGAATAAGAAGATATTTCTCACCTGTTCTGTTTTGTCAAGAATGTAGAATAACAAGGATTTACTCTTTTCTCTGACATCTGAATAGCACTTCAATACAAACAGAGAATGCATTGTATGAGACAGGGTAGCTGAGTTTAATGACTCTCTTCATTTTACTAGTCTAAACCAGTGCATGGCTCTCATATCATCTACAAAGATGTCAATGTAGAAACAGGAATGTCGGGATTCTGACAATGCACAAACAAAGCTGACCACTTCACCCATTTGTGGGAAGGAAGGGGTAAAGGATTAATAAATTAGGTCTATATCTAACATTTGAGTCTTCATTTTAGACAATCTCTCTGATGAAGAACAGACTTGCTAGTGTCTTCCTCCCACCCATGCATACAGTTGGGATTTTTTCTTTCAAATTTTTAGAGAAGTCATGGAAGCAAATGTCTTGGGATTGCATCTGCTGGTGGTTATACCAGTTAGCTCAGAAGTTAAAGGAACTAGCTGTTGTCATAACTGATCTGCAGATGTAACTGGAAAGAGATGTTTGGATGGAAATGGCTTTAAAATTTGGGTTCCATTGTTTGCCTTATTCTCTTAAATTAAGCCTGTTCAAACTAGGGGTTAAAAAACAAACAAACAAACAAAACCAACCTAAGCTGATTGTTCTTAGAGTTTCTGAACAGTTTTTGACAAAGAGATGGTTGGTTAAACATGAAACCAATTCCCACTTCACAGTGTGTACAGAGAACACGAAGTTGATATTCACTCCAGAACTGCTTGCCCAAGTCATGTATGAATGCACCCATTGGGTACTGGAACACTTATCTTCTTGTTTCTTGTTTGTTATTTTACCTTTATTACATTTCATCTATTAGTAAATGGTAGAGTGCCAGAGGTGCAGAAAGTTGAAAGAGAATGACCAAGGAGACCGCTGGCATGCAGCCCTGCAACACTGTCACTGGAGGCAAAAGATTCACACCAGATTCAGGTATTTTCTCAGTGTACCCAAGTTTAAATCATTGACATCTTACGTGCCATAACTAATCAATGGAGCTGGATGGGAAACTCCTGATACCAGTTCATTCATGCTGCCTATTTGAATTTGGGGATTAAGAGCGTATTTTACTGACAATCTATGGAGCCAGAATAACCACATATATTCTTTAGGTGACTGGGACAAATGCAGGCATTGATCCTTTTCAGATAGAATTGCTAATCTATGACAGCATGAGAGCTGCTCTCTTCTATGTAGTGTAACAATATGATGGCTTTCTGTAAAGTTTTGAGCTCTTAGACATATTTTATTCCATACTTTTTGAATGATTTTTTACTATATATTAAATGATTTTGTGCCTCTGATAGTCCAGAAAGTTGTTTAGTTTCTTAGAAAGCAGATGGAGTATATCACATTGAAAAAAAGCTGGCACTAGCATTGGTTTTGTTCAATCCTGGAGCCAATGTACATGTTAAACTGGAGTCTTCTGAAGGCAGAGGACACAGATACAGAGTCCACCTTCAGTCTAAGTACAGACATCCACGTCATCACCTATGCTTCTCATTCATTTAATCAAATCATTCTCTTCCACCTATTCTCATTTCTTATGCCTTCTGGGGTTTTTTTTTGTATCGCACATAATTTCTTTTTGACCCCAAACACTTACTTACACACTTTGGGAGAAAGCAAGGATTATTTAGAGGATGGGTATGAGAACCCAGGGCTCAATTGCCTGCACTATCACAGGCTCTTTGGATTTTTAACTTGGGTTTGGTGAACAAAGAATCATGGAATCATAGAGTGGTTTGGGTTGGAAGAGACCTCTAAGGGTCATCTAGTTCAAGCTCCTCCAGTGAGCAGGGACACCTTTAACCAGATCAGGTTGCTCAGACCCCCGTCCAACTTGACTTTGTTTCCAGGGATGGGGCATCTACCATGTCTCAGGGCAACCTGTGTCAGTGTTTCACCACCTTCACTGTAAAAAATGTCTTCCTTATATCTGGTGTAAATCTGCCCTTTTTTAGTTTAAAGCCATTACCCCTTGTCCTCTCACAACACATCCTGCTAAAAAGACTGTCCCTATCTTATAGGCTCTCTTTAAGTACTGAAAGGCTGTTATAAGATCTTCCCAGACCCTTCTCTTCTTCAGGCTGAACAACCCCAACTCTCTCAGCCTTTCTCCATAGCAGAGGTGTTCCAGCCCTCTGATCATTTTTGTGGCCTTTCTCTTGATCTACTCCAAAAGACTCGTGTCCTTCTTATACTGAGAACTCCAGAGCTGGACACAGCACTCCAGGAGAGGTCTTAACAGAGTGCAAGAGAGTGGAAGAAACATTTCCCTCAGATTGCTGGCCATGATTCTTTTGATGCAGTCCGGGATACTGTTGGCCTTCTGGGCTGCCAGTGCACATTGCTGGTTCATGTCCAACTTTTCATCCACCAGTATCCCCAATTCCTTCTCCGCAGGGCTGCTCTCAATCCCATCATCTCCCAGCCTGTACTGATATCAAGGATTGCCCTAAGTCTGGTTCAGGACCTTCACTTGGCCTTCTTGAACCTCATGAAGTTCACACAGGCCCAGTTCTCAGGCCTGTCCAGCCTCCTCTGGTTGGCATCCTGTCATGTCAACTCTGACATATCAACTGTACCACTAAGCTTGGTATCATCTGCAAATTTACTGAAGGTTCACTCATTCCCACTGTCTGTCATTGACCAAGATATTAAAAGGTGCAGTATGGACCCCTGAGGGAGACTATTTGTCACCAGTCTCCATTTGGACATCAAGGTGTTGACTATATACCTGCTGGATGTGACCATCTAACCAGTTTGTTATCCACCAGTCCACCCATCAAATCCTTATCTCTTCAACTTGGAGAGAAGGATGTTGTAGGGGATCATGTCAAGGGCCTTACAGGAATCCAGCTAGATGACATCCATAGCTCTTCCCTTGTCCACTGATGTAGTCACACCATCATAGAAGGCCACTAGGTTGGTCACGCAGGACTTGCTCTTGGTGAAGTCATGCTGGATGACTGAAATCAAGTCCCTGTCCTCCATGTGCCTTATCAGAGCTTCTAGGAGAATCTGTTCCATGATCTTCCCAGGCACAGAGATGAGGCTGGGTCAGTAGTTCCCAAGGTCCTCCTTTCTACCCATTTTAAAAATGGGTACAATGTTTCCATTTCTCCAGTCACAAGGGACTTCCTGGCAGCCAGGACTTTTCAAGTATCATGGAGAGTTGCTTGGCAACTGCATCAGCCAGTTCTTGAGGACTCTGGGATGTATCTCATCAGGACCCGTATACTTATGTATGTTCAAGTTCCTCAGTTGGTCATGAACTGGGTCTTGTCTTACAGTGGGAGGGACTTGGCACCCCCAGAGGACTACAGGAACTTAGAGAAGAGTTTAAATGTGATTTAGAATCCTAAATCAAAGAGTGTGATTGATAAAAAAGTCCATGCAAGAGCGTAGGACTGTAAAAATCTTTTTTTTTTTTTTTTTTTTTTTGACAGCACAACCACATGTGTTTCTACTACTGGTGTACTCAGAGTTACCACTGTCTTGACTGAGGTAACTCAACATTTAACTCCTACTTAAAACCATTTGGAATTCAAAGATTAGTTTAAGACCCTTAAAAAGCAAAACCTACAACAAAATTAAATCACTGAATGCAGGGTACAGCACAGCCATCCAAAAATTAAACTTCTGGATCCAGGTTTGCTGTCCTATGTCAGGCTTAACCCATGCACAGAGGAAGCAGGGAGACTAGACATAGTGTTCTGCTCAGGTTGTTGGCGCTCAAACATATATCTTCATGCCATGAATTTCCTACGTACCAAACTATAGCTTGCTAAGTACCAAGCTCAGCTATAGCTGAGATGCCCTTTGCCTTTTTTATGGAAGTTGTACCAACACACATTAAATAGCCCAAAACATTTCTGGGGTAAATAGAAAATAGAAACAAGGAAAACTTGACTTGGTAACACACTGATGGATACTTGGTCCTCTGAGTGGGAGTATTAATTTTTTCATATTCTGTTATATTTTCTACTTAGACCTAAAGATAAAGTGTATTCTTTGGAATTGGAGGCTATAGCTCTGCTATCAGAGATACAGTCGAAGTCAGGGTCATTCTCCTGCACAGCGGGTTCTTTACTAAACAGGCTGCCCTGGTGGTTTCTATCAGCTGTACTTAACCATACTCAAAGAAGAAGGCAGCCTTAGTCAGGCTTTTACAAAAGTACTTCTGACAAAGACTGTTAAGGGAAAAGCAGTATTTTAGACAAATCACTCTCTTCAGTGTTACTCACTGCAGTCTTGTGTAGTCTATTTTGAGTTCATATATAAGCCCTTTTTCTCAGTTAGGCCTTGCTTTTTAGCACTTGAATTATTTCACTTTCCTGTAGTAAAATCTGACTGTAAGCACTTCATTAGTTTTGAAATATTTATTTTACCTGTGCTGCATAAACATTATTTATCTGTGTCACTGTTCCATGAGTTCATTAATCCTTGAGTCCTTCTCATAATAGCATTGTCCCTACTAAAAAAAAAAACATATTTCCTTCCCGGAAATGTACAACGCCAGGTTGTATAGGGCTTTGAATAATTTGGTCTAGTGAAAGGAATCCCTTCCACTAGGTGTTTCTTCCCATGGCAGGGAAGTTGTGACTAGATGATCTTTAAGGACCCATCTAACCCAAATGATTCCATGATGCTATGATGTTTCAGCCTTCAGATCTTACCTACTAATGTTCCTGTAGCCCAAGTGTGGCAAGCAATTTCACTTACTTCTTTTTATCTATTCAAAGCACCAGCTACTTTGAATAAGCAAGTAAAAATATCCTACCCAGAGCTGCAGGGTGGAAGTGGCTTGAGTGCAAGCGTCTATTGCCTTTTTGTATTGGAGATATCCCTATGGAGATGGATATTATGACCTGAGCCCTTGGGGAAACCCTTCTATAATGACAGCTGGATGGCCCAACCAACTCAGCTGGCATCAGACTGTGCACGGGACAAATAAATCAAGCTCTTGGTTGTCTTCTGCAGTGAGATATGGCATGGGACTCTGTACTTTTCTGAGTCCATTTGGGGAAAGAGAGAAAGCTTCACTCTCTATTTCAGAAAAGAAGGAATGTGTCTACAAATGCTATCTGAGCTCAGAGCTCAAGAGACAATTGCAAAGACTGTTGCATTGGTAAAGGGCTGGTCAGTTGTGGTTTGAGCACTTACCAGAACTGTCAGCCCAGGCAGATAGAAAACAAAGCAGGGAAAATAACTGGTATCATTCTCCTCTGCTGTGTCCTGACTGTGAAAAAGAACAGGCTGGCATCTAAGTTGGTAGGTTGAATTTAATTCTAATTAACTAGCATTTCTCTAATGCATTTTGACACTTTAGGCCTCTTTCTGTAACTCCTACTTCTCTTATCTAAGAAATTAACTTCAAATGTATTAGGCACTGATTTCTACCTTAAGATTAAAGGAAGATTAGCATGAAATTCTTCTCAAACACCAGGATTTTTCTAAAGTAGGTATCTGTATGCTCAAAATTAAGAGTCACAGTGAAAGTATATTCAGTTGGTTTTAAACTATGTTAATAGCAACCTGATGTCTAAAATAAATGTCTCCTGATAAAAAGTTCAGTCAGCTTATACTGCTGACGATACTAGCTCATCTTTGTTGGCAAGTACTTTTTACATTTCTCTCATTCTTCAAGTTGTATTGGTACTGTCCTTCTTCCAGCAAATGTCGGTGAGTATCTTCACTATGTCTATAACTGTTTAAAAATCTTTCCAATCAAATCAGAACCATCCTCAAGTCAGTTTAATTTTCCCTGGCTCTCCTGGTGAGGTGGAGAGGTGAAAGCACAGCAGGATGCTAGCATTCAGCAAGATCAGGTTAAAAAGCAAATCTGATAAACTAGGAAAACAGTAGGAGCAGGGAGGTGAAAACTTTAATTCACAGAAAAGGAAATATGAAAAGAAGAGCCTTAATAATGACTCACATAGTAATGGAACAAAAAAAAAAACAACAAAAAAGACTGAATGTTAACTTCTACACACTGAGGAACAAATATGATAACAAATGCATGTAAAGGAGAAAAAAGGAAGCAATGAAATGTCATCAAGGAGTTTAGTAAGCAATGGTCATAATACGTGAGGTGCCTGACAGGGACATAGCGAAAAGGTGGTTTGTCTGGAAACTCCAAGATGGTCAGTAAGATCACTTCGTAGATACTTATGGAGAATTCCTCACATAGCAAAGATGCTGTGGGCAAAGGAATGGTTTATATAATCCAGTAGAATAGCACAATATTGTTTATGACACTTGAGTTACACCGAGAAAACAAATGTTTCATTTGTAACCTGTTGCTAGTGCAGACCCTCAAATGTAATGGTATCCTTTTGCCTTCTTCATGATTTTGACATTGATTTTATCAAATCTGCAGTTTCACAAAGGTGCCATGCAATCTGGGGCACATTAGGAGAAGGGAGGTGAATATCAGCATGATGTCAGTGGTACAGTTAACAGCAACAAAAAGCCATTTAGCACACCAAGCCTCTAAACTGCATTCACAGCTTTGGGTGGACTTCAGCCAGCCTGAATTTGGTTCACATTCATGCCAGATTTATTTTACTATGGTTTGGATACAAAAATTGAGTGAAAGTAGGGTATTTCCAAGACTCAAACCCAAAGCTTAAAGTGAAACTTGGAGCGTGTGAACCTTTGCAGCTTGAAACCAAAGAAAATGTTTGTGTGAACCCTTGCTAAGCAAGCCTGCTGTGTTTCAGAGAAGCTCTAATAAAAACCACACTGCCATGAATCACTGAATATTCCGTACTTTGACTTGGTAAATTTATGTAAGTTCCATGACAGTCCTTTTAAAGAGTTCATTTTTCACTGAGCTCTGGGCCAAATCATGAAGTCGTTGATGAGTTTTGCTAAATCCTTACCCAGCCTAATCCTACTGAAGTTAGAGGGAGATTTCACTGAGTAGGGAGAAAACAAAAACTGAGTCAGGGTTTGGACTTTGGTGTAGTAGCTTGAATTTATACCATTTATTTTTAAGAGCTTGAATAAATCTATATCCACTAATGCATATTAAACAAAAATAACTTAAAGAAAACTATGTTCAAAAACTGGTGAAAGACCAAATTCATACTGTTTTCCCAACCTACTCTCAGTCATGTTTGTATACATCATGAGAAGGTCTTTAATGACATAGCTAATGTTATTTTTTTTTCTCACAAAGCTGCTTCATTCAGTCAGGACTGCTCTGTTCACAGACAAGTACTATGCAATTAATGAAGGTATTTTCTGCTGGGGTCTGCATACTTTTAGACATTGAAAGATGTGTAGTGAATAGGATAAGTTTTCACACAGAGTGGATATATTAAAGCAACTGAGCATTATCTTCCAGAGCCAGTGTTCCCTTATCTCTGCTCTCAGTTCCAGTGATGCCAGGGAAAATAATTTTTGAATTCTTCTCACAGTCAATTAGTAACTGTGTTCCTCTTTGTTCTAAGCTGAAACACTGGGAAATTCTGAGAATCGGACTGTGACACCCGTGCTGCTGCATTTATACTGACAGCATGAGCCTGCCCTGCTTCTGCCTTGACTCCACTGAAGAATGAACTCTGGGTGTGCATCATGTCTCCTTCCAAAGCCAATACAGGCAAGACCATACCCAGGACTAATAATACATTGCAGAATGAACCTGTCTTACCAGATCACTGTTTCCCCTTGCCCAACAAATATCAGGTTTTTCCTGTAGTAAACTCTTTGCAGGCTCAAGCTTAGCTTGCTGATTTTCTGGTCTACAACCTTCTTTCTGCTTTCTCACACTTTTATTTACTCTTTGATTTCTTCCTACTACCTGACTGTCTTTCAGGTCCATTTACAATTCCATCACATTTCAGTGTTTATCTATTTTCTGTCACGTCCACATACAGTTTCCATCAATTCTCATCCCAATTTCAACAGTTTCATTTTTTTCATATCGCCCTGCTACCACCTTTTTTTTTTTTTAATCTTTTCATGATTGAAAATCACATATCCAAAGCTTTCTATTCCATTCTGCCTGATTGCTTTCACTGAGGGCAACTTGGCTTTTATACTTTTGGAATTTTCTGCCCCATCTGAAATCAGCCATGAGGATGGGAGGTAAGAGGTAAGGTGGAATCCAGTTGTGTATTTCTTTTTGGACAAGAAAATTGGCATATTTCCATGTCATTCTACTCGGTTGTCTGTCACGTTGCCTCCTGTCAGTACAAGCTGAAGTATTCAAGAATAATTGTTAAGTATAGACTCTCTGGAGATCCTGGGAGCTAAAATTAAAGATACTGAGAAATGTGAATTGATTTTGTTGTTGATGATGTTTTTTTCCAAGAGCTCATAATTTGGGAAAACATGGGTTGATCTGCAGAGCTCAACAAACACTGCACAGATGCACATGAACTTCTAATGGTTCTGAGTTCCCATGTACAGAGCTATTTAAACAAAACAATGTGCAGAATTCATTAGCATTAAAAACCCCACACTTTCTGTGTTTTTTCCCCCAGCTCACGCTCTGAAAGGCCTGAATGAGTTGATTGGCAGTTACCAGAAAATCAGCCAGAGGCAGGAAAAGTAATGGAAAATTTCAGTCCAAATGGTTAATGTTCTGGCAAAGTTATAAGCAGCTGAAAACTGTATTGTATAATAGCACATATCAGACAACCTGAATAATATGGAGTGCTACCAGCCAGACTTATAATTAGAACTGGGCAGGAATCAGTTTTCCCATAGCCTCCAACATTTTTTTTTGGGTTGTGCATTGGCACAAACCCAACAGCTTTTGAGGTTTTAATGGAAAAAGAGAAAACAAACCCATTCCTATTTACTTGGTGATCAGATGATTCACCTACACTGTCCATTTCCTGGGGATGAGTCCTAATTATAGGTCTTTGCATGAGTTTCAATTTTTTTTCTTGATATAGCTGCATCACATTGTATATTTATTAACCATTGATCCAGAGAAAGTCTCTAAAGATCAATACACAAAGATAATAAGGTGTTTCATTCTCATGAAGCTTGATGTTTGAATGCTTTTATGGTGCCAGACCTTAATCTCTAGTCCGGCAGTCAGGAGACTCCCCTGGACTGTTAGAACTCCACTATGAGCTAGGATGATCATGAACTAAATTAATTCCCAGGCTTCCCTTCTCACTCAGAAGTGGGGCTTGCTTTTTTGTGGTTTTAACCAGAAATTTTATCCCCGACATGAGGAATCTTTTCTATGCAGTTTTGGCCAAAACTGAAAGTTCAGTTTCTGACAGATCAATGCCGTTCCAAAAGAATTTATGAAACAATTTCTAGAAACTATTGGAAAACAAAAAAAACCCCAGTGTTCTGAAATATGTGAGTGTAGTGCCAGGGACATTATAGTGTAAAAACTGTCATGTCTGTTTTGGCACCACATGCATATTACTGCCTCAGTAGAGGTCATTCCACAGCTTTTCGTTGTTGTATCTAAGTGAGCTTTAAGAGGTTTACGTTAATAAGTAACAGCAAAGTTATCCCTGTGAAACCAAAGCAGAGCCCACCAATGTTCTGTATATGGTTTGGGTGTTACAGCTGTGTGCCTGAATTACTGGTGAAGAGGAAGCCATGATGATAGCAACTTCTACTACTGACCCTTTTCTTCTACCATCTCCATGGTATAGTATACTTTAGATTTGACCTAAAATTTTCAGGTAAATAAATATCACAGCACTAGTGTCCAACATATGTCTTTTTCCTCTATAGTCTCATAATAAAACAAAATAAAACCAATTATATTACGATTGATAGTTTAATAAAGGAAAATATGCACAGATATAAGAAAGTCAGCGTTGTACAGAAACTGTGATTAAAAAAACAACTAAGAGTCACATTATTAGCTGGGCAAGCTTAGTAATGCCATGATTCTCTTCAGAATCAACGATGTCATTTTGGTTTTGTTTAGTTGCTTAAATATGGTGTAGTATGTTACACGAGTTCTGCAACACCGGAGAAAGCTTGAGGCCTCTGACAGCTTGAGTTTATAGAGTGCATTGCTGACATCTGGTGGCAATACAGTCTAACAAACATAAAACTTGAACAAATGTTTATGTTGTCACAGAAAATTTCCCTTTATTATGAGGGTGTTTAGCAGATCCCGGAAGATTAGAACTGTAGAAATGTGGAAGATGGGAGTATGTAATTTATAAAATCTAAAAAAGGTGAACCTTCTTCTGATGTTTGTTGGTCTGGGATTCTCAGCATGCATTTTCCTTGTTTTTTTCACTAAAGTCTTTCAAAAGTCTGAGGTCTACTCCAAAACAAAGCATGCATGAAGTCTCAAACAACATGAATATTTCTATGATTTTTCTTATTGCATCTAAAATGGTTATGGACTGTTTACAAAGATCTGCAGTAAGAATATAAATCAACAACTGTATAAGAAAAGTCCTGTTTTAAATGAACTTGAATGAATAATGTATCTTGAAAATATACATAAACCAACACCCCTATTACCCCCATTTATGTCCCAGTTTAATGCTAATTTACTTTGGTGAAGGGTAACAAGTTTCTTAATTTAGAAGCTTTTAGTGATGTTTTTCACATCACCATGCAAGTAACAACTGATTATAAATTATGCCCTTTCCCCATGCCAAAACTTCAAAAAGAATATACACATTTTCTCAAAATTCCATGTTTCTTGCTGACAAACTAAAACCCCAAGAACTGAAAAAAATTCTTCTCACAAAACTGGGAAAGAAGAATCTCTTTTTCCAGAATCTTTCTACTTAAGGAAAATTCAGAAAAAAATATTTGATGGAAAATAATTATTTTGTATTTCAAAACTACAGAGTTGTCAGGAAAACAACTAGAGAATGTTCAGGTATCTGTGATAAGACAGTTCTTAAAATATTAAAAAACGTATGTAGCTCTGAATCTTGGAAAAGGTAAATTTTCTTTATATATAGCTATTTGCTGTTAAATTCCCTACATTTATATTCTGTCTCAGAAGTAGGGCATATATAGTGTAGTTCTCCCTCCCACCACCTGCCTCAGTTTGATGTTGGTTTTTTTTTTAAGGAACTGGAATTTCTTAAGCCAGCATCTGGGTATAACTGTATATCCCACACCAAGAAAGCCAGCTTCTCTATTCCTGGCTGTTTATAGCAGTATTTAATATGAACTGGTTGCCTGCCAGCCTCAAGAGGTAGTTGGAGTTGTGCTGGAATTACAGAAGTTGTGAAATATTTAAAAAATTGGATTTTGACTGTTATTTAATGGCAAAAGAAAACAATATGATCGGCACGGGAATGCAGAAGATTTCAGCAGTGAGATTGCTGTGTTTCACAATGCTGGTAATGACAGATGTTACCAGGGAGCCTCACGCACAGCAGGGCAGGATGCTAACAGAGAACAAAACCAGAGTCGACTGCCAGAAATGAAACAGCGGCAGGTGGATGAATTTTCTCTGTATGACAGTCCCTGACAGGTTAGGACCCAGCTATGAGTGCTGGGGAATTGTTCTTCCTCAGCAGAAGTGTAGTCTGCTATGTGTCATTATTTTTCAGGTTAAATGAAAGCACAGAAAAACGGGTGAACTGAATGTTACACTGCAAAAAACAAACTGGAATGAATTTCTCTCTGGTGCAGCCCTTCTGGAGCCAATTGAGTTTTGCTGGGAGAGGATATGGCTAAATGAGTTTGGAGGGGAGGTTAAACATTCTTCTTTTATTATCCTACCCTGTACCATTACAGGATCTCTTCGCTTGGCTAACATAATACCAATTCTAATGCTAAAATAATTAGAAGGCTAATATATTTGCTATTTCAATATGAATAGTTCATGACATAGGTCTCTGTGGGAACCTTTCGTACATCTTAGATACTGTCTGTCAGCCATATTTTTATTCAATTCTTTGTGCTATTTTTAATATAATTTTAACCTTTTTTTATGTACACTTAGTCTATGCCCCTGCCAAAATGGTATATTACAGGTTACACAGTTAACAATACCTAGAGCTAAGGTTTCCAAGAATCTTCTACAGTATAATACTATTTCCAGTTACTTATAGCTTTTCTGAACTTTGACAATATGGGCATAAAATATCTCATGTTTCTCTCAAACTAAATCTTATCTTAATTTTTAGTAAATGGTTTTCTGTTTTGGTTTGGGTGTTCTTATAAGACTAGAGTTAGACAAAGGAGGTTTGCCAGCTGTCGATATATTCCTCAAATCATTTCTCTCAGAAACTGACATGCATTGGTGAATTTACCATTCAGCCTTCCATTCCCTGAAGACTAGTAGAGCATCACCTTACAGACTATTGTCAGGACTTGAACCCTGAGTCACTTTGAATTCCCAGGTCTCAGCGTGTGTTCTTTCCGTAAAAGTTCTCCAAGAGATTTTTCCCTTGCCATCCACAGAACTAGAAGTCTTGCCCTGCTCCCAGCTTCTTAAACCTCAATTAGAAAATGAATTCTCTTTTTGGGTTGTGAAATTCTTACTGTTTAGATAGTTTCTGCAAACACCAGCTGCTTATATTCCTCTCTTTACATCCTCCCGTTCCCTCTTTTTCTGTTATGTTTATTTTTATTTTGAAGTTCCTTGCTGACCTCTCTTTCCATTCACTCCCAAGATTTTCAGGCATATCAGATTGTTAAATGATTGAGTCGTTTGAGTATGTTTATGCCTACTACTACTACTACTACTACTACTACTACTACTACTACTACTATTGTTAAGCAAAGCACTTTGGATGATTTTCTACATGTTGCCTTATACTCCTCAGGCCTGCTCTCAAGTCCTTCCTTTACCCTCTTTTCAATACCATAACCTGATGAGCACAAAGCAAAGCAAACATCATCTGTTCTAGACAAGGCCTATGCAGTTGTGCAGAGGCTGCTGCAGATGATGCAGTCAAATACTGTCCCATCTATTCTTGCTCACAGTTCTTTGATCTATGCATGGAGGATGACATGCTGAACAATTTTGTGTGTATGTATGTGAGGATTTTTTCTGCAGCAAAAGTTGTGTTGCTTGACCTGAAACTTCAGGAACCAATTAATTAGCTGAGTCAAAGTTAGTGACTACTCTGGACAGAATTAAAGAATTTAAAAATGGTTAATTTTCTGCTTTCCTAAAGGAATTAAAATTACTTTTACAAAATTGATTGTAGAGAGTGCACCCAGATACTGATGATGAGAAGATTATAGCACCTTAGATTCAAATACATTCCTTGCTTCATTAGGAGCACTTCTAAAATTTTTCCTCACACATTTGTTTTGTTCCACACATATGCCCCAAACTCGAAGCAACAGAATCATTCAATTTCTGACTTCAGCTAACTCTGTCCAAAAAAGGGCAACTTCAGGGTGAAAGGCTGAGATAAAGAGATGCTTCTCCTCAAGTATAGTATGTGAGTTAGGGGAAACAAGTCATTACTCCTAATTAAGGGAAAGAGGAGACTCTACACTTGTAATGAGTAAGGGTTTCAGGAAACCCTCAGAGATCACAAAGTTTCATGTAAAATTATGATAATCCATGAATTTTAGAGAATCTCACATCTCAGGTGGCATGACTTCATGTTTTCTAAATAAATGAATTCCAGTACTGAAGGTGCTATCTCTGCCAAATATGCCTGAAGTAAAGCAAAATCTGACCTGCTGATGGAAAGGAGTAGCTTACATTGATCTGTAGGAAAGAAAAAGATCTCATTAGAATTGTGCCCTTACAGGGAAGGATGATTAGAAAGAAGCCTGAAAAATATGATGAAACACAGCTCCTTTCTGAATTCCTTTTAGACATGACAACCCTAAAGCTCAAATAAATATCTTTAGATTTTGCATTAATAGGTGTACGTTCAGAAAACCTAACTTTATTGGGGATTTTTAAAAGTCATTAAAACAAATATCTGTGAAGTCAACCTGAGCATTCATAAGCCTCCTTTTGTTATACAGATTTACTGCAAACTACACAAATGAATAGGATGCTTCTGTAAAAATATTCAGCATAATGTATACAGAAAAGAGCCTCACTCAAATCTCTATTGGCATAACAAAAATTTAACTGCACACTACCACAGCTTGATAAAATACATTTCCAGGGAACACAGGCTTAATAGAAATGTCTTTTGCCACATGTCAAACTATAACCTGATAAGAAGTAAAGACAGAAACAAGAAAAAAAAAATAAAAAGGCTCATACATATATAGATATATGTCCACCACCCCAAACCACAATGTTCAGTTGGTTTGTTGAGAAAGACATTTTTTTGTCACAATCATGTAGCACCTTGATCTGTACTCTATAGCAAAGGGTCACATCATCTCATCATGGTGCCATTGTCAATGACAATTCTAAGGTGTGATGCTATTGTCCTTTCTGTTGCTGTATTGCCATGTGATTCTTGGAAGGTATAAAAACATGACAGGTGCCTCTTCTGCTTCATAGTCTGAATCTCCTGTTTAGAGAAATTTCAACACCATATAAGAAAATTTGAAATTATTGTAGTGCCAGTGAGAAAAATCCTTAACTTTCTCTCCTACTTTTCACAGTCTACAAGAACATAGTTCAGTTAATAAAATTAAACATTGGTAATGAAAGAGGAAGTTGCAAAAGAAAAAGTTTTACATATAGACTACAAGTAAGGGGAAAACTCTACTCACAATGCTCCATGTGAATATAAAGGAAAAAAAAATCCCAAACAGCAAGAATCAAACCATTGCATGATACGCTTAAAGATCTTGTAAAATGGAATTAAATCATATTAGTATAATAGTTTAAAAGTCAGTGTGCCCATTGAATTTAGCACAGTTAATAAATAGGAACTAGAGAGCATAATACAAAAGATGTATCTATTCTCAAGGTAGAAGTGAAAAGGCTAAGTTTGTTTGCACAGCTCCTTTTAATTTAAAAAGCCCTATGTTGTGCCAATCATCAAATCACTGGTATCACAGCAGTAACCATTAAAAAGCTTGTAATTGAGAAACATCAAATGAGATTACCTAAATCCAAGTGACTTTCGCAGACAAAAGTCTTACTCTTGTTGCAGTGACAAGTTGAATAACACTCAGATCAGAGACAAATAGAAAACATAAGATTTCTGGACCGTTGGAAAAAAATGAGGTCCTAAGTATGACAACGAGCAGTATAAGGAAACATTATAGGTGGCATTGTTAGAACAGCTGTGGAAACTGAAGGAAGCAGATGATTGATATATCAAGGGTATCAGAAAAGCAGAGGAGGATTTGATATAATGAATGACAGAGAGAAAAGCTAACCTGCAGAACAACACAAATTATTAATGAAAGAAATAAGGGTTAAAAGATAGTCAAGCAAGATTTGGAGACAGATTAGAAAACACAGCACAGAAGAAAAAAACCTCAAGAGGGAGAAGGAAAAAATAAGTTTTATTAAATATGAACAAAAAGGTAAACTCATTTCAATGAAAGCAGGATCCTGTTAGAGCAAGGCCAGCTGTGGTACCATTCCCAGAAGCAACATGTCCCATTCTTGCTGAGAATACCAGGCAGGAAAGACACATCCTAGAAAAAAAGAAAACTTTCAAAATTCATCAACTGTCTGATGAGAATTTAATACTTATGTGCCATATTGCCTCAGAAGAGACATTATATACCCTTCTTATCATGCTTATTTTCTGGTCGCTGTCAAAGTGGACCTTACAGTTTACAAGAGCTGTTTGAGAAAGAATCTGAGTCTTGAGCAGCAGTTAATCCTGTTAATTAAATGTCCAAAGATGTACCTGAGATACTGCTAGGGGATGTTTGTCTGCAGATACTACCTGAAAATCAATTTCAGATTGCTTTATACTAGAAAAACCGCTACACTTATGGTCCTTACCAATTATTCAGTGCAATGAAAAGGTTATTTACATGTTTGATGTCTCAGAAGATAAACTGCTGAAAGTGTTTTAAATCATCACTGCTTCTTATATCTCCCTTTTCCATTCAGTTTCTTTCAAAAACATTTCAGAAGTTGTATGTCTGATGCAAGTGTGTTCCCCTTGGGGTCCCATGTTACCTGTGTATTGAAACCTGCACTAGTTGTGAACTTCGAAGTATCTTACAGATATCTTAAGTTAATTTTGACTTCTCACCCATTTGATTGCATCCTAACCAGGAAACAGACTTTTTTAAGGCTGTCTTACTTTTGTCATTCATCAGATGATGGCTCCTTTAAAGACTATAAGGAAAAAAAAAAAAAAAAAGAAAGAAAAAAACCAAATAAAGAAAAACAAAATAGATAGAGGCTACTTTTCAGCAACTCAGGTCCTGAATAGTCTCAATATGTTGATTTTCTCTGTACCTTTCAAGTTTCATGATCCTCAAAGAAAAGCAGAAGGCAAAATGTGTAGGTTCAGTGTTACCTCTACAGGATGAGGTGACTAACTGGTACATCTGTTTTAACATACTTTCAGGTAATTGACTGGATGTTTAAATGTTGTAAAGAGTCTTCATCAAAAGAAGTCTATAAATCAACATTTGTCTCAGTACTCTAGGTCAACTCTACTTACTTGCATAGAAACAGGAATGAATTTGGGGAAATATTACAGTGTATGTCCTGTAGAAGAACTTAAAAGTTGTCTTTTCTAGTACACAGACCTAGTCCTGAAGCTTAAACATATTCTAACTGCACAACACAGTCACAGTGGTATTGCATAGCAGTTTAAGAGCAGGTGCAAAGGACACACAGAAAAGGCTAATGTACAGTATTTGCCCCCAGAATCAGTCATGCTGACTAAAACCTTCTGACCATTCCTCTTTGTTCATTTTTCAGACTTTTATTGTCTACAGAAAACATTTCTCTCTCCAGATCATCGTAAACCAGTTAATGTATCACAGTGAAACCTATTGCAAACATCACATTACCATGGCATATAGGATTTCATGAGAATGATTTATAAATTACTGCAAGATTCTGATTCTGCATGGGAATTTGTAGTCAAGGGACCACATATGAAATGTGAATGTGAAACTCCACAAAGACAAGAGTGCTTATTTCTTAAGAACCTGGAACATGTTATTATATCAAAGCTAGTGTTTGCTTTCCCTTTCTGAAGAAGTCATCTCTGTTAATTCAGAAGTTCCAGCTGATATAAATTAATTCTCACTTATATCTGAGCTGTATTAATAGAGATAATATTGCTACTGGAAGGATATATGAAACCAAGTAAACTATATAAAAGTATTTCTTCTTAGATTAGGCCTATCAATGTTTCTAAAACCAGTTTTAAGTTATTCTTTCTATAAGAAAATTTTAGGGCAGTCAGTCTTGTTTCTCTCACAGACATGATAATATTTTTGGAAGAGGGTTCTTTCTTTCTACTTAATTACTTTATATGTCATTTAACTAGATGGCTCATACCCTCAAATGAAATAATTTATAGAAATGTGTCCAATTTTTAGGAAAAAACTTTGAGCTTATCCATTGTTCATAACCTGTTCATCTTTCAGAATTTTCTATTTATTTTTCATGGCTTATCAGAGACTGTCTGGCATGTTTTGACTCATAGTGTGATGCATTATGTCATATCTACCATCATTTAAAGAAAATGAATTCTCAAACAACTGAACAAGTTGAAATTTAAACATATTGAGGCTCTCTGAAAAATACACCTATAGCACTGAGTCAGAAGACAAACCATTACTGTAATGTTTTCCATGGAGTTTTACTCCGAAGCTTTAGATTTTTTAAAAAAACAAAGGCAAAAATCCTCTTTGTCAGAATTCCACCTGATTCTAAAGTAGATGATAATTTTGCCTAACTGAATCAAGAAGTTTCCATTTTGCATTGTGGTATAACGTCATACTGAAGATAAGTTTCCCGAGTAAGAATACATAATGAAGCAATTTTTTCAATAGTGTAAAATACTTGCTATGGTTTTGTTACTAAACATCTCCAGCAAGTCTGAAGGAACTGAAATTCATATCCAAGAAGCCCATAATTCTTTTTTTTTTGAGTAACAAAATGCCCTTTTGATCTTGAAGTACATCTCATGTTAGATGCTGGAGTGGGACTCATCCACATGAGCCAATACAACAACCATACTCTGAAGGCAAACAGAGCTTGGCAAGAGTGGACATGGTCAGACTGTGCCTGTTGGGTCTGAGAGGTTAAAAGCACAGAAAAAAATAGTAGGATCCAATATCTTCAAGTTTATAGCCTACCTGTTAACCAGCTAGCCACTTATTCAATCCACAATGGTGAAAACTTAAATTTGTTCTAAATTTGTTTGTATCAAAGACCTCAGAGATGAGCTTATCTTTCTCATGGAAAATGAAACTGGACTTGAGATACCACAAGATAATAATTTTAAATTAAATGAAAGTTTATTAACATTTGCAATTTCAAAAGGGCAAATTTTGATAACCAGCAGAAACTAGATAGTTAAATCAGCTGGACCTGAATTTGTTACTTGAATATAGAAGAAGACTTAAAATCAAGGGTGCAAAACTTATCACAAATCTCTGTCTCAGAGAGAAAAAAAAAAAAAAAGGAAACTTGCAGGAAGTGATTCCAGATCTGACCAGATGAATAGTCACAAAGGAAAAAAAAAGGATATTAGAAATAAGAAAAGTGCCTACACTGATTAGGGGAAAAATGACTGATCATCAAAGAAAGCTGCCTTAGAGGCCAAAAAATGTGAAGATAAAGTGAGAATAACAAAGAGTCAGGCTGAGTTAGACCTTGCAAAGGATATTAAAACACACAGCAGAAGATTCTTCAGCCATGTGAATAAAAAGAACAAGGGTGGAAAAAATAAGTAGGGCCAGAATGTTATGAGGATAGAATTGAAATGAAAAAAAAAATAAATTTTATAAATTATATTAAC
>WUAM01000323.1:25688564-25716841 GCA_024336885.1 Actenoides hombroni
AAATATATAAATCAAATATAGTCTGAAAACTGAATTATGCTGTAGCTCAGATTTCAAGGAAATAGGCAAAGATTTTGAACACAGGGAAAAAAACAAGGATGGTGAAAAAAGGTATAGAAATGGAAACCATCAGTGTCAAGGTATGAATACAATTTGAGATGTCTAAAGTATTGCAGGAGGAAGAAAAAATCCAAGAGGGATTTGACAAACAAAATTTCAAGTGGAGCATCAGGTATCTTTAATAAATGCATAAACCTAGTTGATGCTGAATGTTTGGAGACACATCACACACCGTGTAAAAATGTTACAAGGAGAAAGTGGCCTGAACAACTACAGCCCACCTATATTTTAGTTCAGTAACCTGATGTCTTGCGAATACATTTTGAATAAAAGTCATTAAAAGCGTGAAGGTCAGTTACGGCAAGAGTTTATCTAAGGCAGGTCGTGATAAACTAGCCATTGATTTACTTTTTAAAAGTAAGTGAATTTCCAGAAAGAGGAAACAAGGCAAATACAAACTTTCTGGACAGCAGTGAAAACTTTTAACGTGGTGGCCATTGAGAAATTATCACTAAAGCCAAAGAAGATGGAATCTATAGAGGAACTGCAAAGCTGCTTAGAATTTGGCCAGAAAGGGCACTAGAGCAGCTGGCACTAGAGGAACTCCAGGTTGGGAGTTGATACTCAATGATCATTTCAGAGACAGAACATAAATCTTCCCTTTAATGACTTTGATATAAGAGATGTGCCCGGAAACCTGTGTCAGAGGGAAGACGGTGAGTATGGAGGAACTGGGTGGTATTGAGAATGGTATGGTTGGGCTAGGATTTGAATTACATTTTGGCGGCGTGGGGTGGATGGAAAGGAAGTGTTGATATGAAGACATATCAGCTGTAAATTGCTGATGTGATGAAGAATTTTTCCATATGAATTCTTTGTGAGATTACTGCCAAAATTATGAAGAGGTAGGTAAGGATTAGTGGTGTTTTACAAAGCACTAATGAGATGTTAGAAGTAATCTTTTTTACAATTCTGGTAACTCATACTGAGAAAAGATGAGTGCAGAAAAGGACTACAGGTATGATCAGAAAATAACAGGTTTATTTAATTTGTCATGAGAGATAGTTTAGCCTGGCAAATCAAAATCAAGAAGTAATATGATTGCATTCTATAAATACATCGGAGAGATAAATACCACAGCAAAAGAACCATGATTTAAACCAAAGGATGATGCTGGCACAACAACAGAAAGGTATAAATTAGTCCCTGAATAAATTCAATCTGGAAATCAGAAGTTTCTTATCTGTTACAGCAGTTAGATCCTGGAACTGCATTGCAACAGGAGCAGTGGGAGCACAAAACCAAACACTTTTCATCTGGAATTCAGAGCATTATACCAGGTGCATTAGCACTTCATGTGCATATAAGATTGCCAGCCAGGTGGCCTGCTCAGCAGATAATTTCTGCATTGTGTTTATCATCCTGTTATATATCTGTATATTCATATACATGTGTGTTCATGTGCATATGTACATATATATGCACCTCCACATACACACACACATTCAACTCCAAGGCAATTCCTCTATTTACTATGTTGTACCAAACCCCAGGAAAGTAATGTGAATCAATAAGCTGATTATTTGGATTACCACAAGGCAATTTCTGCCTGTGAAAAGCTAGGAAGATTTATGTGCCTGAAATCTTTAGGGAGTGGTTACAAGCTGTGAATGCGGGAAATACTTTTGCACTCTTGTTCATCCCTAAATGACAAAAAGGAAATGCTGATGGGAGATGCTGGTTTAATTCAAAATTGCATGCTGCCTCTAGGCAATTAGAAATCACCAAGTTGCTTCTTTGAAACAAGTAGACACACAGCTTTTGAATTTTACGTATTTTCTATAATAAACAGTTACTGACAATATAAAAATCATGAACATCTAAATAGCAGGACCAGAAGGGAAAATACAAAAAACCAGCCTATTTGCCCTGTTCTTAAGCTAAAATTAATTCCGTACTCAACTGGATGCAGCTGCAGTGTTGATACAGAGAAAATCAGCTCAGCAATGCTCTTGTTATTTGAACCTAATACTGCCATGCGTAAAGTAGAAATCTTAAGGGTTACATGACTGTTCAATTCACTCCCAATAGTATTCCATGCCAATGACATCAACTAGCATGAAACTAGTCCATATCCATACCACTGAACTCTGTTTCCCTCCAGAATAGTGCGGTGGCATCCAAAGTGACTCTTCAGAGGGCTCCCTGGCCCAACCTACATCCCACACATCCCCAGGAATTGGTTGGGAGAGCACTCATTGACCTGGGTCAAAATCATGCCAAGGACTCTGCAAAGTTTAACAATATATGTGACTGATTGACTTCCAGTACCCCAGGAATGCTCTCTGGAGCTGTTTAATTTACGAATGCAGATACAGTCAAGGAGTACTGTTGCCCCTTGTTCCCTTGATCCCCTAGTAAATCTGTCCCAGCAACAAAGACAATGTGGAGGCCAAATCAGAAATGCAGTATTAAATATTTTTCCCAACTATTACTTAAAAAGGTAAAATTTCTACAGGACAGCAATAAGAAAATCATCTGGATCCAGCATGCTGAGGAAATGCATCATATTTGAAACTTCAAGAGGCCTCTCTGCAGATGTCTGACCAAAAGGGGTCAAACTCATTCAAAGCCTATAGCACATGGATTAAGGCCTTTGACTGATGAGAATATCCACAGCACATGTTAGAGCTGAGGATCCTTGTGTACCTTCTGTGGCTCATGTTAGGATTTTGGAAGGATCTAACTAAACGAATGTTTGTTTTGTATGTGTACACATGGGGACCCAAGCAAGAAAGTAATTAAATAGGTTTGGCAAGCCTTCTTCATATTCCATGAAAGAAGGTAAAGAACCGCAACTAACAAATCACTTTCTGTCTTTGGACAAGTCCCTGTTGTACCGATTACAGTGGACAGCTGTGGTGATAACAGCAGTGACAAAGGCAAAGGGAGGCACAGAGGAGACAGGATGCTCACCTGTAAGTCTTCATCCTGAGACAGGTGCTCTTTGCCTGTGCACACCTTTCCTGTACCTTTCCTGTGCAGCGGACTCAAGGCCAGCTGGAAAACTAAAAAAATACCATTCTTTATAATTTCCACAGTGTTCAGTATGACTTAAGAACATGAGGCAAATATCGATCTATGATGAAGCATTTTTTTCCTCTGTCATGCCCCACATTTCTTCCTTTTTCCTGAGGACAATAATTTGGGGTTAATTTCTACTATGGCTTCAAGACACATCCTTCATCTCTGCCAATGCTTTTGTGTTTCCTTCATGAGGCACACTGCTATGTCCTTGAACAGATACACGTTTTCTCTTTAAGCTTACTTTCTCTACTTAGTGGAAGTTGTATGTGCTGGGGCTTTGTAGACTCAGTAGATGTTTTGATGTTTATTGGAGTGCTGGGGAGGTTAAGAGATTCTCTGCTCCAAGTGCTGACATTGTTGCATTTCACACTTAAATATAAGCAGTGAAGCCACATGTTTTCTGGAAATAATAGCAGAGAAGTCAGTGAGTAATGAACAGAGGCATGTATTTCAAGTGCTTTCACTCTCTTCCACCGCTACAACTCAGTCCAAGATGAAGGACAACTGGAAAAAACCCAAGAATTTTAAGTTGTCCTTCTTAGCACTGCTCCTAGATGGAGATACAGGAGAGTCAAGCACCTAGTCCTCTTGTCTGTGTCTCAAGATACCTGAGTGCCCCTGATTTGATGATTATTGGGACAAATGATTCCATGTCTTTATTTTATTATATATATGTATATATTATCACATGTGAAATAAAGGTAATGGAGTTTTTGTACAGCAGTTTAGGATCTATAAATGTAAATGGCACTAAAAAGTAAAGATAATTACTTACATTGTCATTATAGCTCTTTTGCCCAGAATACACAGCTAATGACTGAAAGAGTTTCTAGGATAAACTGACTTGATAAGTTGCTTTCACTGTTACCACATATAGGAGACATCTTCTGTATCTTGAAGAAGAAGGAGAAATACCTGCTTATAAATAAAAAAGTAGATATACCATTCAGGTTCAAAATCCATTTTGCATTAAATAAAAATAACAATTATGCACAAAAGAAAAAAATAGCTTTCTCCTTCCTGATAAAAATGATTACATCAGAGTCCTGTTATGATTGTTTGAGAATTTAGGGAAGCTAGCGATTATTTTTCTGTACTGTCTCCAACTAAAATGTTGTGTTCTTCACAAGTAGTCCTTTTCCCATTGGTGTGAATCCCAAGAGTGCATTAAATAATACACTTCTAGTTGTAAAACAGATGGAAAAGTGTTTAAAAAGGTGCCAGGTTTATTTATGGAAGCATGAAATTGAATTTAATAGGAGAATTTTGCCAGTATGAAACGTGAACTCTCAAAACAGGAAGTAGATTTTATTGCTTATTTATTTTATTACCGGATCAGCTTCCCAGAACTGTAGAATCCTTCCTCTCAGGAATTATTTACTTTCCAACTCTGAACCAGAACATCTTGACCATCAGTTGTTACATCTTCTGGCTGCCAGATTCTCAACTATAAACATATGTGGTGCTGTCTATCTCAGATGATCTTCTGCAGATTTATATAGAGAATGTTTTAGTTTTAGATTTATTTCTTGATTTAAAACAATATGAACTGAACTGGCTAAGCCAAGGGAAAGAGAATTTCCTTTAAGTCTTGATTACTCTTTAATTAATAATAGGCTATTTCTCTAAAGGTCTTATGACATCTATTCATTTTGTACCAAAGATAAAAGAGCTAAAAGTCAATGGGCAAATTATTTCTTCTCTGCACCTCCAAAGGATGCCTAGTGAAAGAACAGATGCTATTGAGCTTCCAAAAGCTGAGCAGCATTTGGGAAAATTGCACAGGGAAACAGTGTTCCCTGTTTTCTGGGGACAGACTGAGCTGATATACCTGGGTGGAGATGAGTAAGGCTGTTGACAGCTGGAGCTGATCTTTAAACCTGTACCTGGTCTTTGTTCCCTTTTCCTGCATCTCTGGCCAGTAAGTAGAGGTATTTGGGATGGTGAACAAGCCTCCATTTTCAGTCAAGATACAATTACGCTAACCTAGTCGAGATTGAAAAAAAACCCCAACCAAACAAACAAAAAACCCCAAACCAAAATACTATGGAAATAAATTTTTCAGGATATTAGGTTGAATTGATGAGCATGATTTTTCACTTCCAAGGAACTGGATGCTGTGGATCCTTGTATTTATCATAAGACAGCTGTATCTTGTAGACTTCATTAAGTAATGCTCTCAAAAACTCCTTTGGTTATTAATACATGTAAGAGCTTCCAAGAAGTATATAATTCTGCAAAGACACCTTCTGCTTAGAGAAACTGAGGCTTGGACAGTTCCTACTATCACCATGTAAGCCCATAATAGAGCAAAGCTCGGAGCTCTGGTCTTATCCAGTGCTTTATGTAGAGTCACAATGCCCTTAGGCAGAGTGCTGACAAACCTCTGTTGCATGAGTGTGCAACGTGCACTTGTGTTCAGCTCAGTGCTGGCACTCACATACACTCACAAATTTCCATTTTATGCAAGAGCACTAAATGTTTTCAGCATGAAACTCATGCATGCACAGTTTTGCATGGGAACTTGAAAAAATGTGTCAGCCTTGATCTTGTTGCTCTGAGTTTACCAATTATGGATAAAGATTGAAGGCAGTGTGGAAAAACGTCATGGTCATGATCCAAATCCGATGTAGGAAAGACATGGTTACAATAGGCTTTGTAGCAGGCATTAAATCTCCTCAAAGTAAGCGCATGAGACTTTCTTATGCCTCACATTTGTTGTACTGCCGTCTCTTATAAAATCATTTACAACTGCATCACACCTTGTTGTGACTCTGTCCAGGACAAAGGCATGTCTGCAAAGCATTCAGAGTGCCTGGGATTCAAGTGCACTGATACTTTGAGGGCTGATGGCAGTTTAGAGAAATAACTCCTTCAAAATAAAACTTTTTTACTGAAATGTGTGTCTTCATAAACAATTAGACCTAAATGTTCATTAAAAGGAAAGCATAAGAAGTTTGAACATGTAAAATAAAACTCATTATTTTAAGCTCCTGCTATTAATGATACTGTGAAACTCATGAGTTTTGCAAGACTTCATATCAAGCATGTGTCATTCATCAGCTTCATTAATATGTCACAAGCACAACTTCTGAAATGTATCAGAACCAATTAAGCTTATTTTTGTACCTTTTATTTCTTGGAGACAGATTGCTTGAGTTCAGAAGGGCATACAGTATCTAGCAGATCTGGTGATTCATTCAAATATGGGAGTAAGGCTCTTCTTTTAGTCCAGGCCAAAATTCCTACAAAGTTTTGTACAATCAGTTTGAAAGCTCTTATGCATTTAAAGAAAATCCTTTCAACTCACTCTGGAGTCCTGCTTTATGTTTCATATTGCTTTGAACTTATTACCTCTTTGCAATGTCTTGGAACATTAGTTTATGAACATTTAAAGCTAATGATTAAATGTATAGTGAAACAACACTTTGATGTTGCCAGAAGCAATTAATTTTCCCTATTTATATACAAAAGGTTATAAAAGACTGTGTTATGACAAACTAAATGATTCAGTGAATTCAAAGTAACTTAACTGAATTTTAAAGAATTGTTACTACTTGGTGGAAAAGAGGTATTCATCAAGCCTTATCTTAAGTCAGAAAGCTGTGATTAACTTATCGAGTTTTGAGTGCCTTTAAAATTAGAAAAGAAATTATGAATTTGTCAGCTACAGAAAACCAGCCTGCAACTGGTTCATTCAGAATGAAGCTTTCATTGAAAATAGCTTACTGGGTGTAGATAAATGAAGTTTATGAGCTTACAGAAGTCACTGAGAGAGACCCCATTTACACATAAATAGTCTGACTATTGTATGTTCTCTGCACAGATGTCTGTTGAACTTTATTAACAAATGGGGAAAATGTACTGTATTTTTTTAGTCCTACATTTTTATAGGCAGAGCATCTCACACTTCATTGAATCCATGTGCTGGAAACAACAGACATGATTAGAATGCGAATCACTCAGAGCCATGGACTGAAGTCAGGTTCTGCAATTTCTGAAGCTCCTTATAGTGAGTAGGCATACCATCCTTTTACTTTGCTGGGAGCCATGTAACAGAGGAGGCACACCACACATATGCGCATACTTATATCCATGCATTCTAAGACCATGGACATGCTTAAACAGGAAGGGATTGCAGATTTTTAGCCTTCAAAAAAATTTGTGAAAACGGAAAAAATGTAAGAGAATGAAATAACAAAAGAATTAAGACCATAAAGACAGGTTAGCTTTATGTAGCATAATTAATTTCTCAGTTTCCACTGAACTATAGGAAGTTTGAATTTCAGACCAAGTCTTTAACTGATTTGTCAGTTTAAGAAATATGTTTGTTAAACTAACCATGAGATGTAAAAACTCTAAACATAATCCTGCAGAGTAAAGTTTCTAAACTGATAGTGGTGGGAGAACTAGCTAGGAAGGAAAAAAATTGCTGTGCTTTTGCTCAGGAGTGAGCCCCAAAGTTTTCTGATAGTTCATAAGCTGAAGGCAATAATTTGGCTTTCCTGCTTGTCTCCCTTCCTCCCACCCCTTTATCGCCTGTTAGTCTCCCCAGAATAAAGCAGTGAACGTCTGGCTTTTACAATGAGTTAAAACTATTTGACGAACAGAGCTTAGATTGTCTAACACATAGATTGTTTGCAGACCTCCAGAGCTTTTAAGGGTATTACTTTTACTTTAGAAGTTACACAGTGCTAGTAAGAACTTTTTCTTTGAGTGCCAGGATTCTAGTGAAGAAAAACCTGGAAGGTTTTTGGAGTTCACTTCAGTTGTATTTGAGACATGCTTGGGAATGCAGTACCTCTGTATAGAGATGGCAGACATATAGTTCCTGCAGAAAGTCCATATCCTTCCAGGCAGAAGCTAGAAGCTATGAAATATGCCTGGTCATCTCAAATACAATTGGGCACCTAGGTTTAGGTGAATGAGTTGTGTCTTAAATATACTGGCAATGAACAACTCAGTCAGGAATCTCCTTAAGTCTCATAAAGGCATACAGTGTCTTTGGGAGATGAGGAAGAATATCTGCAGAAAACTTTAGCACAAAAGAAGCCACTCAAATGCATAAATATCCAGAGGCACTTCATAAAATACAGTAGTTACTTTTTGTATTTCCTTCCATCCAGTGGACTTTCCAGCTGTGAATTAGGCCATCATACAGTGTATAAAAGTGATAAATAAATAAAATGCATTACTGCAAGCAATCTGAACAGCCATAATCCAACTAATTGATTCAAGTGAGAACTGTAAGTAGCCAATAAGAATTACTGAGAAAAAAAGATCAGACATCTGCCCAAAAATATTATCTTTAAAAAACATATAGATGTTAAACTCTATTTTGGATTATTAGCTGGAAATAATGACCCTTGATCATCTTGCAGACATAAAAGAGCACCAGCTTTGTTATTAATGGACACAATATTTAGGCTTTTGCCTAGAAGGTGTTGTCAATTTTAACATTTTCTATCTGTCTGATCATAAAAAATGTGTAAATGCTGCTCTTATTCATATAGAACTTTGGGTCAGATATTTGGTCTGACTTCTAGAAACCGTTCCTTTTTTTCCCCTTTAGATGCTACTGAGACTAAGCAAGAAATGGACTCTTTTTGGGGTTCCTACTTAAGATGTGGGTGAGTCAGTCTCTAGTTTTACTTCACTGAATATTTGATTATTTATTCAAAATGGAACAGCTTCAAAAATATTTTCCTTAAAAATGTTCAAACAAATCATCTTGACATTTCCAATATTTTTTTTTTGGCTGAAACAATTGGTCAAATCTGGTACAAATTTGCAGATAGTTTCCATCAACACGAAAGTGCATTTTTTAGCAAACAAAGAATTCTTCCATAAAAATTGCCTGGCTCTAATCAGGACTGAGGCAATTTCGCACATGCCAACCAGCAGAAAATTAGGTATTGGATAAGCAAGAGTGGCGAGGATCTGGGTTCTACCTAAATCCCCTTGTGGCCTTAGTCCAAAGTGATTAGCCCCAGGTCAAACAGAAAGCCTGTAGTGAATCAAGCAAATTAAATCCAACCTTCCTGAGCTATAGGATAATGTCCTAGACCTCCCTTCTTGGAGACTGGAAGGGAGGAGGTTATTAAATATAAACACAAAGTAACATCCTGCTCTATGGAGGCCCAAGGCATGATGTTCTGGAGAGACAGGGGATTATATATGCCTCCCAGATGGAACTGTTTCAAGGGAACCCACAGCAACTTTGCCAACACTGGGAGCTGTCGATGTCCCTGACCAGCAGGCTACAGCTTGGAAGGCCACTAAGGATATGTCCTGTTAAACTAAAGGGCAGTGAGTTGTAGCACAAAAAACTGCTCTAATGTGGACTTGGATTTGAAGACTTATTTCCTTTAAAGAACTGTAGAACAGAGTAATCCTCAGATTTATTTTGATTAGCAGTCTGGATACCTTCTTGGCAGTGTTTATTAGATCTTAATGTAGTTCAGTTGGAAAGCCAGATATTTTGCTTTCTCCCTCTTTGAATTACTGACCGTTATTGTCTCTGCTAATGAATCTGGATAATTTTAACTGTCAGAATCTAATGTAAGTCTCTGAATAAATTGATGGAATTGAAGTTGAACCCACCTCTGTGTTCAGTCTAGGAATGAGCCTGAACAGGAGACTCCAGAGTTTCCTAAATTTTCAGGGAGTTTATTAGTGGAAAACTGATTTTGAACCACTGAACCTAAAGTGACTGCATAGTTTTGGTTTCCTACTGATGTCAAGTCAAAAGGAGATTAAACTTCCACTGCAGCTCAGATGTGACCCAAGGTGAATAAAATTACATCTGAATATTTCAGGGACAGCTATCACTGTCCCTGGAGTTGATCTTTTCACTTCATCTCCCTCATTCTTTTGAAATACCTTTTTTGAAACAGATTAGAGGACCAATAACTAAAGCCTGGTTTTGACTTTTAAGTTACAAGGAATTTAGTTTTAAATGAGTGTCTTGGAAAAAAGTAGAAACATGTTTATGTTGCAGATAACCATTTCATTTGTCCTCAAGGCTAATGTAGGAGATCTTCTCAATAACTGCACTTTTCTGAAAATTATTACCCCTATGTCCATTCATTTGTTAGATCTGTATACATCTTCTTACCTTTTCAAAGGAAATGCTCACCACACATTAGTACATAACATGTCTTGGTGGTCTTTGGTCTTTCAGGCACAGATTCAGAGGTACCAGTGAGAAGAGGAGGAAGGATGGGAAGTTCAACACACAGACCATACTACTAAAAAAATGTTTTTGTCAAATAGCTCTCTGTGATGAAGTGATAACCCACATCAAAAAGCACACTGTGGGTGATTGTGGTAGTAACCTCACCATGATGGAAGCAGCTACTGGTTGGCTCAAAACATACCCAGTAAATCATGCCACTGACCAAAACACCACCTTAGGCCTTGAAAGGCAAATTTTGTGGTGACATGGTACTCCTGAAAGGATTGAATTAGACAACAGGACATGCTTCTGAAATAACCTTATAAACTCCTGGATGAAGAAACATGGCACTGAATGGGTGTATCACATCCCATATCACCCACAAGCCTCTGGAAAGATTGAAAGATATAATGAACTGCTAAAGACTGTGTTGAGAGAATTGGCCAGTGGGGGATGGAAGCACTGGGATATAAAATTAGCAGAAGCCACTTGTCTTGTTAACAGCAGAGGATCTGTTAACCTTCCTGGTGCTGCCCAAACAAAACCTCTACATATGGTGGGAGGAGATAAGATCCCTATGGTGAAAACAGGGAAGTGGCTGGGGAAGGCAGTGTGGGTTGCTCCTTCCTTGGGAAAGGCCTAACTCATTTGTGAGATTGTCTTTGCACAAGGACCTGTGTGTATGATAATGTGGGAGGATGAGGAGAGCTGGTGTGTACATCAAGGAGACTTAACCTTAGGAGAAAAGGAAATAACTGTGATGTTAGTAAGATGTTGCCAGAGGTGCAGTGACGAGTGGATTTTACAAAGAACTGGATGAGTGTAATAATGACCCAAACCTAGATGGTGTTGGTGCCCAACAAACATACTGCTTCTCTGTCCCAAACATCCATTCTGACAGATGGCCCCAAGTCATTGTGCATTTGTGAACATCTGGAGGAATGGAGAAAACCCATGTTAATGGGGGATAGTAATTAATGTATTACTTTTTATGTTGGGTATAAAGATGGTTTTAGAGTATGTCGATTAAGATGTAAGTCTTGATAACAAGGAATTCCAGTGATTGGAATTAGATATAATGGAATAGTGAAGTTGTATTATGTGGGGCCTGAGCATGACGCAAAAGGGGTTTTGGATTCCTGCAGACAGGCATCAAACAGATGTGCAGCACCATGCATGATCATCTGTGCAAAAGCATACCAGGGCCTAATGAAGGCATCAGGGATGGAAATAGTTGTTTGCATTTACATTTGGCTAGGGTAGGTTCAGATGGCAAAGTGAAAATTCATAACTGACAGTCCTACAGCAAACAAAACTGGTTCAATAGCTGTGGACCAGTTAATTCATTAATCACAGCCAGTTGCAGTTTTCTTTATTCTTTCTTTGCTCTCACTGCTAGAAAATGGTTGCTCTGCTGAATCTGAGTTCAGCTATTGACCTCAGCAACCACAGAGATCAGCCTCTAGGTATCCTGACACAAGATATAATTCTGTGGACACTGAAGATATGAAAACCATCCTAATATATGAAAGAACCTTTTAAAAAATGATTTAGTTAATTTTCTAATTAAAGAGAAGCCTGTGTTGATTAAGATATTATATTAGGGAAGAATCTGAAGAGATCTCTTCCTGGTAGGGAAAGAAGTGATATAGCCCTGCTAGCACTTAACAAACAAGTCACAGCTGCAGCACCCAGAATTGAAAGTTAGTGAAGGAGGCAGAGCTCTCCAGCTCCTCAGAGCAGGCCAGAGAGATCCAGATTTCAGAAGTACTTAGAAAACTCCCTCTGGCTTGGTCCTGCCTTGCCTAAGTAAAACCTCAAGGACCAGAGTGATCATGGTGTTGACCACCAAATTAAACTGAAGTTAGTCAAGGCCTGGTTAGGAACTGTTACCCTTACTTGGTTGATTTCTGACCGGTAACACTAAAATTATTTCTGAAAGTCAGAGGTTTTTGTAGGCATCAGAGCACTCTATTGCTAACATCAGAACACAGCTTTACTGGTTTATTCCAGCATTGTCTGTGACAAGCTTGGTGACAGGACTTTCAGGAACAGCTGAGGACAGTTTAGAACAATCAGTATTATCTTATCTTTTACACTTTACTTCTCTGATTAACATATTCATTTTCTAGCTTTTTAAGTACATTAAGAAGTTAAGATGTAATTTTTACTGGCTACAATGACAGATCATTTTTGTCACATTTACAGCAACATTTAATAAGTTGGCATGGTTACCCTTTTGCTTCATTGCTAACCATAAACAGTTTTTGCATAATATCCAAGTAATCTAATTGTACAAAAATATCCTTCTGCCCCATCCCCATCCTCTCATCCCCTTCTAACCAATGGACTTCCTCACAAAATCTTTCTGGGACAATTTCTACTTTTAGACGTATCTGCAACACACTTCATTTATATCAAGTGAATTTCTTAGTCCTGAATTTCTCAGTTCCTGAATTTCTCCTGCACGGATGAATAGATCAATGCTACAGAACTGTGTTGGATTGAAATCAAAGTATCTTTCTTCTTGGAGAGCAGAATTGGCACTTTGGGCAGGATTCTGTTTGAAGTTAAGATGCTTAGATTTAGAGGTAGGATTAGGTTCACTTAATATATTAATATATACTTCCTTATATAGGTTATACAATGTATAGCTATAAAAAAAATAGGTTTAAATCTTATTATAGGTATATATTTCTTTAATATGTGTATTGTACAGTATTGCACCTATTCTGTAGCTGTTTCTCTAAGAGAATATGGGTCTTCTATAGGCACTATACCATATCTGCTGGCTCTATGTAAATAACCTGGATAGTTAGGGTATCTTGAATGGCACCCTGCTTAGAGTTCTGAATCCTTCTGTAGGTGTGTGTCTACATCATGTATCTACTTTTGGATGAGATTTTATTCTCCAAACTTCACTTACTGTATTGACTGTAACTCCACAGACTATAATGAGAAAGTAGGTACTCATAGATTAAAACTACAAGATGATGTCTAAACTGAGAGGTCTTTCAGACTACATACTGCCAGTAGAGCCTTTAACTTTAATATTTGTTCTTAACCATGGTGGGCAGGAAGCGAGAACATGCCAGACTATCCATCCTAGCAGTACCTGAGCTCAGTCATTGGCTGACAATATCTGTGTATGAAGAGGCTCACAATACATCTTTTGAAAAGAGGGATCAAGCATTAAACAAGTTCTAAAATCAGTTCTGACTCATGCTATAAACTGTAAAGTCTTATTATCCCTTGAGGAAGGACAGGAGGGAGCTTCATCAGAAGGTAAGTCCTGAGGGGAAATGTCATGGCTCCTTGTATTCTAAGCACCATAGTGGCCGCAGACATTTCTGATGAGAAAGGTAAGGCAGGAAACAGTGAAAAGGAGCAATTCCTTTTGTGGAAATACTTGTTTGAAGGCAAGATAAGACAAAAATCCAGCATCTATTGGAAAAGGAAGGATTCTTCTGCTGGCAGTGTGGATATGGTGATGGATCATTATTATGCTTGTGAATTGATATCAGTTATTAGGTGCTGCTGAAGTGGAGAGAGGTATTTGCATTTCTCATCCAGGTCCTCATGCCTGGGCCTATTTATCAGAAAGACAAGACTGAATACCATCTCCATGGCAAAAGTCTCTTGTGAACTAGAAGTGGATTTGCTATGGGATGCCTCAAGCTACACATTTGGTATTGGTGTATCTGCAATGTTTTGGCAATTAGGAACTGTTCTATCTACACTTGGAGTAACTGTGTTCAAGGTATTTGATGTGTTGTACTAATAGAAAGCTGGAGTCACAGAAAAGCTCTTACTGGTGCTTGGGATTTGGACAAGTATGGTGCTAGTGTAGGTGAGATTCTTGAAGCAAATTCTTTATTACCAGGAGTGGCAGAGACAGTCTTGAATGCTTGCAGATCTTCTTGGCAACATCTGTGCCTGGGTGATAGGAAGTCTAGTACAATGATTTTTGAGCCTCCAAAAGAAACCTGCAGTTCTTATAAGAGAGATCTCAGTAGTTTTGATTTGCACTGGGAGAACACTCCTGAACACTGCTTAGAGGCCTCCTGGTGCACCGTCTCCAGAGGAGCCACCTCTGCTGTGAGACCTAGAGGTCTCAAGATACTTTGCAGAAAACCACAGAAAACTGATTTCACCTCATCCTTGAGACAAGTATTGAGAAATAAAATTTCTCATTAGTAATTAGTCAGGAGATACTCCAAACTAATTAATAATAATTACTAATACTCCAGACTAATTACTAGTGAGAAATTATATTTCTCAGTATTTGTCTCAGGGATGAGGTGAAATCAGTTTTCTGTGGTCACACAGGAAATAAAAAGCAGAACTTGAAATGTAATCCTGCTTCCCAAATCCTCAGTGCTGAAGTACAAGATTTTTCCCCTTTCTGAGGGTGCTTTATGATGATATTTACAGTTGCTTGTGGTTTCTTATCTATGTTGGAAAGAAACTAAACTCTACTATTTATAATAAGAAATTTAGGGCTGTAATTGTTTCCAGTATTAGCCCAGTTCTAAAAATAACGATGTTACTGTTACTAATTCTTTGTAGTTAAGGAGGCTTTAGCACTATACTGTTGTTTTATCTGGAAGCTCAGAAAATGTGGATGTAACCCACTATCTGACAAAGACCAATAGCCTGACTAGGCAGCTATGTTAAATTTAAAACCAGGCAGGGATGTTTGCCTTTATATGGATTTTAGATGCATCTGCATCTCTGGAGAGAAGGGCAAGAGGCCTGTGACTGAGAGCACTAAATCTTTAATTAAAGAACTCTTAACCATGCCTACTACATTTATAAATAATAAAACATTTATCAGAGCTTTTATCTTTTCTTGCAATCATCAGGCTGTACTAAATGTTCACAAAGTCAATGATATATGCCTCAGATTTTTTTTCATTACCAAATACCAAAGATACTATTATCAGTGAAATCTTATGCAATTTAAATCTTGGGGTTTTCGTTCCTCTGCCTAAGGAATATTGTGAGCCTTTCTCACAAGTCATTTTGGATAATGTTAGCCCAACAGAAGAGATTAAGTCTGCATAGTGAAGTTGCATCCAAATAGAAATGTTGGGTGTTTTCCTTAAAAGGATTAGTGGTTTAAAAAAAAATAACAAACCAAAACAACAAACACTTTAAAGAACACTTTATTTTTAAACATTAAGATATTAGTTGTCGAATTCTAGATTTGCTCACTATATTGTATTTAAATGCTTCCATTCAAATTGCTACGTAACACTATGTATGAAAGATTACTCTCTTGCTCTGTTATTCTAACAGATCCTTCATTGCACCAAGTGAAAAAATACCAAAGTGTCCAGGGAAAGGTTGAACTGGAACCTTAATTTGTAATCATCTACCTAAATGCAAATGGGATGTAGCTCAAGAACAGATCCAGATTATAAATCCTGTGTTAACATCTCATTTGCCAATGTAGAGGTAGAAGAGCAGCAATCATCTACTACACTGTACACTCCCTTCTCTTCAACCCTGCTGTCCCATTGGTGCAAGAATGAAGATCTCTCTTGCTGCTTTCTGGCAGCAATTAGTTCCCATGATTCAGGAGAATATTTCACTCACTGTCACTGGATGGTTAAAGAGATGTTTCTTAGACTGTGCAAAATGGCTTTAACAGAGGGTGGAAGATTTTGCCATACATAAACACATGCATATGTACATATACATGTATGCTAGATTTAAAACCACATATAAATATACAGATATATTTGTATGACCACAGAGACAACCCCACTAGAATGTCTAAAATAATAATCATCACATTCTCTGGGCTGCATGGATACCACACAGTCTCCTACAACTCCACTATTCCCATTATTATTATGTAGTCCAGTTAATGTTCACAGCTAAAGTGAATTTGATGGTATTTTAAAATACTGAATACTTATGAACAAAAATTGTGAAATAGTTTTACTTCATGCAGCGCTTTCCTCTTCATCATACTAAAGTTCAGACAGGACATTTGCTCTTCTGTGTTCCAGTATGCACACAGAAATGCACTCTCTTTCACTGACTAACCTGTCAAAAGTGAGATCTTGAACTCATTCAGGAAGTTTCAATGGTTTTAGTGCAACCACAATGTGTGGTTATCCAGATCCTTCAGGGATTGAGAGGACGGGTAGTATCTGACATGTTTTCCAGATTCTTCAACAAGTTTGAAGTTCTTCAGACCTAAGAGCACCCAGATGTAAGTTAATCATTGATATGTCCTCAGCTGTTGGTGAAAATTAAAATCTGTTGTAAATTAAAGCACTTTTTCAAAAACTTTACGTGACTTTACTGCTATTCAGACCTTCTCTGATGTAAGTGCTCATATTGAGCTTTAAAGTATACTTTTGTGTATGTTTGTAACTGCTGTTTCATTCAACTTTCATTATATCTGACAAAGAAATAAATGACTGTTTTATCAAAGCCTATGAATTCAGCATTTTTTTTCCCTGAATTTAACATAGGCAGTAACAAACCAGCTGAGATGTCAAACTAAACTCACTTTACCCTGATTTTCTTTCTTTTGAAAGGGTGGAGTGAGGTGAAGAGAACATGAGTTAGAGCTGAGTTTTCTATCTCACACCATGTTAAACTCCCAGTAACCTCAAAAAGAGAAAAACATGTATTTTCAATTGTACATTCAGAAATTACTGTCTTGGATACACGTGAAAAATAAAAATGAGCTGCAGAGAAAGGGATATATATGGTCTTATCGTAACAGTGAATATCTTAGAAAAAGACAAGTTAGAGTAATGAACAATGGGAATGTGGAAAGAGAAATTGCTCTCCGTACTTTCTAATAATTCTTAACTTTTTGTGTGCTTTCATTTCTCATTTTCCTTTTTGTGGCTTTCATACGGGATTTTAAAGTAAGGATTCATCTGTAAAAGCTATAAGCTATTCTTTTTTTGTGTGAATTGACGAACATAACAATGGCATGAAATTAATATTATTTGCATTAATGTCTTGAAATATCCTTGTCACAGACATGTTACCTTGTCTTACTGTAAGCACTACGTACAGGAAAAAGTGTCCTGCTCTTTGAAAAAAATGACCCTTGTAATGATAGCAAAACAAGCAAAAGCAACACTCAGGAGATCAAGGAAAATATGTATCAGTGACAAGAAATATCTCAGTATATCTCCTCCCTATTTAGCACTAACCTTTTTTCATTGCTTGCCAGTGGAGGACAGGTTCCAGGAGAAATTAGAAAAAGTATTACGAAGTGACCTTAAGCTGTTCACTGGGATATTGCAGAAATTATGAGATGTAAGACATCATGAATAGGTTGGTGGGAATAAAGGCTGACCTTTCAGTAGCACTGCAGAAAGGATAAGAAAAACATCTAAATACTTTCTGCTTGGAACAAAATGGAGAGAGAGACCCTGAGAGAGAAAACAGCATAACAAGAAGCAAAGCAAGGATTGTTCCTTCAACTAATGTGTTTGTGTACATCAATTTTCTTGGCCTCAGGCCTTAATTAAGAAAATGGTTGAATAGTATTTCTCTGTCACACAGGAGTGCTGGGAGAATAAGGGAGCATTAGCACAACACTGTGTTCCCAGCACCAGTTAGCCAAAACACCCCCAACATTACTAAGTTAAGGACATAAGCATGGGCCCTGGTCATCATTCATCCATAACGTTAAATTTTCAGAACCATTTTGTTGCAGGTCAATTAACAATTTTCCAGAACAATTCCTAGACATAATGTGGGAGTTAAACCTGGCCCAGCAACAATTCTGCATAGGCTGTTTGGATACAGCCACTCTCTTTGGACAGCATATTTAAGAGTATGGCTGTGGCAGGATGGTGCCAGCTGGCCTCAGGGCTAGAGAACATTGACCTGACACAGAAAACAAGTCTGTGCTAGCTTAGTACCTCCATGCAGCATTGGTGAGCCAAGATCACTGCCTGCCTAACTTACCCTGGCACGCCGAGCATTTAAGGGAAATATTGAGCTCAGTTTAATGCAAATGGCAAAGGAGAGAGGCAGTGAACTCAAGATCATCTGGCTTCTGAAACACACTCTTCACACACCATCAAAATGCAGGTTCGAATGACCACATACACAAGAGTCCTACTAACAACCCTTCCTCAAGGAGCTCTGCAGCCATGTATCATAACACAGTACAGCACCATGCTGTAAACTGTGTGTTCAGTCTTCCATGTTTTCCATGATACTATATAGAGATATCTGCAATATATTCCTGGAGTACTTTTTATTTCTCTCTCTTTTAGAGAGAGTGATATATCAAGGACTGCACTAATAACACTAGTAACAGATATGAAGCCTGAGCTGGAGGGGAAACTGTCATGTAATGCAGAAATATCCTGTATCTTCACCATGCACCTACTACACTGGGACAGAACTGTGTTTCCAATTATCATGTAACATAATGCATATGATACTTTAGGATCTAAAGAAAGATAAGTGTCCATGAATGACCATTATTTTGGCAGACGAATAAGCTTGGGGCTGCCCATGCTTAGCCTTCCTCACTCCCCACTCTCTCTTCAGTTCAGGAAGGGGCCCTTCGGTCATCATAGAATCATAGAATAGTAGAGTTTGGAAAGGACCTTTGGAGATCATTGAGTCTAACCTCTCTGCCAGAGCAGGATCACTTAGGAAATGTTCTGGATTAACATTAATGATGTCTTATCCCAAACTCACCTATTGGTAGGTAAAGTGTTGATTGGGTTGACTTGCTGGAGAATGACAGACTTCTGATGGTGTGTCCATGACTTTCCAGAGGATGAAGTCTATGGGAATGATTTAATCATGAGGGATACCTTTGGCATTGAGAGGAGTCTGATGATAGCATCAATTCCACTTGAAGCGAACAGAGTTCAGCAGATTTGGGATTTGTCCACTGTTTCTCATACTTTGTTTCTCGCGTCCCGAGGAGAAGGACTTCAAGGACTTCTCTGGACTGTCAAATCCTGCTCATTCAATGGGCTAGTTGAAAGACAGGCTAGAGGCCAAACAATTGGCACACCTCTAGGCAAGCATGTCTCTGAAGAAAAGGTTTAGTAAAACTGCCTATCCTTGCTTTTCTTCTGGAGATACATTTTAGGGAGTAGTGTGCTTACTGTTGTTTTATTCAGGTCTGTTGCCTGAACTACACAGACTGACAACTATAAATCTTAAATTAGAGTCAGCATAAGATTTCAGATTGGGCTGTACAATATGTGCTGGAGGTGTCAGTTCAATAGGCTTCTGTCATGGCCTGCAATGGACAGAAATTGTCAGGGAGGTTTCAGCTGAGGGCTGGGGCACCCACAACCTAGGTCCCTGTTGTATTCCCAGTTTTAAACTCTGCTGTGTTGCCAGTGGTTTTTGATGTATCACTATTTATGCAGGTTTTCAGAAGCTGGCTGCTAAGTGTCCTTTACCCACAGTCTGGAGTAGCTAGGGAAGCATAAGTGTTTGTCTTGGACAACTGTAACAGCTTTGATGGTTGCTGGGACAACATGTTGTCACTTAACAACTCATAGCTTTGCCTCTGTTTGAGTGCTCTAAGAATAGCTTTTAATTGCAAAGTCTCTCCCTCCACAATTTCTGATGCATGCAAGCCTGAGGAGTCTCTGCTTCTCCTGACAGTTTAAGTCACATCCCCGGATGCTGGTCAACTCTGATTCCAGGCCAGGTCTTTGGGCTTCCTGAAAGGAGAAGAATATTTATAACCTTAGCTCATGAAACGAATTCACAGGGTAAATGCATGTATATGAGTTCGTGAGCTCACATCTGTGAAGGAGCAGCAAGGAGCAGCATCTGCACCACACAGATATTTTGGTCAGCAGAGTCTGGCAAACTACATCAACTGCCTGAGCCTATACAAGTTGCCAGGCTATAACAGACTAGTGAAGAAATATGTCATCAAGAGGTCCAGTCTTTTTGTTATATTTATTGTTTTTCCCCCACCTATTACTCCTCTGTATGTTGGTAGATAACTGTACAAGTTAGTTCATATAAAAATGTGTGACCTGAGCTTATGAATCTAGTGCTAGCCCTTGCCAAGGGCAAGCTCTTTTTCAGCTGTGTCACCAAAAGTGTAGTTCTTTTAAGTCATTTTCATGTGCCTTACTGGGATAAGTTCCCAGGTTTCAAAAGTGTGTAGACAAGGAAGATGCAGAAGTTTAGGTTCAACTTCTGCTCTGCATGAATATTTTAAATAAACGTTTGTCAGCTGGCACTCCTACTTCTGAACACCTTTCATTTTGAATAAATACTGATATATTCAGAGGAAGAAAAACAGGGACTGGCTGGTAGGAAAAACACTTATCAGAGGTGTGGAAAACCCAGGCTGGAGGCCTCATGTATCTGAGCTAAAAGATGAAAGCAACATAGGCAAGAGCAACTGATCACTCAAAATCAGACTTTGGTGGGTTGTGAGGGACAGATGGATGGCAGCAAATGCTGGGTAGTGTTTGAAAGAGAGCAGCTTTTCATACATTAGTATTATGTGCATTTTACAGATGAATAGAAAAGAGCTGCATGAGGGTGTGGCAGCAAGAAGAGTGTGCACTGAAGGCTTATAAGCCTCTGTAAGAAATTTTCTTCACTTTAGATGGTATTTTTATAGTGTGTTTTGAATATAGAAGGTTGGGTGAAGAGTGCATTGGAAAAGGAATGAGCACTGACTGTGGGGAACAGCTGGAGCATTTCTGACATACACTTCTTTTACTTGCCACCCTATTTACGGGTCTGCAGGAATGTGGAAGGGAATAAAAAAGTTTATTGCTTTAATATTTCTTGTGAAAAAAATCCATACAGGATCCATCTCGGAATGTGAGAGCAGAGAACAAAAGGATGTGTCTCTGTGCCAGTTTGTGATGATTAACTTGAGTACAAGGTTTGTGTAGATTACGATTTAAAGTTGCTGGACTCTCCGCCTAGGTGTTCTTCATGTATTAGATGTGCATATAATCCTTCCACACTAAACATTAAATACAATTTTTAGAGGAAAAATTACTACATAATTTAACAATTACGTAGCTAAATGGATTGAGATTTCGAGATTTTGTTTGTATGTTTGTTTAGTTTTTAGTTAAATATTTATTTAGAATTCATTTTATAGTGTTACAGCAAGAGTCAAAAGTCTGTTGCAAAAAGTCTTCCAAGTACAAATAGTCTTTCTCCTGGCATTGAACCAAGTATTCAGCAAAATGTAGACCTGTTCTTCCATTTTTGGTTGGGCAATGGAGGTAGAAACATTTCCTTGATATCAGTTGAGTTGAGGGGAGCAGAGAAAAACTGAGCCTTTTGCTCACAGATCTCTGTGGGATAATACACAAATCATCTTCAAGTCCATCCACATCACAAGGACATTTACAGCTTGGCACATACTGAGACCACATGCCTGTGTTTCAGCACATGAAGGGAGATTTGCAATTGGATTAGAGACAGAAGAAAGACAGGGGAAAAGATCCCTCTCAGATGGGGCGGCAGATGGGGGAAAAAATCCAGATTTGGCACAGCATCTCACCTTTTTCCCTGCATCTGATGTGGGATCAACATATAGGAGGAAACCTGATGCATTGTGAGGAGTCACAGGGCTTGAGGAAAACAAGCTTTACACCAGAGCGCTGAAGACCATGAAGACCTCATGGTTAAAACATGCCTGTTGAGATGCTCACTGGGACTAAGAGAGATTCTGCTACTAAGCAATGTCTAAAAGGGAGGTTGAGCTAGCAGCAGAATAATTTGGTCTTCCATTGCTACAGTTTCTTGAAAGAGAGTCCCTCACCAATTTTGCACTGTTGCTCCTCAAGGGAGAGGTCTGCCACTTCATACTCAATGCCACCAAATGTGTCAAAATGATTAAATAAAAGAAATTCTACCTTCATAAACAAATTACAGCTATGAGTCATCACTGATGTCATAAGGGGATGCTGTTATCAGGAATTGCAATAATTGTGTTAATTGTATTGAACAGACAACTCTTGCTTTGATGAAATAACAGCCATAGAAAAAAATCAAATTACTTCTGTAAGGGATGTGATCAATTAGAAAAATAAATTCAGTCTATTAGAGCTTTTTTTATTCACAATTTTTAAGTACTTTTGCAGTCAAAGGTTTATGAAAAGCTTGTTTCAGTCCAGAAGCCACAGTTCATTTGTTCAAGAGAGAAAGTTCATTTTGGGATTAAGTTGTTATAATTCTGAAGCGCTGAAGCCAATAGCAATTTTGCAAATGATTTGAACGGGAACATGAAGAGGTCTTTCCTAAAGATGTAGTGTGCAATTTTGTGGTTGAATAGTCACAGAAAAGAAAAATCACAAATTTAAAATAGTACTTTCCTTATGTCAAGTAATTAACCCATAACTCTTTTAACAAATCATAGCTCAGATTGCAGAGAGACAGATAGTTTTTAAGTACTAATAATTTAGGAAAGATGTTACAATTTGAATGGCTAACATCAATCTTCTGAACACCAAATATTTGATTTAAATTATTTACAAAAAATGTTTTTCCTAGCTCTATATGGGGTACATCATCACAGCATATAAAAAATCACAGAAGCAGCTTTTTCCTTGAACAAAATTAATTTTACTGTTTATTTGCTCTTGGGATAAAATGATCACAGTCAGAATTGAAGATTAACATAGTGTAATAATACAAAATGGGGGTAAAATATGGTATCAGTTTGTATAATGGCATGTTATATGCAGCTGTTTTGAATTATATTACCTTTTTATTGATGTGTCCAGAATTTTTTTCTTGCAGCTTAGACATGTGGGGGCTTTTAAACCTACAAAAGTATAGCAAATTGCAGATGAATTGGTCCTTGAGGATGGTTAAAAAAAAAGCCTCTTAAGGTATATTGTTGAAATTAGAACATGAAAAAAACAGAGGTACTGGAGGAAACTTTGACCTGCTGTAACAGTAGTCAGACTGTGAAGTCAGACTCTTGAAGCATTTGCTTCTTGATGGCACTTTTACTTAGACTACTTAGACACTGCTAAGAAATAGTTACATTAATTAACTATTTAATGTAGCTTTTAAAACAATTTTTCAAGCCTTGTCTTCAGTGCTAAAAGTTATTAAGTTTTTACTTGGATTTACTAAAATATACATGCAACCCTGGAGTAAAAGTGAGCATTAAAGACAAGGTACTGACTGTTAGCTAAATAAAAGTAGCCTGAAAACCTTTCCTGTACCATTGAGTGGTAAATCAGATGTGTCTAACCTTGATTGTAGCAAAATGGTTGGCTGGCATTAGTTGGATTGAGATGCAACTGTATTCTTGTACTAACAAAAGGAAATCCTTGGAAAAGACAATCTGACTTGCCTTCCAAACTGGAAGCCTGCCCACTAAAATTCTGTAGTTATAGAGCCATATAATTTATATTAATTTGTTTTCCTTTTTTGGATTTTACTGGCTGCTGCTATTTTTCTGAAGTTTCATTTTCTATAGGAATTACAGTATTCTCTAATGTAGTATATAAATAAGATGTACAATATCAGTAGCAGAATTGTGAATTTCCTGACATTTATTGTCAGTACAAGTCAAAACTGATTTGTAGACGGTCACAGATAATCCTTAACTTTCTTACTGGTCCCATTTCAGGAAGTCTTGTAGGTGCATTGGTACTTAGATCACTATATTGGTTATTGTTGTTACAAGTTCAGGAATTTCTAAGGGCTACATTCCATTATGCACAAGAGGAAAGAATTTACAATATGAACAAAGGTGGTACACAAATTAGTGAGATAGGAAGCATTTTTAATTTCCCATTTTTACAATTTAAAGATATGCCTCATTTTATAGGTGTAGAGATATATATTTTGCAGCTCATTTTTGCATTTTAAAAATAATGAAGGCATAGGATGATAAAATCATTTAGGAAGACAAAATCATAGGAAGATAAAAGCATTTTTTTGAAATGAAGTTTACTAATTTTTGAAAAAGACTGTCTCTTCCATTATAAGCATTATGAAAAAGCTGCAAGAATGATAAAATGCTTGCTTCTTTACTGCTTTACATGATTTCTGTGGATTATTTTTTTTTAGTCATTGTATGAAATTACTCCATTTTTTGCACACAAAAAAATCCCCCACTTTTGGAGGGATTGGATTATTTTCACAGCTGTCTGAAATTTCTGATACAGGGGACATCAACGATACAAGTGTTCAATGGTTTCCCATGAAGGAAAATATTTCCACAAAATTTCAAAATGACAAGAGCATTTCAAAAGTGACCAAAACACAATATTCATATTTCAAATGTCTGTAGTTTATTTGAACCTTGGTCAGAGCAGGTCATAAAAATAAAAATTATATAGCAGATAACACATAGCTGTATGAAATAAGAATATTTTAGATTTTATCTGTCTATTAGCATTACTGTTTGGGGAATTGAAGAGATTTCTTTTCAAATTCATGTGTTGAATTGACCACTAAAAAAAACCCCAAACCCTACAATAAAAACTATTGTATATTTCTCTGCAATTTAACAAAGCAAAGTGATGTATGATCTAAACCAGGCCAACAAATACAGGGTCATGGTTTTGCTACCACAGATATGCAAGGCGCTGCTTTAATGGCTGATTGCATGTCCATCACATCACATTTGAAAGTCTTTCAGACTGCTGCCAGATTTCCAAATAAACTAACAGAAGAAGAGGCAAAAAAATCTGTCTGAAAGGTTTAATAAAAAACAAGGTAAAATGACCTACTGCCAGAGACTGAGCAGCGATTTAGGGTTTACTTTAACTTTGAACATAGGATTCATGCTTTCAAAGAGTCGTAGTGATCTGAAGCACTGTGGGAAATATAGGACAGAAACTGCGCATTTCTGTCCTGCTGACCTTGATGTTCACAAAAATTTTGCATGAGACAAATTGGAAACATGCTCTGCACATTTCAGCTTCGGGGAAAATCAATTACTGGGGAGGACAGGAACTACAGAAGCATGAGGATTTATTGTGACAGAACTTGAGATTTTCTCTGCTTGAGTGTCTTCTAAAGAAACCACTGCAGTAACAAAGATATGATTCTTGTTATTCTGTAAGTTATTTGCAAAATCAAGAATGGAAAGAAGTTGTTTGAAATATATATTGGGGAAAAAAAAAACAACCACTATCTTTGGTTTTGAAGTAACAGCAGGAGTCTGATTTATATTTATCAGTCTATGACTCTACTGTGCTGCAGCAATTGCGTTGCTTAAAGTTGGTGAAAAAACTACAGTGATTGAAAGGCAAAACAAACCTGATGGTTGTATGATGTTCTGTCACATTCTTCCTCCCTCTCCACCTGCAGAGGTAGGCACTGAAGGTTCTGAAGACACTTGATGATTGAAAATTTAGGTGCTTTCTCTAAGCTCATCTTCTAGCTAAACTGTATATGTGAATAAAGATATAGGCATGTCTGGATATTTCCATCTTTTCTGAAGGAGATATCACATAGATGGGGTGAATCTTAGTTTGCAAGTTGACTTCTCTCTTTGTGGATTATAGAAAGGAACTAGATATCTACTCTAGAGTAGATGTATTTATTTTAGACATTTAAAGACACATAGGATAAAACCTGATTCTGGTTTACTCTAGGTTCTCTCTCTGAGGTCACTTAAAGATGGGCAATGACTGGCTTGAGAGCAGCCCCGAAAAAAAGGACTTGGGAGTACTGGTGAATGAGAAACTCAACATGAGCCATCAGTGTGCTCTTGCAGCCCAGAAAGCCAACTGTATCCTGGCCTGCGTCAAGAGAAGTGTGGCTAGCAGGTCAAGGGAGGTGATTCTTCCCCTCTACTCCACTCTCGTGAGACCTCTCCTGGAGTACTGCATCCAGTTCTGGAGTCCCTATTACAAGAAGGATATGGATGTGCTGGAACATGTCCAGAGGAGGGTCACGAGGATGATCAGAGGGCTGGAGCTCCTCTCCTGTGAGTACAGACTGAGGGAGTTGGGACTGTTCAGTCTTGAGAAGAGAAGGCTTTGAGGAGACCTTATTGTGGCCTTCCAGTATCTGAAGGGGGCCTACAAGAAATCCGGGGAGGGACTTTTTAGGCTGTCAGGCAGTGATAGGACTAGAGGGAATGGATCAAAAAAAGAGGTGGGTAGATTCGGATTAGACATTAGGAAGAATTTCTTCACCATGAGGTTTGTGAGACACTGCAACAGGTTTCCCAGAGAGATGGTGGAAGCCCAGTCCTTGGAAGTTTTTAAGTCCAGGCTGGATGGGGCTCTAAGCTATCTGCTCTAGTGGGAGGTGCCGCTGCCCATAGCTGGGGGGTTCGAACTAGATGATTTTTAAGGTCCTTCCAACCCTGACAATTCTATGATTCTAAGATCACTCTTAGAAGTATAAAAGATAGTGTATTTGTATAACCGTAGAACAATGTAAAATTGGCAGCATAATGTATGCAGGCCCTTGTTAATCTAAAATATCCCATTATCTTCACTATATAATCCTACTGAGAAATCTGATTATCATCAGATTTATCAAGAAGCTGCCTTTTTTTAAACAGAGATTTTACTTAGTGTGTATGTAGATCTTGAGCATGGAATGAATGCTTTAAAGGAAAACACTTCTTTCTATGTTTATTAGCCATCACCTATAGTATCTTCTGAGCGCTATGGTTCCAGCAGTGGCATGACACAAGACACAGAGCTTTTTTGAATATAGTTTCATGGGTTATTTTTTTATTTCATATGAACATATTCATAGTACTTATAGTATCTCAGGTATATCTCTGTTCCTCATAGTTACACATGGCAGGTAAGAATGACCTGGAAGGCAATGTGGACAGCTAAATTTATGAAGACCACTATCTGATTGTAAAATATCTGCCTGAGGTTCCCGCCAAAAATACATTGTTGGCTGGGTAGCTAGAAATTACATGCAAACATGCTGTACCTGTACATCAAATACAAACCAGCTGCAGAATCACTAGTGCTGATTCATCTGCAGAACACACCATAAGCAATTTGTTTGACTTACAATGAGATAGAATTGAGTTGCATGATGAAGAAACAGGAAGGGTAAATTCGCTGCCAGTCAGCTACACTTTCAGCTGAAAGAATATTCTTGGATGACAAACACACATGATATGGAACTATTACTTACCTACGGGAGCTTTGAAAGGGTGAAGGAAATTAAGTAATGGAACTGTGTGGTGTCTTTTGCAGTTAACTGATCAGAAATCATCTCTTCTAAAGGTCAAGAAAAGCATGTGTTTGCAGTAGTATTTACAGACAATTTTAATGCTAACCATTGTAGCTGTTTGTATTGTCAAACCCAGGTCCAGCTTGGTCTGAGTTCTTCTGGACTGCAGCATAAATCCTGCTAGGCTCTTCAGCTCCTTGGGATTAGAGGGTCCAAAATCAGAGCAGAGGTCAAAGCCGCAGTATTTCAGGGGTCTTAAACTGAGAGCCTCAAAATCTCTGGTCCTGCAGATTGTTCGAGTCATTCTGCATTAAAAGTTTGGGAAGATACTCTTTCCACCCCTTCTGTGCCATTAACTAAGTAACTGTATTCCATTAGAAATCAGCACAGTAACCTTCAGCTCAAAAGAGCTGTCAGTGACTCCAGGCAAGGGGTTAGAATGGAAAACATTAAAACTACCTTTTGTTGGTAAAAATTGTGGAAGAAATATGCAATATGTCTGTTCTAAAGGAAGCCGTCTGTCTAGCTTCTCTGGTACCAAGCAACACTGATTATGCTTAGCAGCTAGTATGTATTGTATTTTCATATCATGGGATCCTTGTTAGCTTCAAAGGATTTGGGTTTATGACCTGAAAGTCCTAATCTATAAGACCTTTGGTATTTCTGTTGGGACACAGCTCTTCAAGTATACAGAAAATGTTATCGGGATGTTCTTTTCCTTCCACTCATCTTTCTCTTAAATCTTTCTTTCTTTCTTTCTTTCTTTCTTTCTTTCTTTCTTTCTTTCTTTCTTTCTTTCTTTCTTTCTTTCTTTCTT
>WUAM01000323.1:25720262-25737028 GCA_024336885.1 Actenoides hombroni
CATATATACATATATACATATATACATATATACATATATACATATATAAAATGTATATAAAATTGTAGCTGATGAATGATAGGAATAGTAATATCACCTGCATTGTGGAGGAAACATTTAATAGTCAGCTGTTCTAATCCATTGCATGCCAGGGCAAGCTGGCCCTGTTTAGGTTAGTCAATATGGGCAAGTCAGCTACAATTGAGGGAACAAGACACATTTGCACATGCAATTTCACTAACATAGGCACTAAAATTTGGTGTCATGTAGATTTCTCAATATCTTAATGAGGTCATAATAAGAAAAATTCAGTCATCTCATTTCACTAGTTTACTCTCATACCTTTGTGCCAAAGCGTTTTCTTTGGAAAAGTATTATTATTAAGTCATTATTTATAACTGTCTTTTCCTTCATCTACAAGACATTTGACACAATCTTAGTATGAGCTGACTAGCTCAACATCTCCTGAACTGATGAATGATACAATAATTTGAAATAATCAGCCAAAATTTTGTCCAAAGAGGAAGTGTGAGCTGGATATGCCATAAGAGATTTCTTCCCCAATTCAGGAGTCTCATGCTGAGATCGACAATAACAATTCCTCAGGAAAAAAAAAAAAAAAAGTAAAAAAAAAAAAGTATTATTTCTCTATTTCTGTTCTTACATTTTAGAAGTGTAGTTTCATGTTTCATAGTTTACCTTTATTCCAAAATCTGTATTTCGTGTGCATCAGTTTAGGGATAATTAAATAAATGTCTACAGTATCAGACCACTTAATGACTTCATACGTACATTTTGGTTTTGTCCAGTATGTCTTCAGATGCAATCCACATATTAAATTACTCTATATAACATTCAAACACGCAGCTTAAATTTTGACTCACATGAAACTTTGTGTATGTGTCCATGTGTATGTGTGTGCACACAGAAAAAAGTTGTTTCTAATATGTGGAGGTTTACCCTCTACTCAGAAACTTCCCCATAAGACATGGCAATAGCAAAGCCTTTAAAGGATTTCTTGGATACTGGCTTGTCTCCCTTACTAGGATATGGAATTCTCTGTTGGAATGGGATTAAAAAATAAAAATAAAGAATATAGGGGAGATGTAGTGGAGATGATGTGATTTATATTGTGTATGTAGCACAGGTTACAGCAAAATCATTATCAAAGAGGAAGGGTTTGCAGGTTGTTTTTTTTCCAAAAGACCATCAGATTCCAGATTCAATTAATCTTCTCTGGAAGTTCATGCAGCAGCCAGATACACTTAAATGAGCATATTTTGTCCTCTCCTCTCATATGATTCCTTCTGGGCCCCGTTATGTGCCTAGTCTCTGACAAGCACAACAGCCTTGGCAGGTCCTTGATGAAAATATACAAATAAAGTTTAGACCTGGTTCATCATTAGTTTTGAAAGAAAGAAGTTACATCTGGAAATTGCAGAAAGGTTGTAATTCACACTGAAGATAAAATTCGATGGATAGCATAAACAGAATTGAAAAGTTTGTGTTGTTTCAGCAGACTGCTCTGTTAATGTATGGCCTGTTGTAGCCATATATAAAATTATATATACACGTATACATACACTCATTACAAATAGTGCAGTTTCTAGAATGACAGAGTTAATCCTGGAAGTGAAATCCAAATTAAAAAGAAGTATTTTTGTCCAGTTCCTCACTGTAAAATACAAAGAAATACTGAAATATTTTATTTTGTTAGATCTTTTAAATTAATATGTTTTTCCCTGTTACAGATTGGTAGCTGTATACATTTATCATAATCCCTCCTTATTCACTGTGCAAATATCCTTGTTAGATATTGCCTCTAATAATAGGTGGAAGTCTGGCTACTTCAACGAGATATTTCTGTCCTTGGTGAACTGAACATTTAAAAAAATTCTTAAAATTAGAGAAGAAAATCATTTACAAAGTAATGTTATGATTATGTGTAAAATGTTCACTTTTATGTTCCATCTGAACGCTAACACCTCATTTGCCAGCACAGTCCCTGAAACACTGCCTGAACTGTAATGAAATAAAAACCGTACCAGACCCCTCAAAGGCAGATCTTAATTTACAGTACAAATGTATATTAAATAAATACTTACAAACAAGTTTCCCAAGAAGGGATGAATGTGTAGTCCTTGATGGTGAAAGTTTAATACGTATTTAAAAGCTATGTTGTATAAACTCCTAGGAAATGCTCACTTTAGGCCTAATGACTTTTCTCTAATTAAATTGTGCATAATTTATAGCAGATGAAAGCCCCCTTGTGGACTGTCATTTGCTGTGTGGTCATTCCTCACCTTGTATTTGTCCAAACATTCTTCTGAATTATCCAACTGTTAAACTATTTGGTGTCAAAATGTTTCTGGATTTGTACCTAGAGTTTTTATGTTTCTTTCTTAACTTTGGTCTGTAGTTTCTCCCTACATAAATACATCAACCTGTATTAAAAACAGAGCTTTTATCTGCATAAGTTGCTCAGGGAGTAACTTTCCCTGGTCTATAAGACAAGAAAAATTGTTGTTTTTTCTTTGATTTAGGGAGTTGATTTATAAAGGTTTACTTTTAAAGCTTCTGTTTCAAATGTGCTAACTCCAGAGTTTTTATATATTGCCCAGATTTACTTACCCATGTTTATGGTCTGATTTATAAACTGTGTGCCTTCTGACTCAGCAGGAATCTTTGATTTAGGACAACACATTACAAATAGGGGTTTTAGTAGCTTAGTTTTTAACTGAATTCAGAGAAATTACAAATGAGCAAATGTATAGTTCTTGTTTCTGCTTTGTTTCAGCTTGCTATTTCAGATCTTCTAATATAAAAGACTACATAAGAAAAAAAGTCTTGATGAGAATGAGGGAATTTTAAAATGTATGGTTTACCAAAGCCCTTCAGTAATTAGAGTTTCTGGGTTTTTGAATGTCAGTGAAAGTAGGTTTCTAAATCACCTAACTACATTGAAAAACACTACTTTCTACCTCTGCTACTGAATAAAGCCTAGAAATATGCTTTATAGAAATAAGTATTCAAACAGATTCACTTTCTACACTTCCAATTTGCTTCTGAGCCATCAACATTATGCAGATGATTTCTCCAACTGGGGTTAGATACACACCCTTATTTCTCATTATTGCCATAAAAAGGCCCTGCCAGAGATGTCTGGAATGTACATTTATGTTAACTGGTTTAAAAGAAACAGTAAAAAAAAGAATCACAGAGTAGAGGTAATACCATGTTCTCCATTTTTTCTGCTTATTAGCACAAAGGTACAAATATATTTATGTATGACATGAATTATCTATTTCTTTTTTTATTTACTAACTAGAAACTTTAAAGCTTTAGAAATTGCTTATGGTTTGATGTAGTCTGCAATATGAATAACCAAAACAGCTTTTGGGGAGTAAAAATTTTGTTAACCTCATATGAATTCTTATTCCTCAAACGTAAAAAGCCACAACTGTAGATCACTGATATGTGAATAAAAACCACAACCCCCTCAATTGTTTTATCAGCTATACAGTGGTTTTTCATGTTTTTGTTGGTGGTGTTCCTGGTCTGTCCACATTCCCTTTGTAATACCCTTGTGGACAGTCTGAGTGGGAATGTGTAGCCAGGGCAGCTGTACAGCTAACCAGAATAATTTTGATGGAGCCAGGAAATAGTCAAGTATTGAGAAGACCAAGTGTATTAGAAGGTGGGCCCTGTCCCTGACGTCTTCAGGCTGATTGAGACTGTTATCATTATTTATTTCCCAGGTGTCGTGCAGGTAGTAGCAGCAGTTATAGCATGATCCAAGAGAAGGGTAAGGGGAACAAAACACTTTGTGTTGATGCCCATTCAGCTCCTAGCTGCAAGGTGTCAAAAGATGACAACTCTAATTGTAATAGTTTTATATATAGCTATAATAATCTCAATTATACCTCACAGGTACAGAAATTGAGAAAACAGATGCGTGAATACCTGAGTGTTTGAGCAAAATTGTCAGGACTTGAATACAAACATCACTTTTAAGAAACATATCTTATTTTTGAATGTCAATAATGAAATTTTTGAAAAATTAATTGATTCAGAATATCAGTATTTGTATCATGCGACATTTAGTAAAACATAATACGTGTAGGAAATATTAAGCTTGTACTTTGCAAAATATTTATTTTTTTAAGTTACATTTTTTTTTTGACTCAAAATGCAATCTAAGATATTTATTTTAACAAATTTTTGCTCTACTGTGATCAATTTTTTTCTTCAGCTTCATCTGAACAGCATCTTTTTCTGGATTTGCTGATTTGGGGTTTTTTTTTATTCAGTTGTGTCTAAATCAACCTATGTCCTTGCCGTTATATTGCTTACTGATGAGGGTAGAAAGACAATTGATGCTGTCTCTTCAGCATTGACTGTATACACTATAAATATACTATTTAGGGTTGTTTCCTTGGAGAGTAATGCGTTTAAATACTCTGGAGCTGAAAGCTGTTTTATGGATAAGAAAAATGGCTAAAAGCTGATTTTCACCATGTGACATTTGCTAAATAAGTAATAATCCATATTGTCAAATAAAAGTATGGAGGCCCCAGATATTCTTCCAATCTTTTCTGCCTGCTTGTACAACAACATCTATTTATTCCTTTCAGTCTGAACAACTACGTATTTCATTAATTCTTATGTTCACTGTCATGTGCAAACATTTCAAACACATGAGGCTTGATTATATATGAAAGTTACTTGAACTCATTTTCCTTTCTTAAGGTGCAGGCATCAAAAATGAAAATATTTCCAATAGGAAATTTCAGCACATCAGTTAGTCAGCAAGTGAGGACAACGTGAGAAAACATCTCCATCTAGTGGTGTGTTCAAGATTTGGCACCTTTCCTGCCCAGGATTTATGTGGCATTGGGTAAGTACTTCAGTATTATTGTAACAATAACATAACAAGTTAAATTGCATTAATAACAACAGTGTAACTGTGCTGGTATAACAGATAAGACTTTTGCGTAAACAAAACCCATTTTAATGAAAGGAAAACTCCCATAATACTACTACTACTACTAATAATAATAATAACTGTCCATTAAGATGTTCCCCTTCAGGTTCTGTTCAGAATCACATCAGAAACTATAAATATTGCAGACTTAAATCTTATGTCCCACTGCTGTCATACTGAAGTATTCTGACCGAGTCAAAAGATTCAATCCTGATTTCAGTTCATAGATTAAGGAAAGGAAGATTTCCTCAGAAATTCAGATATTACCACTTAAGAAATTGGCCCAGCTATCTTACTTAAACTGGTGATAATCAGTAGGACTCAAAAGAATATCTATTTAATAACATGATAGGTTCTATCAGAATAAATGGTACAGTGTTTTATTTCAAAATATAGAAATTATGAATACAAATAAATTAAAATGAGATAGGTTGTATTCAGACTTGGGGCCAGAGTATGAGTCTTGATACTGCTTCATTTCTTTGAATCATTGATCATCACATTGATCCCAGAAGAAGGCAATCCCATAGTTGCTTCCTACAATGGGAAGCAAATGGGAGCAAGAACAATGGCTCTCTGCTTTTCTGTACAGAAAGCTTGGTAGGTGGAAAGCAAGACTAGAGCAAATCTTCTGAATTTAAGAAAATTCTGGGATTTTTCCACAGTGTAAGTGGGACCAAAATTTGTCCTTTGGTACCAGAAATTATCCTAAGAGATTGACCTCTAAAGAGCTAGATCATGTAAACACTACAACATCACTGCACATGCAGTGAGAAAGAATTATCAATTTCAGATGTAAAATCACCTATTTCATAACCTATCGTGGAGTTTCATAATAGGCAGCAGACACAGCTGTCAGAGAAAACAAGCAAATAATGAAGTAGTCTCTAATCCACAGTGGGAGAGAACTAATACAGTTCAGAAACTGTGATGTAAAATACAGAGAGGAGGGTTGCTTACAGACAGAGTAAATCAGTGTCCAGAAAGACATGAGGAGGCAAAGGCAGTCTTACACTGTGTGACTGTGTAAATCCCCTTAATCTCATTATATTTTTTTAATATGGTTTGGTCTTTACTGTTCCTGGATCGCTTTGTAGGATTAAGAAAAATTAAAAGCTACGTTCTGTTCCTTCCTTGTTTCTGTTAAATTTGCTGAGTTCATTATTCACATGATATTTCATTAAACAGTCTTTATGATGTGGTCTTCTTTCAGGATGAGCATCTCTACACAGCCACACCTTCAATGGATTAACTTTATAGCTCTAAAGTTTGTCATTCCATGCAAACTGAAATTATTTTCCTGAATGTGCAGTAATGCACAATGCAGTAATTTAGACATTTTCTATTTTAGCATCTTTAATAAAATGAATCAATAGCAATTTTTTAAGGTGTGGGATGGAATTTTCTTATCCAAATTTTGTCTGGGAGATAGTTGTATTAGTCAATTAGATCTAATGGTCTGACTGCAGACATTTTGAGGTCCAAAGTCTGAATTCTCAACAGGCATTACCTACTATGCTTCTGGAGCAGTGCACCGAATTTAATAAGCTTGACCAATCTGAGTTTACTTCCTCATGCAAACTGGAGACACTAATTAAGACAAAGCATAATCACTTGCCAAGAAGCTATTTCAAGTGGGGTTCATTTGCTTGAACTCCTTGGAGTCATCAGGAGAACTTCCTAGAAGCTTTTATCCTGAGATATCTCATAGACTTTATAACTGAAACCCTCTTTTTTCAAAACACAGAAACACAGACCCATACATGGAGCCACAGATTAAATCAATCTACTATCAAAGGAATGCAGCAGTAAGGAAGGGTCTTTTGAAACTATCTGCATAGCTCCATAAGCATTTTAGAAGAGTGGTTTACTGTTATGCACTTGTATGTAAATTTTCATAATTCACAGTAGAGTACCATGGTATAAAGTCCTGTAGGGAAAAGGGGCCCAAGAAAGCTGATAAATATTCAAGGATCACCCCCTCCAAGCAGAGGAGTGATGCATTCCAACAAAGAGGAAGTCAGGCAGAAACACCTGGAGGCCTTCATGGATGAACAGTGAGCTACTGGACAAACTCAAACACAAAAAGGAAGCCTACAGAGAGTGGAAGCAAGAACAGATATCCTGGGAGGAATACAGAGAAATTGTCTATGCAGCCAGGGATCGAGTTAGGAAAGCCAAAGCACTTAGAGAATTAAATCTGGCCACAGACATCAAGATCAACAAGGAAAGCTCTAACCACACTCCCCAAATCACAAAAGGAAAAGCCAGGGACTGAGAGAATAAAGAACTGCCCTGCGTAGGACATCAGTTTCAAAACCATCTAATGAACCTGAAGGTGGGCAAGTCCATGAAACCTGGGGCGATAGAACTGTGAGTCCTGAAAGAACTGGCAGATGAAGTGGCTAAGCCACTATCCATCATAATTGAGAAGTTGTTGCAGTCCAGTGAAGTTTCCACTGACTGGAAGAGGGGATACATAACTCCCATTCTTAAAAAGGGGGGAAGAACCAGGGAACTACAGGCCAGTCAGTCTCACCTCTGTGCTCAGGAAGATCATGGAGCAGATGGTTCTGGAAATTATGCTAAGGCATAAGGAAAATAAGGAGATGAGTGGTGACAGCCAATATGGCTTCATTAGGGGCATATTGTGCCTGAGAGATTTGGTGGCCTTCTACAAAAGAGTTACAGCCTGGGTAGGTAGGGTAAGAGCAACAGATGTCATCCACTTGGACTGTTGCAAAACATTTGGCACTCTTCCATGTGAAATTCTTGTTTCTAAATTGGAAAGATGTCGGTTTGATGGATGGACCATTTGGTAGATAAGGAATTGGCTGCATGACCACACTCAAAGAGTTCTGGTGGAGAGCAACTCAGTACTGGGACCAGTGTTGTTTAACATCTTTGTCAGTGATATGGACAGGGGGATTGAGTGCACCCTCAGCAAGTTTACCAACAACACCAAGCTGTGTGGTGCAGTCAACATGCTGGAGGGAAGGGATGACATCCAGAGAGACCTTGATAGGTTTAAGAGATGGGCCTATGCAAACCTCATGAAGTTCAACAAGGCCAGGTGCAAGATCCTGCCCCTGGGTCACAGCAATCCCAACCACAAATTCAGGCTGGGTGATGAGTGGATCGAGAACAGCACAGTGGAGAAGGACTTGGGGACATTGGTGGATGAAAACCTGAATATGAGCCAGTAATGTGTGCTCACCACTCAGAAAGTGAATGGCATCCTGGGCCGCAAGCAAAGCAGAGTGAACAGCAGGTTGAGGGAGGTGATTCTGCCCCTCTACTCCACTCTCGTGAGAACCCACCTGGAGTACTGTGTTCATCTGTGGGGCCCTCAGCATAAGAAGGACATGAATCTATTGGAGTGAGGATCTGTCCAAAGGAGGGCCACGAAGATGATCAGAGGGCTGGAGCACTTCTCTAGGTGAGGGCAAGATGAGAGAGTTGGGATTATTCAACCTGGAAAAGAGAAGGCTCCAGGAAGAACTTTTAATGGCCTTCCAGTACTTAAAAGGAACCTACAGGAAAGATGGAGGGACTTTTTACAAAGGCATGAAGTGATAGGACAAGGCGCAATGGCTTTAAACTGAAAGAGGTTAAATTTACATTAGATGTAAGGAAGTTCTTCCCTGTGAAGGTGGTGAGGGACTGGAACAGGTTGCTCAGAGAGGCTGTGGATGCCCCACCCTGGAATTATTCAAGGACAGGTTAGATGTGGCTTTTAGCAACCTCGTCTAGTGGAAGATGTTCCTGTCAATGGCAGGGAGGGTTGGTACTAGATGATCTTTAAAGTCTCTTCCAATCCAAAACATTCTTTGTTTCTATAATCTTGTATTTAGCCCCTGGCCATTATTGTTGTAATGATACAAAGTGACAGGAGAGGGCAGCAGAATACAGCTATGACCCCAGAACTATGGCAAATGCAGTGTTTTTTATATATGTCGTTTGTATGCTTGATGGCTTTTCCGTATTCTCTGCCATTCTGGTCCAGCTTAGGTGCCAGACTGAGGAACGTGTTTAATTTTAGATGTTAAGTTTTGAGTAGGAAGCCGAGTAAGATACTAACTTTGGTGAAAGAATTCAAATTCAATATGCGGTAAGAAAATTCTAGTCACATTTCATTCACCCTTTATTTCAGTTAATTAAAGAAGACATGGGCTTAAGCTTACACAAGAAGTACTAAATCCCTATTCTATATTTATTGATTCTGAGGACAATGCATCTTGATTTACTTCAGGAGAATATTTTAAAGCTCCTATTGAAGGCAATCTTTTGAGCTTTGTTCTAAATGTCACTCCCTATCATGAGAGACTTTTGAATTTGTGTCCATCCTCCCCATGACAAGAAAAATCCTGCACACTCATCCTAAAATTCATTGATATGCCCTTCTGTTCACTGCTTGTGCAGAAGTGAGGCCTCTGCAGTACTCCTGTGTGGTAGTGCGAGGTCAGGTCCTGCTGTAGGGGCAAGGTGTGATGCACTCAGCTCAGGCAGTATCAGTACTATTTGAGACAAATGCTGACTGTTATAACTGTTACTGTTGTGCCACTGATATATCTATTGCATAGAAATGGCTACTAAATTTCCCCTGTAAACTCTGGTATCTGAATTGTTCCAAATTTATTATACAGATGAGCTGGTGACTTACTGTATGGGATGTTTGAATTTATATCACAAGATCTCAAGTCACCAAAATAATAAATTTCTCATTCTGATCAGCTCCTGATTAATTTTTGCTGATTCTGCTACCAGCTGAATCCATCTGTGTCCTGGTTTCACTGGGACAGAATCACAGGCCTGCCATGTCTGCAGGACATCAGCAGTTTGGATTCAGGGCACCTGCCCTGAGCTGGCTACAGGTGTATCCAATCCCATAAACCTCACGCTCAGTATAAAGGGGGAACTTTGAGGTCTTTTCATCCTCTTTTTGCTCCTGAGGACTGCCTTCCCATTTACTGTGATCACTGTATATTGGCTGGGCTGAGTATAGCTCTGTTGATATTATACTGACATTGGTATTAGTTTTGCTGTTTCATTAAATCTGACTCAACCCATGAGTCTTCTCTCCTTTTCCTGGTCCCCCTTCTTGAGTGGGGACAGATCATCAGGTGATGGAGCAACTGTTACAGTTTAGTGCTGGATACAGGTTAAATGTAGACAACCTAGAAGCCCAAATTCATGATCACAGTTGAATGGCCTCTGTCCAGATTCCCTAACAGATATAATTCACTCAGACTGTATGTCTGAAGAGCACACAACAGCATGGGTTTGTTTACCATAGTCCTCAATTTTAATGCCCATTAGAAAAGTCTGGAGACAAAAATGCCCTGCACATTCTCAGAATAAGGAAAGGAAAGGAGTAGCATCAGCTGTGTGAGCACTGTCTCTTCTTCAGTGAGCCTTACAGATCATGGTGAGGGCAGAAAGAGCAACTTTACCATCCCTTAAACTCTAAGCTTCACTGATAACATGATCAGCTCCGGTTTTGCTTGTCATGGTGCTTCCAGGTGAAGGTATGGCTTGTGTTGCAGCCCACTTTGGCCCTTATAAAACCAACATCGTATTTGCTTTCCCCCTGTCACAACAAGCAGTACTTCTTCACCTCATTATTTACACTTTAATATTTAAGCTGAGCGCAATCTTCTTGCCTAGGCCTGCAGAACAGACTTTCAGACTCTGATCTTGAGCTGCTCTCCTAATCGCTTACCTAGCCTTCATCTGCTTTCTCGGAGCCAGGTCCATGTTACTAAGGCAGATGAGTAGGTTGGGTTTTTTTTTCCCATTAGATTTTAAAATATTTCCTTCTTTCATCTCCTTTTAATTTACTTCATAACTGTGTGTGTGCAGCAACTTTTATCATACAGATCTTTTCATAGAAAACAAAAAGCAAAGAGAAGCCAATCTGTGTCAACAAAAAGTAAATCAAAGTAGTCTTTGGCTTCTTCTCAAGGTACAAAATAATCAATCACTTGACAATTTGCACAGGGCTTGGTTCAATGCACAAAAGTCCTTCCTTGGGATATAAAATCAGGAAGCAGATCATGACTAAAGATATTCACATAGTAGACTGAATCTTCTGAAGATCCAAGAAGTCTTTTTAGTGATAGCTAAAACTGAGGGTGACAGAGCATGATTCATAGACATAACAACTTCTGTAGTTTGGGATCTCTGTTGTGTCATTAATGAATTCTCAGAAGTGTGATTTTTAATTACCTCAAAAGCCAAGATATGTCAGCATGTTACCCAATTCCCTTGGGTCAAATTGTTTTGATTTACAGCAGTGAATTTCCATTGACTCTGATGAGCAGGATTTTGACAGTGTTGGATCTCCGTGGGCTGATACAGGTCACTCTTGCATGAGAATCAAAGCTGTCTCCTCCTGAAATTATACAGATGCCAGGCAGCAGGTGGAAGAAGTCCTGTGAAAGCCTTGTAGAAACAATACCTTGCTGGTGTCATGATACAATTCCTCATGTCTAATAGAATTTGAGGAGTTTGAAGTGGAAATTCTGCTTCTATGTCCAAGCTTCATTCCATGAGGTTCCCAGCTGTATAGAAATACATTTTAGAGGGGTAGAAAACACTTCTATTTTTCAAGCATGTAATCAGTACTAGACAATACTGTCTCACTTCATCCCACCTCAAGGAAGAGAGAGTTGGGTCTTGTGATGACTTTGTAAGAGAAGGTGTAATGCTATAGGTAAGAGCTTAAAGACTCACAGAAAGCTTTTCCCCCACAAGGTTAGTCAAGAGACTGTAAGTCTTACTCTGTAAGTAAGAGAATGGCTTGAGTCTCCTTTTTACCTAAATACATCATTTTAGTGGCAAATATTTTCACATCTGCCTTATTAGAGAGATGGTTAGAGAGAAGGTAACAGTCTTTCACTAGTGTTGGTCACGTTAGGTGATTTATCCACTTCATTGGGTAGGCTGTGCTTTTTTTCCTCAGATAAAGTCTAAAGTCTGACTTAGTTTCAGTAGATTCCCTGATGCTTAAAGAATTATTTGTGGTACTTGATAGGAGAATTTATAAAGGATCAAAACATCGGGCTGGAGCATCTCCTTTCTCAGGGTGGTCATCCAACTTTTATATTTATTTAAACAGGCAGGTGAGTGGTCCCTTCCCTAAGCTTCTGAAGCAGAAGTGGAATTCGTAGAGGTCTTCAGGGTTTAACTCATCTGTCAATGACAGTTATAATCATCCTACTACACTTACCCTGTCAGTGTCTCTGAAATAAGAAAGCAGACACTTTTCCCACTCTCTTTCTATATTTCCAGACATTTACATTATGTTTTCACTTCCTATAACTGCTGCAGGATGCAGCCTGATGAATGAGTTATACCTTTGGTGCTGGCTGACATCCGTCTGAACTTGCTACCAGAATTTTAACGACATGTCAGCAGCAGCAGCAGCATGCTTGTAAGCTTTTTGCAGCAGGTTTGAGTTTCTGAAATCTATCTAGAAAATCCATTTCTTTATCAATAACAACAGTAAGAAAACAAAAAAAAGCTCACATCTTTCTACAAAAAAAAAAATAAATAAATCCCTAACTTATTAAAAAGAGCAGAATGGTGTAAATGTTAACAGTTACTGAAAGTCAGACTGTTGCTGTGGTACCTCATACTGTATAACTTATTTGGAAATAGATGTTAAGCCTGGTTTAATGAAAGGTAATCCTTCTGTAGAAAATCATTTACTTCTAGAGATGAAAACACCAGGTCCCTGTACATCATTACTCTAATGGTTAAGAAAAAGGACCATCATCAATTTAACAGTTATACATTGCTGCCTTTTCTGGATTGATCTTTGCTTAGCATAAAGTAGTATATAGCAAAATAAAAGAGACTTAAGGCCTCGGAATGGAGACGTAAACAAAAAAAAAAGGCTTTTTTTTAGTTTTCTTTCAATAATTCAATCTCTCTAGTAATGTGGTTCTTCGGTTCATTAAATGAATTACTGTGAAGTAATATCTACTTGTGAAACTGACTTTCTCTCATTTGTAGATCTTCAAGTACATTTCAGAAACCCAAGTGCTATGTATAAGCACAAACAACTTCTATAAATTATATTTTTGAGGTGAGAGTCTTTTAATTGATAGCGTGAAGTGGAACATGAAACTTGTGACAGCAGTGAGGCTGTAAACACAAGAGTACCTGAGAGAAATGAAGATTGTCCTGCCTTTGTAAACCATTTTTAAGGGTCTGTAGCTTTGTGTGGCTCACGGTTCATCATCAATTTAAGAATATAGGCAAAGATTCAGGCTAGTTGTCAGAAAGGAAGAATGACAGAAAGTCTAATTTACCTTCTGTTTTTTTCTATATGTTTTCAAAGCCAACATTTAAACACATTACGCTGGATGGCTCTTTGTGCCATGTTGGAGTGATGGGTATTGCCATGGTGAGGTATTGTGGCCCTTCATAAAGCTCTACAAAACTGTAAACTTGTGGCAAAAGGAGTATCACAATGACACAGCTGAAGGACTGAGAACAGAGGGTTGGTGTTGTACAGTGGTGCAATGCGAAGCTCTGCAAGCCCATGTACCAGAGGGAGTTATTTATTTGTCCTCTTTCCTCCCCTCCTATGCATCCTCCATGGAGTACTAAACTCTGCTAGTAGCTCTATCAGATGATTATTGGTGGCTTTTTGCACAGAAACTCAAAATGATGGGTTTAGTTTTGATTTAGACATTAAACTACAGGCTACTTTAATGTGCACGTGTTGAAATAACAGGGAAGGGAAAGAAAAAATCATAGATATTCATTAATATTTCTTGATTACTCAGTAGGATTTGGCTTATCAGGAAGATAAACCCCAAACAAGGCAGTGTGTTTACCTCATCTAGGAGTTACATATAAAGTAGCACCCCCTCAATTATAGAGCAGACATGTTACAATTAGCTACAAAGTCTTTGAAATTATATGCTTTGATCATTTAATGATAATGAGTTTTAGGAAATGACTTTGCTAGAGTATATTTTGCTTTTGTAAAACATTAACTACACAAAGTATCCCTGATTTAATAGTATTTAAATTAACCATTGTTCTACAGTCAAATATGATCTTCTAAATTGCAATATAATATTTCAGAGAGAAGGAAATGAATGATTGCAATTTCATTTTCTCTGAGGTGTATGAGGATGTTTTATGGTTCAAATTAAAGAATTACTTGACTTCATTTTTCAGCAATAAATTTATGATAACTAGAACTAATAATTGCCATTTTAAAAGCAAATTGGATAAAAACCTACTCACATTGTCAACAAATCTAAATTACAATTGTCTTTAGAAAAGTTCTATTCTTCTTTAATAACTTATGTTAGCAGGATAAGAAGGCCTGGCTCTTAAAACAGAGCAAAAAAGACCAAGGCAAGAAATTGTAAAAATGAAGGAACACTGACTACAATAACTTCTATCATGTACCTAGAGGAGAAACTGGAGGAATGAGATTACTTAAATTCCCTTCTAAGATCTGAGTGAAAGGGAAGAAAAGCCTAAGTAATAAACCAGGGATCCTGAGATGGGGAGATATTCTCACAGAAATTGTTGGAATTGGCAATTCAGACTCCAGATGGAAATGAGCAGCAGCAGTAGAAAACGGAGGTAAGTTTTACAGAAATCTTTATATAATTAAAAGAACACCAGAAAGTTAATCTGAGATTCAATGCATAAAATAGTAATTTATCATCAAGATTTTGACAGCATCCAGAATCTATGGGGTGTTTTCTACACAAGTGGGAATGTTCGTTTGGCACACAAAAAAACCATCTTATTTTGAAAAATTGACACTGGGTAAAAAGAACAAGCAAATCTGGGTAGCTATAATTCCTAACAGCAGAATGTATGGTGCTTTGAATTGATTGTATCATGACAGATTACTTAGTTTAAATGTTATGCTGTGAAAAGTGAAAAATAGGGTCTAACACTTATTTGGTGTTGTATTGAAGGACTTCTACCAAATTCTAGTGTGAATCATTGTTCCGACTTTTGTCATAGAATTGGGCAAATACAATACAAAACAAAGTTATAGTCTTATGTCTGGACAGCCTGGAGTGTGTCAGGAAGAGTTTCTGTGTTTCATAAACAATTTGATATACTGTGAATGAAATATTAAAAATTTTTTAGGTAAAAGGAATAATTTCTTATCTTAAATCAATTAAAAAATTTACTGAATGAAACCTTGAACCTTGTGTGTCTGACACTAACGGTTTCCTGGGTTCTGTTCTAGTTATTTCATAAAACTTCACATAAGAAATATTTCTGGTGCTTAGGTATCAATTTGAAAAAAAAAAAACAACATCCCCCCTCCCTCCTAAAAAAACCCCAACAACAACAGCAAAACAGAACAGAAACAAACAAACAAAACCAACAAACAACAACAAACCACACACATAAAAATCACCACCAAAAAAAACCACACAAAACCAAACAAAAATAAAATAGAAAGTTCCACCAGGGCATCATGGTGAAAAATATTTCTGTTGGAAAGTTTCAACATTTAATCTGAATACATTCAGATATACTTCCATGGTCAGTTTTACAATTATTCTTTTTGGCAAGCTGCTTTCTGTGTGCCAGCAATGTTTGGATGTTATTTGGTACAGTGCTGAGTCTAGAGGTGGAAATGAGTCAGTAACAAATGTGCACTGATCCGTGGTGATAACACTTACCCATTCCCTGGCAAGTGAAAAGACAGGTCAGCTACTCCTGTAATATCATAAACCTGAATCTGCAGTGAATCTGAATCTAAATCTTGCATATTTTCTCAGGGAATGGTATGCTTTACCAAAGTTCTATCTTTTTTTAATCAAGGTGAGTTTAAAGAGGGGAATTTTGACCAAGAAAATATTGTAACAAAATCTCCTTTCACCAGCATAGATGGAAATATATTCTCAGAGCCTTTCACATCCAAGAGACATATGATAGTAAGGGGAAAAAAGGAAAAGAAACTGAGATATGATTTAAGGGAATATGGGAGATAAAGCTCATGTTGACTACTCTGAGGTGAAAACATGTTTTATGCTCATTATTCTTATGAAAGTGTTTCAAAACCCTTGATTTCTTTTTTGTGCAAAACAGGACTTCCTCTGTACTTTCCTGCTCAAACCTCCCAGTTTATTGTGAAATGGGTGATTAATTCTTCTGGCCAAACATAAACAGGAGAGGCTTATGTAAATCATATGCTAGGCAGCATTCTTCTGAAGTCACAGGTGTCTCAGACCAGTCAGCTAGTACAGCATAAAGATTTAGTCACTTTTTACCTAGTGTTCTCACTTCTTAGCTAAGACATTAGCCAAGTGCTTGAAAATACAGTCCAGTTGGTATTATAGGTCTGTTCCGAATCACAGTGATAACAGAAAACTCAAAACAACTTCAGTGAGTTTTCATTTTGTAGTGATAACATTAGACAGCATGCTTTAGGAGTAAGAATAAAATGTGGTTTCTAGTGAGAAATTGCAGAAGGATTTGAAAGCGTAAAGATGATTTTACATCAGGGGAAAAAGCAAGAACTAAAGTAAAAGTAAAATGAAATGAGATGCTTAAGTGGAATCAGTCAAACAGTGTAATATTAATGGTGGCTGTGAATTTAGTGTGGGTTTGGCTGAGAAAGTTCAATTAAGGAAAGATGAATGTTTTTCTTTTTTTTTTTTTTTTTTTTTTTTTTTTTTTTCCCCCCCTGTGTACGTTTTTTTTTTTGGGGTCGCGGGTCTGGTCTCACTGTGTTTAATAATTTTGATTGAACAACATCTTCAGCGTCTTCCGCAAACGT
>WUAM01000323.1:25746560-25758422 GCA_024336885.1 Actenoides hombroni
ATCTCGTGATCACTATGCCCTAGATGGCCTCCAACCTTTACTTCCCCCACAAGTTCTTCCCTGTTCACAAGGAGCAGATCCAGAAGTGTACCTTCCCTGGTTGGCTCATTTATCAGCTGTGTGAAAAAGTTGTCCTCCACACATTCCAGAAACCTCTTGGATTGTTCCCTCTGTGCTGTGTTGTATTCCCAGCAGATATATGGGAGGTTAAAGTCCCCCACTAGCACAACAGCAAGTGACTGCGAGATTTCTCTCAGCTGCTTATAGAAAGCTTCATCCATCTCACTGCTTTGGTTGGGGGGTCTATAGCAGACTCCCATAACTATATCAGCTTTATTAGCCCTTAACCTAATCCAAACAGACTCAACCCCGTCGTCACTATACTTGATTTCTGAGGTCTCATGACATTCTCTAACATATAGGACCACTCCACCACCCCTCCTTCCCTGTCTGTCCCTCCTGAAGAGCTTGTAGCCTTTGATTGTGGCACTACACTATGTCATAGTTTTCTTGGTGCATCATGGCTTCAAGCTCCCCGTATTTGTTGCTCATACTGCATGCACTGGTATAAATGAACTTCAGATGAGTCAATGATACCAATAACTTTTCATGAGTGTGCCCCCCATTTCCTTCCAAACCCCTTTCAGGTGCTTCCATGATCATGAAATGATACCTTTCTCAGAGCAGAAGACTATGAAATAACCTTTTAAACATAAGTTGACCTTCAAATAACTTACAGGACCATGATCTACAGGAACAAAACCAGTTATCTAGAACTAGTCAGTAATGAACAATTTCTTACTAAATCACTTTTTGTGAAATCTGATAATTACATGAAGACTAAAATTCTCCATAGGACTCAGTAATACTATTGTAATTAGTATAATTTTTTATCTTGATGATCTTTGTATCAAGTCCTAAATTCACAATTGACCTGAAAATTTTTGGTGGATGGGAGAGTCTTAGGAGGAAACACTACATATGCTCACTCTGTTCTTAACTTTCCCTAACCATCAACAAACAGCTGCTGTTCAAGATAGATTCCTGCAATGCAGACACACTTTATGTGTGGACAAATGGACAGCTGTTCAGATGTCCATCAGTGATATCCAGGATGTGGTCATTAACATAATGAATAGCACTATGAATAAAATTAACTTTATTAAACTGTCAGGTTAAGAGTTTATGATCTCCATGCTTAGATATTCTGAGTTGTTATATTTAGCCTATTGAGCTATTACATTGTACCTTATTATGAACATCCGCAGCTTGAGCAGGTTCTGAATTATACCTTGCTATATATTCTTATTCCTTCTAATTTTCTGTTCTAACTGCTTGATGTCTTTATTCCACATACTTTTTATGATGATCATCATAAAATAAAACTCCATCCATAAGCTTAAATGCTTCTCAGAGTAGAATAAAGTCAAGTAATGCACATAAAGGATACTGTAACATTGTGCTGATGATGGTAAATATTGAAATATGTGTATGAATAATCTTTCTGTGAATAATTCAAGTAAAAAAAAAGAAAATTTTAATATGGGTGGTGTCCTTTTTATCACACAACGACACCAGCTTAACTGTCTTCATGGAAATCTTTACTAGGTGACCTTACCCAGCAGAACTATTCTATTTACCAAAGCTTTATATGCATAGGGGAACCTTTCTGAGGGTGCAAATGACCCAGTCAGTACTGAGAGGGCAGCTTGTTATAAATTGTCTCAAACCTAGGAAATAAACTTAGTAAAAATGGGTAGATGTGGCACTTTGGTGTTATGCAAAGAAAATCTCCACCTCTGAGAGGGGGTGTGCCCCACAGTAAAACCTGTTGTTGTCTGCCCTGCCTTTGTGGATGAGTAGCCATCTGCAGCTCCTGTTGCAGTTGAACAAGCAAGAAATTTGACCACTTACACTGAAGCAAGCCCTGTTTATACAATGTCAGAGCAAGTCGCTGAGAGAGAGTAAACTGTTTGACTAAAGAATGCTTTATTTCTAATGCTTTCTGTCATTTCAGAATTTTCTGTACAAACACTGAAGATTATTTAACTGGTCATTAATTAAAAACATAATAACTTGGTGGTTTTTGCTCCACAACTGGAAACCTTCACATTTGTTATAAAAATTATGTCTGTTCTTATCTAAAACATACATCTAGTCTATGACAATTCATCCATTGGAGAATTTATTTCATGGGTCACAAAGATGCACTACATAGTCAAATTGCTTATGCAACATCTGGACATTGAAAGTTCTCAGTGGTGAAAATTGATTTTTTGTGTTTAACTAACCAATGTAACTAAACAGAATGATCAAGCCTTCAGATTCACAATGACTTACCCTGATGGTATTGCTTTTTCTTTTAATGTTTTTTGAAAAGTGAAACTGTAACAGAATTTGATTTTTTATGGTTTTGATGCATTATATATTGGTGTCAACAGTAGAGGAATCTCAAGATAACACTTTACCTGTATGAAGTATGCTCACTGTAGACAGTATTGTCAATTCTTAGTATTTCCTAGCGCAGTATGACTGAACTATAACTTCAAGTGATTTTCTCTCTTACTGATTAAAATAATTTCTCCTCCTGTTCACCATAAATTAAATGCTTTCAGTCAACAGTAAAAGATCTGGGTTAGTAGCAACAGTTTAATTGGAAATAGACTGAGAAATCTTTGTTTCACTTCATATGCATAGTCTTCAAATCATATAAAAGCTAATAACTTTTAATGTTTGAGCTGTGGCTGCTCTGTGATTAAATGAGAAACAATACTGAAAATAGACTGTAGAGTTAGCTACCAATTCCATAATAATTTCTTCCATTTCCCTTTTTTTAGAGGAGTTTCTCTTAAAAAGCAGAAGGAAAGAAAAATTAGTGATCTTCATTCTCTCCCAAGGCAAGAGGTATTATAGTCTTGGAAGCTTTACTCAAAGGAAACTGGCAGTGGTCTAATACTAACATTGATAAAATATGTTTGTCATAAAAGTATTCTCATAACACTGTTAATCAGAAGAATTCTGTTAGTTTATTTCAGGTCCTAAGAACTTACGTCATGGTTAACCAACACTGGACATTAAAATTGGGGAAAATATTTTGCCCTTGATGATGGTTAAAACTCAAATATTTTGAGTGAAGAGTGCCTTCAGCATCTTTAGATACTCTTTTACTTTGCTCTGGGCTTAGATAGGTCAAAATCCTTTGTGCTCTGAACACACAAGTCTAAAGTTGCAATAAATATTTGTAAAGGGCACAAATTGGAAAGGCTTAGGGGGATGTAGAGGCAGGGGTCAACAGAGCTGCAGGGGTGGCCTTCAAAGCACATGTAAGAAAAGGAGGTAAATGCCAAGAGAAAGGAACAATAAGATGAGAACATCAGGAGGGGCTGTGTGGTGGAGCTAGTGGCATCTCTGAAGGGACTGTGACCCATGGAGGTCCCATGCTAGAGCAAGGGAAACAAGGAAGTAACAGCAATAAAAAAGTAAGGAGCAAGACTGGCAGAAAGGAACCACTGTGCACAGATCCCAACCTCCTGTGCCTCCTTTTGCCTCACCAATGGGCCTGAGCATAACCTGCAGTGATGACAAGGGACTAAACAAATGTTTATGTTCATTCACAATAAATTAAGTTAAAATTCCCAGGCTGAATCTATTTTGACTGTGACAATATTTCTAATAGGATGAAGAGAAGAATGCTTTGCACTGGCGTATTTAGCCTGTGGAATAATTTATCAATTGCACTGACAATTAATTTAATGTGGAGTTGGAAGTTTCAGAAGTGTTTCCTATCCTGCAGTTTCTTTTCTTTCCCTTATCTATGAATCTGACTCCCCAGTACTGAACAGTGACAGAGCACCAAGGTATGAACCGGAGTGATATGAAGCATTTAGGGATGAATTCTGACATAGCTTCAGCTTACACAGTTTCCTCTGTCACTCAGGCCTATCTGTATACATCTGACAACTGAAATATTAATAAAATTTGAAAATGATAAATCATGTGTAATAAGTTAACAAATAATTCTCAGCTGAATTGTTTCTAAATGCCTGAAAGTATCTCTGAAAAGGATGGTTATAGGAAATGTCAATACATATTATGACAACTGCTTAGTTGCCTGTTGACTGGATTCTTTGGATGGATGTGCTTCATTTATAAAGTCTTGGTTATGAATTTAACCAGTGTTGGAAAGTGACATAATTCCTACTTCGACGTTTCTCCCATCTCTTTCTAAAATTAAAAGAAATTCATAATTCATGGTTCACACAACAGAGGCGATGACTATTCCAAGAGAATTCTAGTGATAGACTTAACTGGAAGGGAAAAAGGACTTTTCTAGGACATATTTAAATATTATTTGGTGGTGAACTCTGAATTAAAAGCAATCTATTCATAGTTTCTGAATTTAACAGAATATACAATTAAGCAAACAACTGTATTACATTGCTCTATAGTTAACCCCATAACTGATGTTGGTGTAATTCTCTTCCCAGAATTCAGGGATCTTCAGTTTTTCCTCTTTGGATCACCCCTCAGAAAAACTTCCTGTCACTCTCCTCTCATTTCTGTTCTTTGGATGATCATGACTGGCAAAAGGTAGTTTCCCAAATGGACTATTAGGCAGTGAGTTGATAGCTTTGTTAATAAATAGCTAGAACTTTTCTTTTGGGGATTCTCTGTTGTTAATCTCAGTAATTAAAGCAGGTAAATTTTTATAATCCAGTTTGCAAAGAATTTGGAAGGCTCAGAAGATTATGTGAGTATACATGCATGCATATATACCTATATACGTTAACTGAAGAAATGTTGTGATTGAATTCTATAGAAGCTCAATATCTACATTTACATTTTCATAGGAATTGAAGACTTGATCCAAAGATTATTAAAAAGCCATTAAGAATCAAGAATATATTAAAGCAGATCTGTAAGAAAGCAGGTATCCCATTCTTTGAAGCATCCATTTCCCATTCTTTGATGCATCATTATTTTCCTTCTTTGCAGTGAAATATGAACTGATTTTCATTGATAGGATCCATGTCATTATTTTCAGGGAATATTTATTAGGGATTTGTTTGCCATTTACTTCTAATTGTCATTCTCCTATGATGATTTTTTTTTTTTTTACAGTGTTTGCCCTAAAGGCTAAAAAAAAAAGACTGATTTGCCACTGACACTAACATTAGCAGTTGTGGAGATGCAGTTTCTAATTCACTCTTTTTACATCCGCAGATGTCACCAAGCATAGACGTGTGAACAAGACATTTGTCTGTCAGGTCCAGGTTTAAGTCACTTTATTTATTTAGCATGGTAAAGCTCAAATCAGACCTGGGCCTCTTGTGGTTCTGTGTGTAGGACACTTCCCTGAGGTGGCTGCTAGTACAGGGTATCCCTCCTTTCTGATGAAAAGAAATTCAACTTTCCCAGCTGTGAGGTGAGATTCTTTCCTGAGAAAAAGTGGCCAACCTGATTTGATAATGCAAAATTTTGTCTTCCTCTAAATTACAGTTGAGAAGAAAAAAAAAAAAAAAGGAAAAACCCACACCACCCCTCCCAAAACCAAGCAAACAAAAAAGAAAAACCAACCCCAAAACTGCCTTGAACATTTTCTAGTTGCTCTCTTGAGAAAAATACTGGACTGAGGGATTTAGGACACAGATTTAAAAACAATGACGATTTGCTTAGGCAGTAGAATAAAATAGATCAGATTAAATCACTAAAAGTGTCATCTATAAGAGATATAGGAAACTTTTTAGATATATGATTTTAATCTAAGTTATAGCTTTTCAGACCTGGTAATGACTTCAGTTTTCTATAGATTTCACAATTCTTTCTGAGGTATAGTTATGGGAAGTATGTTTTGGAAGTGATTTATACCTCTCTTCTCAGGAAATCTGTGGAACTAATGGTGGTCTGCAAATGGAACTGTGCAAGTGTTAAACCTTTTCCACAGATACTAATTTCGTGCATTCAGGGTGTGTCAAGAAATACCAGCTTTCTCTAAAAGCAAATTTTTCTCTTGTGACTTTTTATACAAAGTCTAAATAACATCGAGGCTTGAGGCAGTTTATCCTAAGATAACACCCAAAGAAAACTTGCAAGCCTGCCACTGATAGTAAAAGTATATCTAAAAACAATCCATGCTCTCTGCAGTTCATTAAGAAAACTCTCTTAAATGCATAATAAATAATTATATCAAACAGGACACATAAAGCATTCACAGTTAAAGCTTTACCTTTGCTAATAAAAGTGATAAAACACCAGATAAAGGTGCTCCCTAATAGCTAATAAGAACTTTATTTTGAGAAGCTACATCAATGTTAAGCTTTTTGTATTTTGTGGTATGTGTGAAAAGATGAGGAATTTGTGTTCTACTGCAAAATATCATTACGGCTTTAACTTGCATAAGCAAATCTATCTATGAAATGCACTTCCTACAAGCAATTTCTGTAGTGAATGGTTCCACATTTAGTATTTATTAACATCTGCCTATAAATGTCCATAAGATTTGAGGACTGTAAGAATTCACATTTTATCATGGGATTTGTATCATTTCTACTATCTACGTCCAAGCTCACTTAGCTGAATAATGTCTAAAACCACATTTGTTTTTGTTCTTCATCTTACACAACTTAAAACTGATAGAAGAGCAATGTATCAATCCTTCAAACACAACTGCAGAGAATCACAGAAACTATTTCTAAAAAATGTTTTTTAAAAGCCTGTCGTGACTCTGATTGTCAAACTGGTGTGAAGATTCCTATTAAAATTTTGATTTTGTAGGGTAATATTTCTTTATGAAGAAATATTACCTTGGGATTCTCTTATTTCCTAGCCAAATTACAGAATTTACACTCATGTCAGTTTTCCACTACTTAGTTTGACTATCTGATGAACTAAAACAGTATAATAAGAGAGAGAAAGAGATAAGAAATGCCATGAAATGGAGCTGGACAAATGGAAGACAAGGAAATGTCTATTTCATTTGCAACACATTTAGTGATATATTCAATTGCTCTCTGATAGTTAGATACCGTATTGATAACTACCTAATATTAGATAGATAACACTGTTAATGAGAAATGCAATCCGGTAATTCATGTTGGCATATAGAAAAGACATACTCCCCTTATAGGAAACTTTGTTAGCAGTCTCACTATCAAGCCCAAACTGATTTATAAGTGCAGCTGTTCAGAAATTCTTTTACTATATAATATATCTAGTATTTCAACATTTGCTTTTGTCTCAAAATAAAACAAATTGAAATATCAACCTTTCAACTGCCTGAACAGTTCTAAATACATTTCTGGAAGTTTTGCAATTTTCCACCAATGTGGGGTATTTCACTCAAATTCATGACATTTTTTTATTTTGAATAGTTGTTATTTTTGTGATGAAAAATAAAAGAGCACAGACTTTTCAGTCAGCTCTTATTTTTGACAGCCTTTTACCATATTTTAGTGACAAGAAGAAAGGATAGAGAGATGAGAACTGCAGCTGAGTCATTTTGACCAACATGTGCCTGCAGACTTATGAGTATATTTTGAAATATAGTACATAGGAAAAACTTTATTTCCAGTTAACCATTGGGATGCTGCAAAAGTCATTTACCCCTGTAGACAGTTATTTTAGATGGTTTTAGGTTTCCTATTCAGAACTTCATGGTGCATTTCCTCCCCTACGACTTTGTAAGCCAACCCAGTAAGAGGTACAGGAATATGCCATGGGTTTTAATACTGATGGATAAATAATAACCTACAGCATTCACACAAAAGTTATTTGGGGTTGGAAAGACTAATAATAAGTAGCTTATAGCTCAGTTGCCCTTTATCTGTCTAAAGATTTGTATTGTTGATGCTGGGGAAATTATAATGACAGAAGCTCCTCCCTGGGTAAAGTTGAAGATAAGCAGCCATAAGAAGGCTACTACATGAAAAGACTCCAAATACTCCATAGTTGTTTCTCAAGAGACTCTCAAGGGCAAAAAATCTGTGGATTTGCACATACATAGTTTTTGATAATACCCTTGACACAATGATCCAAGCCTGCAAGGTATTTTTAGACATTCAAATTATCTAAATAGTAAGCTAAGAATTGATAAAATCTTAAAAGATAGAAAACTATTCCTATGTAGGTTAATTTGGGTCCATATAAATGCAATGCTATATTCAGTTGAATTTTGGAGATTATTTACCACAACCTTGAGATGAATTATCCCTTATCCTACAGAGTACCTGAAAATAATTTCTCTTGCTCTTTAAATAATTTTCTGCAGTTCCAATACTTAGGTTATAACACAGTAGATGATAAGATGTAGTGGAGTCAGAATTTTCATTATATACAAATAAATCTATAGCTAAACTTAAATAAAATGGTTTCCTTGGCTTGGTAGATGCAAGATCATCATTTTGATATACTAGCTAGATGAAGATTCTTTGTGACTGTGTGTTATTAAGTATTAGACAAAACAAGACTGCTAAAATTAATTTTGTGCTTGTGGAAGAAAATGATAAAAAAGTATTGTTCTCTGTCATCATCCCTTCTGCTTTCTGGGGCTGCATCCAATAACGTTCCTTTTTACAGATGAACTTCATCCTTATTCTTACTTTTGCCAGTGCAGCAGAGACGTCAGATGAATCTTTCCCTCAATCTCTTTGGGTCTGTCTTTTCAATATCCTAATCTTAATCTCTAGGAAAATTCAAAGGTAAAGACAAATACAAAATGCTCAAAAACTCTAAATTTAGATACCTCCAGTTAACAGTTAAAATTAATAAACTCCTGCTGAAGTCAATGGGAAGAAACAGCTTCCTGAAGAAGGTATTTCAGACTGTCTCCATTGCTCTCCTGCTCTTTTTAGGGTTGCACATTTCACATTGTTGAGCACAGAGAATATAGGAGAAGAGCTGATTAACTTTGTATGCCAGAACCCAGGTAGTATCTATTTCATTGTTTTATGCCCAGGTGTATCATGAGGCTGAGATGTGAGTTACTATGGCCAAGCAACTTGCAGCAGGACTGAAATGGGGTTCTCTTTCTCACCACTGACATAAGAGTGCAGCATGGCTGTGTTGTAAGCTTAGTGTCACCAAGAAGTGCAGGCACCTTCCTGCATACCTTGTATGGCAGTTTCATCATCACTAGTGTAACTTCTATTCTTGATGGGCCCAGCTTCTGTAAATAACTGTCAGCCACTGAAGTACTGGGCTATGTTGATAGGATCCATGTCATTATTTTCAGGGAATATTTATTAGGGATTTGTTTGCCATTTACTTCTAATTGTCATTCTCCTATGATGATTTTTTTTTTTTTACAGTGTTTGCCCTAAGGGCTAAAAAAACAAGACTGATTTGCCACTGACACTAACATTGGCAGTTGTGGAGATGCAGTTTCTAATTCACTCTCTTTACATCTGCAGATGTCACCAAAATGTAGGTTGCAGTCAACACACTTGAAGACATGGCTACCACTTGGAGGCACTTAGATTAAAAGAATTGGTTGTCAGGAACTTTGCAAAATTGAGCAAATGCAAGTGAGTTGGTACAGGCTGGAGACTGTGTAGCTGGGCTGCAGCTTTTCTGAACAGGACTTGGGTATTCTGGCAGACAGTTGGCAGTGATGAAGTTTACAGCATCCTTGACAGCAATAACAGGAGTATAGCCAGTAGACTGAGGGAAACAATTACTATCCTTTAATTGGTGCTTGCTAGAACACATCTGGAATAGTGTCTCTGGTTTTGCACTCCCCACAGCATGAAGGGTATTAATGAAGTTGACCAAATTTAGAGGATGGTCAGAGTAATAGAGCCCATGAAGTATAAAGAGAGGCTGGGAGAAAAAGCTTGAAGAAGACCAAATACCAGCCTTACAATACCTAAGAAGAGATTACCAAGAAGATGGAGACAGGCTATTTAGGAAGGTGCACAGAAAGAAAATAAGAAACAGTAGCTATAAATTAAAGGCAAACATACATATAAAATATATGTATGTATGATATATATTTGTATATATGGTCCATGGTGGACGAACAAAAACAGACATCTTAGCTCAGTGCATTGGTAACAAGAGAGACAGTGTGATCTCCAGATAGCTTGTTCTAAACCCACCTTGTGCTGGATATAGAATAGAATCCTTACTTTTTGGAACTTGTAGTTGATATTAGGGTAGTTCCTGTGCAAGAATTATCAAGATTAGGAAGCTTAACTCTGAACATGGGCTAGATTTAGACAATGCTCCCATCATCCATTTCTTTTGTATTGACTGCATGATTGTATATTTGAATAAAGAAGTCTGGCTATGCTATTGTACAAATCTCTTTCATGGTAGAGGAGACAGAATTGTCAAGAACCTATAAGGATAGTCAGAAGATGTTGATGAGTGACTGCACACCAAACTCTGGGAAGGTAGATGTTCTACTGATTGCCAGGGATAGGCAAACATACCATCTGATTTCAGGATGTTAAAAAAAATAAATAAATAAAAAAAATCAGTATTTAATCTATAAAAGTAACTAGAAGTAACAGTGCCATAATCCTTACTTTCCACCCTTCTAGTTGTGATAAATGCAGCTTACTAATTTCCTTTTATAATGCATTAGTTCTTAGTTTATGGCATATAAATGTCAACAGCTGTGCAGCTGCTTTTTTGGTGGTTCAATACAACCATTATTTTAAATTTATGACAGAACTGAGAATGTCTTGCTTTAATATGGAACTAGATTAAAGATATTTGAAATATTAATCCATCCAAATAATATGTAACATTCATAATAATAAATAATATTTGCAGCATAAATAGAAGATAATAAAGTACCTTAATTCCTCAAAAAAAATTAGGAATGTATCAAGATGAATATTGTATATGCATTCAGGTGTATACAACTTGACTTTATGATAATTTGTGACACTAACATTATTGCAAATCTTGGTTATGAATATACTAAAAAGATGTTAAGAGGAGTAATTGTTCATACTTAATGAACAGTCAGACTTTAAAAAGAAGTGACTTCTAATGGGCTCTATTTTGCAAAATTGCCAGATGTCACCATAATGATTAAATTCATCTGACTAAGCTAGACTAAGACAACACTAACAAGAAAAGAATTTATCAAGTCCTTCTGCCAAGGCACTCATAATCATGGAAAGACCATTAAAATCCAATAAATAAATATTAATAGAAACCTCCAAATATGCATCATTAATAAAAAAGACAGAAGAGCATCTTGGACAAAGAAACGCACATTGTAAACAGAGGTCACTTATAGAGGCAGAGTCATTTCCTATCTGCATTGTATGTATGTAAAGCCATGCTCTGGCAGGGATGACATTGTACTTTCAAGGAATACCAAAGGGGAGAACTTAAGCTTGTGTTATTCTGTAAAAATAATCAAGGAAACAATCCAGTCCTTCATCTAGTTGCAAATAGTCAAGTCCAGATGCCTATACTCCATTTGCTCCCATGAGAACACTGCCTAACCAGAGGTCCCTTTCTGTGCACTTGTGGGAGAGTGACATAGTCAACCTGCCAGGCCTCTCCATATTTATATTTTAGCCAACTTTCTCCGTACCACTGGGGCTTTAACCTCTTGGCTTCTTTGATTGCAGCACATGTTTCACATTTGTGTATGATCTCTGTTATAGCCTCCATGGTCAGGTCCACCCCTCAATCTCGAGCCCATCTATAGGTCACATCTCTTTCTTGATGACCTGAGGTGTCATGGGCCCATCGCGCTATAAATAATTCATCCTTCCACTGCCAATCCAGATCCACCTGAGCCACTGCCACCTTGGCAGCCTCATCTGCCCGCTGGTTGTTCTGATGTTCTTCAGTGGCCCGGCTTCTGGGCACATGGGCATCCACGTGGCGCACCTTCAC
>WUAM01000323.1:25766981-25779841 GCA_024336885.1 Actenoides hombroni
GAGAGCTGCCAGGCAGAGAAGGACCTGGGGGTGTTGACTGACAGCCACCTGAACATGAGCCAGCAGTGTGCCCAGGTACCCAAGAAGGCCAATGGCATCCTGGCCTGGATCAGGAATAGTCTGGTCAGCAGGAGCAGGGAGGTGATCATTCCTCTGTACTTGGCTTTGGTGAGGCTGCACCTCGAATACTGTGTCCAATTTTGGGCCCCTCTCTACAGGAAGGACGTTGAGGTGCTGGGGAGGGTACAGAGGTGGGCTACAAAGCTAGTAAAGGGTTTGGAGCATTGTCTTATGAGGAGAGGCTGAGGGATCTGGGTCTGTTTAGCCTTGAGAAAAGAAGGCTGAGGGGAGACCTTATTGCCTTCTACAACTACCTGAAAGGAAGATGTAGAGAGGCAGGAGTTGGTCTGTTCTCCCTGATGACGTGACAGAACGAGAGGAAATGGTCTGAAGTTGAACCAGGGGAGGTTCAGGGTGGATATGAGGAAGCATTTCTTCAAAGAAAGAGTTGTCAGGCATTGGAATGGCCTGTCCAGGGAGGTGGTGGAGTCACCATCCCTGGAAGTGTTTAAGAGATGGTTAGATGTTGTGCTTAGGGATGTGTGGTTTTGATGGGGCTAGGAATAAGATTGGTCTTGATGATCTTAAAGGTCTCTTCCAGCCATAACTATTCTATGATTCTATGATTTAGTTACATTAAAAAAGAATTGAGAAAAGTCGGTCAGAATAAATAAAAAATGACAAGCTGAAGAAATCTGTGAAAAATCTAGGGAAATCTGTACTTCAGTGTCTTAAAAAAAAGAAAGGAGAAAGAGGTGAAGTACACAAGGAACTGAAAAGGAAGAATAAATTCTAAAAGTCACAGCTTTTATTAAACAAAAATAGTGAAATTGGTAGGGCTACCAAAAGGGAGAAAAAAGTACTACAATGATCTTCCATTTGAGGGGAATAAAGAAACAAACAGAAAAAAAGGTACTTATAACTTTGTAATGCTTACAGATATTTCTAGGACTTTATTAAGACATTAGCCATTAAATGCTACATTTAATCTAATTTTCAAATTATCATACTGAATATAAATTTTATTCAGAAGTTCTAACTGAGACTGCTTTGGAATCTCTGGTCTTTATTTTTAGTTTTCATAATGTCCACAATTTTGGGAGTATAACAAAAGATTCAAGATGTGTTGATGTTTTGCAATTCATTAGAAGTGTCAAGCAGGATCACCTGGCTAGTTATAAGCTTGGCATCAAACATGAGGAAAATGGAAAAGGGATTTAGAATATGAAGAATAAAAGACTGCTAACTCCCAGGATATTGTAGAGCCTATGGTGTCAAATTAGATTCATTTTCAGATGAATTTGCTAGTTTTGTTAAGAAAGGAGTATCTGTGTTAGCATTTTTTATAGTATCAGGAACACAACTTTGAAGTAAATTGTCATCCAGCCTCATTTCATGGTTTTCATCTTGCAGCAGTGCACAAACTGGCTTCCTTCCACACTGTTGAAAGTGGAGGATGCCTAAGACTGATTCCTGCTAAGTCCCTACCATACCCACATGTTCCAACCATGTTGAGGTTTTAGTGCACATTAAAACTAGCCTTCAGTAAAAGCACTGGAATGCACGTAGTATAGATGGAAGGTCCTCAGAGCTGTAATTTCTACAGATTTCTTTTGCACCATGCCACTTGATAGTGAAGAAGTAATGAAAGGTAACAAAAAATGGTTCCAGAATAAGGAACACTTGTTGGTATTGAGTCTTCAGTAGGATGATTCATCTGCAACTGCATAAACAGGAATCAATGTGTAATGTGAATTAAATGCTCAGTCAATAAATTAAAAAAATGATTAAAAAATTCCTAAGAGAAGTTACTAATGAAAAAATGTTACAAAATAATAATATTAACATCGGGATTTGGAGAGACTATTACTGACTCTAGAAGTGTTCCATATGTTCAGCTAATAAACATAAAACCATAGATCATAAATCTGAAGAAGTCTAATGAAAGACTAAAATACTGACAAAAGACAAGCAGACAGTGCTGTCTGGATTATTCGGTAAATTGAGTCCAATCAATCAAAATGCATTTTCATATATGCAAATTGAAAAGCATGTGTGTAGGAAAACAATGCAATCCATATCTATTGGATGCAGAACTCTACCCTAGAAAGTAATGACTCTGAAGTAAGTTCGATATCAAAGTAGGGAGGTAACTGCTTTGAGATTTCATATCTGACTACAGTGTTACTAGGAGAAGTGAGATGATATTACTTACAGGCAATAGAGATGTATTACTTACATGAGATGGATGTTAAAATTTGCCACCATGAAAATAAGCAGTGCAACACTAGGTACAATACTAACGCACAGTTCTAATTTCATTTCTGTTTTCTCCATTTTTCTTATTGTCATAATGATGGTAATAAAGATCAGAGACTAATGATTTCTATGAGAAAGGCCTATTCTGGAAGACGTGACCCAAATGAAAGCTAATCAGAAAAAAAGAGAAAAAGTTTTAATAATATTGTTAATGTTTGCCACTTCCGTTTGAACAGTAAGCACTTACCTCACTTTTCACAAAACTGTAAAATTAGTCTAAGATATTCCTATCACACATTCCCATTCTTTTCCAACAAATATAGTAGAAAGAACAGTAGCCATTGCCCCATTCTTTCTGTTACTTTTCCTATGTAATCACAACTACACCAGATTTTCAGAATTTTGTTTTTCCTGTTGTTACAGGGACAGACTAAGCACTACAGAATGCCAAATCTGTTACAGTCATCTGCTTGTTTGTCTTGCAGTTCATGATTAATTTGTTCAGCAGTTGATAAGGTGATGAACTTAATTTTTCTTGTATTAAGATTTGTAACCAGATTAACAGCAGGCTATAAATCAAATGCTTCTTGAGGCAATGCAGAGCATCACATGATGATAGCAAAGTAATTACCTTTTAAGGTAGTGGTGATTTTACACATCCACATGCACATTGATCTTTCAGATATTAGCAAGGAATTCTTCACATATTTCTTTAAGTGAATATCATTGTCATTCACCAGTGATACCTCTAAACATTTCAGAAGATCAGTAGTAAACTGTTTTGCCATGATGGGAATAATCTCAGAAATAATCCAGTTTTTCTCATTTCAGACTCCTGGAAGGTACCATGTAATTAGGAATTTCATAACTCCCCAAAATGGATATCAAATGGAAAACATCTGTCATTCCAATGTTAGGTTATCACCCATCCCAAGTGGTGAAGACTGTTGTGCTCCAAAGTTTCAGGACATGAGAAATGTTTCTTGTAAAACCACGGATGTGTGATTTCTCCTTTATTCACACGTGAAATCAACCAAATTTAAAAAGTGGGATAATGTCTGAAGTATTTAAAATAGCACTGTGTAAATTTTTCTGAGACAGTTAAAAACATTTCGTTAATCTTGAATGTCACTGAAAGTCTTCTGTCACCTTGTCTCTTCCTCTCCCTCTGTCTGTGATTGATGTTTTCTTTCCATGGTGTCTTGGTAACTTTCCAGCATCAGTGGTTGACAGCAACAGACTTAATCCACATCTGTGTTTCAAAGATACTAAATTTTTCTTTTCATATCCTTAAAAAGCAAATCTGCAAGTCTGAGGTGTCTGTGACTCTCTTACGTGAACTGTTCCAGAAGGTATTCTGGGGTAATAAAGATACTAAGGACACCATTTTTTTCTTGTCTTTGAGAACAAAAATTTGAGCATCTGGATCTTTGGGATGCCTCCATCAATGCCTAATGTTCAGCTCAAAGCCCACTTCTGTCCCTATTGCCATGAAGAAGGAGCCCAAGAGTTTCCCTGTAGTGTTGAGCCAAGGTGATGCAATTAGTTCCTCTCTATGTGCTGGGAGAAACAGCATGACCAGGACTTCCAAGGAAGGCTGAGTACCTGAACTGCTGGTTAACCAGAAATCCCTGGCTGGCTCATTGGTCTCCAGGTTCCATGGCTAATGTAATATACTCTATAGCAGGCATGAAAACACAAGTGGAACCAGAAGTAGTCACCGTATCTCACTCCTTCTTCATCTCTGCCTGATGTGCAGAAAACATGTGTCTACTCCACTGGGGACTTATGGAGATATCTAAATGAGAACTGATCAAGAAATTGTGTTTATTTCTATGAAAGTGAGAGTGTGTGACATCATAAAACCTCTGCAGCTTTGTTTGACTCTAAACCATGGCAAGAAATGGGAGAAAAGCAAATTTAAAAACCCATGATCACACACTAAGTCAAACAAAAAGTACTGCAGAGAAAGTACAGAAACATTATTTGACATTATTCAATAATTTATTTTATTTTAAATAGTATTCATACACTCTGAGTGAAGCAAAAATCAGTCATACTCATTTCTGAAACAAATCAACTTTTTAAAAAATTAATATTATTTCTTTAAGATCAATTTTCAACAAATATTAACAATCTTGCTTTGATTTACCTACCTAGTTATGTGTTTTCTTCTCAACATACATCCTGCTCTCCTCCTGCATTAACCTGAATTGCTTTAATTTGTGTTATACAGTAAAGGTATTTTGTATCATTTACTTGGATTGCCCACTCCAGGGGAATGGTCTTTGGATCTGGTCTGCAGAAGATAAAAGTAAAAGAAACAATATATTGTGTAAAGCCTGTAGGACTTCACAGGAAGCCTTTTTATTTTTTCTACAAGTTAATTCCCTGGAATACACAGAATTAAAAAAAAAAAAAAAAAACTTTAAAAAAAAATTTACAAGGCAATAATTTATATACTGATGTCAGGTGTTAAATTGCCTGGGCTGATTAAATGCTAAAATGCTGGCTGAAGCAAAACCAATGGGTTCACAAAGTGATCTGATTGAAAGGTTTCGTCTAGAGACTGCAGTATAGCTAAAACGGGTACCTATGTGCTGCTGTATAGCTGCTACATTTCATATGGTGAAAGCCTGACTGGATACATCCAGGCAAGGACTGTATTCTTTTATGCATTTGTATTGTGATTGGCTAGTAATGTCCTAGCAGAACTGAGGACTTCAGGTGTTTTCTAACACCTGCTTTGTTGGCGCAGAATAATAAACTCTATGTGAGAGGTTTTAATGCTAATAGTTATTACACAATCTAAGAATATTTCCTTGGGACTATGTCCTACTTAAGTTTTCAGGTGAAAGTCCTCTTTCAGACTGTTTGCTTTACAAACTTCATCTTTTCTTATCAAAACTTATCTCTTTCCATATAAACCACTGTAAACCCACTGAAACAGATCACAGAATACATCCAAATGCTGAAGTATTTCCTGTTGTGGAAGGTAAGGATGACACCAGCCTTCAGAGGTGAAAATTTTAGAGACAAGTAACTTAATTGCTAGTAGTCAAAAGTACTCCTTTTCCTAGATTCTATTCTTATGATCACTAGAAATTCAATCCTCAGGTTATTTTGTTGTGATTTCTTCACAGGGTCTTCTTTTATCCGATTTATTTTTTGTGTCTGTTCCTGGCCATACTAAAATTATGTATTGTCACACTGAAGGACCTGAACTCTTGTCAGAGGTATCCCTGATGGCATCTGTATCTAAGCAGTAACAAAAAAAAAACCCCTTAGAGACTCCAAAAGACTTCAGAAGGAAAAAATAAGATCCTCCAATTATCTAATGAAGCATTAAGTAATTAGAAGACGACATGGTACAAGAGTCAGCTGGGCAACAGGGGTTTCAGCAGAGTTTGAAGGAATGAGTAGCAATCATCTCATAGTTTTTGCTGACATTATGAAGCAGCTTTACAATCACTATTCCAGACTGAACACTTTAACAGCAAAAATGGCTCCTCAGCAGTGTTCAATCACTAAGTCCCAGGTGTGCTCCACATTGAGAATGCAAATAGCAAAGGTTGCTCAATTTTATTATGCGGTGAATGTTACAGAGCTTGCTGTGGTCTCTGCAAAGTCACAATCTCAAAGCTCTGTGGAATTTTAAAGAAAGATATGCACCTGTCGGGTCTGTATGTAACTGCTCTATGAAGCTGACTAATCAAATATTTGCCTTTAAATATAGACACAAGATAATTTCTGCCTATTCTATTCCAAATAGAATATTAAAAACCCAAACCAAAATAATTAGATAACTTGTATTATTTCTTACTTAAGTAATATACTGAAATCCTGGCCAAGAATAAGACACCATAAAAAGCTTACAGTGTTAAAATGAAAAAGGCTAATGGCAAACATAAACCACATATCAAAAGCTTTTCCATTACAGTTACTGGAATAGGTAATTTTCCCTAGTAGCCTAGAACCAGAATGCAGTGGTTAATACAATTTATGACACACTTTCTTCTTAAGGTTAGTAATGTGCTTCCTTACTGCTATATTGCTCTCATTAATACATCTGTTATGTCCTATATATATATTTACAATATCTGATCTAATCTGATTTATGATGAAATAATTCCATGATATACAATAATCTTACTAACCTCTTTAAATATCAATATTCATTATGAACTTCTGGCATGACAGAGCCTTCTTTATAACAATTTTCCTATATGGAATGTATATTTTTAACTTCCACTCTGATGCCAGCTTGAAAACTGACTTTAAAATGCAGTGCTTAGAACATCTGCAGACTTCATGGAGAAATACAAGGCTTTACTGTTTTGATTTAGATTTACTATGTTGAAGAACTGAGATTGATAAAAAGAAAGCGAGAAGGATACCTGCTTTTCTTTCTTGAGTGTTATCTCAACCATTTATGTCTTTTCATGTAAAATCCCACCCAAGTCCCTCCTAACTGTTCTCTAACAACTGTGGTTTGGTTCCCTTTCTGGTTAAACTGTGTAAACAGTAATAAAACACAAGGAATGTATGTCTAGGATTTAAACAGACAAAGCAATAACTTCAACAATTGCATGCAATGAACTCATGAGTACGATTCTTTTTTAAAGAAAAGCCACATAGCACTGTTCTTGAAATGCAAAATATCCTTTAAATGTCAATATTTATAGACTCTGTAGGTTATGGTTAAAACAAGAGGATATTTCCCTCCTGTAAGGACTGGATACACAACTGTGACCAGATACTTTGTTTTACGTTTCAGTGTATATGACAGAAAAAACAACTGTAGAGCTCAAATCCGTTGAAGGAGACTCTCTACTACTTGATTTTCAGCAATGTGCAGGAAACATCTTCTCAGATACAAACTCACATGTCTTCTGACTTCCAAGGACACAAATACTGCTGGATTAACATCTGTCTCTCAGGATGTGAATTTTGAACTGCTAAACACTGACATTAAACTCAGGTGGTGAACTCAAAGTTTAGGTGATCTTAGAGAAGTGTTCCTCACAGTCTCTGCCACAGAAATTCAGTTTTTATCAACATCTTCATATAACTGCTAGATTTAGCTGGTTTAAGACCTCCCTTGAGATATTCAGAGACATGTTTGATAGAAATCAAGTGTCATCTGCCCATTGAAAAGAGAAGACAATATTATGTTCACTGTTGCAAGAGGAGTATGAAGAAGACTGCAAACTCTCGCACTTAAGCCAGTAGTTATTTTTGCAATGAAGTGACTAAATATTCTACTGTTTGTAGCCATGCCTATGAAACATCCAGAAATTCTCTCACAGAGATAAAATATGATGTTCAACAGATAAAATAAATCTCAAATTGGGGCAGAAAATAAAAACAAAACCCCACAACAAACCAAACAAAAAATAAACCAAAACAAACCAAACAACCAAGCAAACAAACCCCAAGGACAAAAAAAACAGAGAGGCGATAATGAATTTTGGCACTCTGGCATACTGATGATTTCACCACTGTATTAATAAAAGATTGCCCTGTGCCAAGAAGCAGCACAACCTCTCTGTTTCTGATTAATATTGTTCTCCACTGCATTTTATCTTAGAATAGAAAAGACACGTTTTCTTATGACAAACTCAGAAATGGTGAAGGAGGTAAAAAAGCATCCCAGTAAAGATGAACGAGAATTAAAGTACTTTATTTATTGAAACATCTATTAAATAATCCAAGCTTTGTAAGAAGCCTTTGAATCAAACTAACACTAGAGAGGTTTTCCTCATGACGGTATGAAAATTGAGTTTATGGAAGAGCAATGATGGCACAAGTGGTTTAGGAGCTCAGTATGTCAGCTTCATTCTCAACATGCATTGGTGAAATAAAGCGTCTACAGAAATTGTGTTCTGTGCTGATAAAAACAGTCAGACTTAAATGCTATTCTAAAATGTATTGAAGTTGAGAGATACATATGACCATATACTTCAATATTTGAATTCCCCTTTCTCAATCCTCCTTCAGATGCCCTACCTCGTGAGCCCATACTAATAAAACAACTGGGAAAACAGAATATTGAGATTACAAAAAGTCAACTACTGTCTCAGACACAGGCTTTCATTTTTAATATTTCAAGAAATTTTAATTTTTATGATTGGCAAAAGTAAAATATGTGCCTTAAAGCTTCACTAAATGGATGAAGATAAAAAAAAAAAAAAAAAATGTAGCCAAGCTACTAATACTCCCAGATGCTGAAGTGACAGGTTTTTAAAATTCTAGATATTCAAAAATCACTCCAAAATTGCACTGACTAGCTAACTTACGCTAAGCATCTATTTTGCATTTAAGATCAATATATGAAGCAATATTAAAAAATCTAGTTACCAAACCAAACAGTGCATTAAAATCACAATATTGAACAAGCAATGGGTTTACAAGCCACAAAATGGACGCTAATGCAAGGAAGAATTCATCACTCATCAGTCCCCATTTTTTCATCCAATTATTTAGTTTTATGGTCTTTGCTTTCCAGCTTGGGTTGAATTAGTTTTAGTTTAGACTTTCACAGTGAAGAAATGGTGCCTTTGTATTAGCCATGGAAAGTATTCTGAATTTACTTAAAGTAATGAAGCAATATAATTCAGAGTTGCTAAGAAAAAGACTATAAGGCATGATTACATTTTTTCTGCTCTTTATTGCTTTCAAATTATTAACTTCAACTTTAAGATGAAGTACAGATGGCTTCATAAATTAAGAAAAAAAAAGTGTGTATCATTAATGGTTTTCAGAAGATTCCTGTAAAAACAAAACAAAACCAAACCACCCTGTTTTTTATTGTGAAATCACTGCAGATGTGTTCTCCCTTGAGAAACAAAACATCTGCCCAATCTTTCGGTTCACTAATACCTAGGTGCATCCATTACTCCACAACAGATGCTCTTCTTAGCTAATACTTATTTCTATAATCAACACTATTGACCAAAAAGACAAATTTCACTCATTTAACTGGGGAATGTTTTTTTTTTTACTTCATCAGGTAGCAAAAGCAGTGAAATTAGAGGACAGTTACTGAAACCTTTCATTTAGTGCTTTATGCTTGCTGTAGCATGCAATCAGAGAGGTTTACATGCTCATAGCTTGTTTAGTAAGATTTCATTAAAGTTTTTCATTGTTTTTCTTCTTCTTTCTCATGATGTGATACCAAAAAGACTAGGTTTCTCTCTGCTGTAGAACTTCTTCCCTGATATATGAATACCTTTTCAAATAAATGTTTATCTCACAGGATAGATATAGAAAGCTCTGAAGAAAGTTAGATAAAGTTAATATTTATAGAACAATTTAAATATAGCTGCGTTCATAATATTACGAACTGCATTAATGCTTAACAATAACTCATCATGATCTTAATTTCATCATGGGGTATTTTTATTACCACTAGCTATTACTAGATATCATTCTGAGAACGAAGCTAGCATCACTCAGCTCTTCTTACTTTTTTATCTTTTCAAGATACGGGCCAATCTTTCAAATCTGTCTTTCAAATCTGTTCTGTTTTGCAGCAAAGGCGTCTGCCAGTCATGCAGCTAGTGTTAAAAAAAATCATAGCCATCATTAAAATCTTAAATCCTTTGAGATAAAAAAGTGCATGTTCATCTCCTGAATAGTCACCCATACAACTATAATTGATTTTATATTTAGTAAAAAAAAAAATAAATTATGTGCTTGAACTATCTAGAATGCACTAAGAAAAAACTGAATTTTAAGGGACTTTTATAAATCTATTCTGTAACAAAAACCTGATCTGATATTTTCTTATAATTACTAACATAAGTTTACCATGTTTTGCATTAAGTCATATGAATATATCTTGAGAAGTTCTTCAATGATTTGTGAACAAATACTAACAAAATTCACTGCGATTGTTCATCAGACTTTTAGATGTTCTTGGAATTCCTTTTTCTGCAGAGCTGTGTTAAACACATGTGGTCCATTTTTGCAATATAATTATCTGCAGTACAAAAGCCATTAAACAGTCTTTTTCACACAGTAGCCCAAGGGGACAATGAGTGTGGAATTAGAGCAGTACGGGGAGCCGTATCTAGTTGCTGTATCTATATATATTTTCTTTTTCAAAAAACAATCAAAATTTAATTCACAGCAGCCATATTGTTCAAAATTTACTGTTATTTTCTTCTGCACATTGCTCTGCATAACTCTATTTCTATGACATGTTTCTTGGGACAGGGTTTCCGTATTCTAACAACAAACTATTAATTTGTAAGAAATAACAATAAACCTTGGGTACTTTTAGTCAAACAACTGTCACAAGTGCAGACCCTTAAAATTTACATTAAATTTGTTTTCATCAGGTATGTATATGGTTTTGTAAGAAAATACAGTAATATATATATGAATTATATCTCTGTATAGATATGCAAACATATGCTGCAATAATAATTAAAAAAACAACAAAAGGATGACTCAAGTCAGTCTTCCTTCATATGTTTCTATTGTCATTTTTGCATAATAAAAAATACTTGTTTTCCTAGATATAACACAATTTAATGTTTTGGCACAACACACAGCTCCAAACAGCTATTTTAGATGTCTGTATATAACGCATCTTCTGTATTTTGCTTTTGACTTTCAAGAATTAATGGGAAATGTCAGTTTGACACTCAAGGTGAAAACTGAGGTGGTATCGTTAATCATATTTATGATTTACTCCTCCTAAGTCTTCATAGCAATGTGAACTGTAGCCTCCTGTTTTGATGTTGAATTTATACACACACTGCTTTTTTTTTGTGCTATTTGTAGTTGATACACAAAAATTGAGAAAAATAAATAGGAAACTTGAGCTAGTTTTTCTGCTGTGGAGTTGTACTGTGTTTTTTTTAAATTGCACTGGTTGGTATTCAAAATCTAAGTATTGTGATTTTGTAGAATACAGACAGTGGACACATGATACCTTTCAGCCACAGGCAGACAGAAGAAAACTGCAGAGAATTCAGACCATTGACTTTACATCTTCTGTAGCCTTTAAAATTTCCACCATCTCTGGAACATGTTTTCCACTTGATCACTGGGAGACAAAAGGAATGACTATATAGACTTGCTGCTTTTAAAAGGTCCCAGTGACATCATTAAAATCTCTGAGGGGTTCTCTGCAAATAGCACTGCAGCCAGCTTGCAATTTAGCCTTGATCCAAGCTTAATAACTAGCTAGGTATGTCTGAATGCTCCCATTTTTTATACAGCCTGGCCATCAGTTTTCATATTCATATAAATATTTTGCTGAAAGACATGATCAGTATAAAGGTGTTTTATTCTACTGTACCTTACTCCTTTTTCTTCTATAGGAACAAGTTGCACCTGCTAAAATTTCATTAAATTTAATGAATGATAGGGGAGCTACCCTCATTTAATCATAATCAAGTGCAGCAATTTCAGTGTTGAAACAAGTTCCAAGTCTAATGAATGTGAGGGAGGTGGTGGAGTCACCATCCTTGGAGGTATTCAAAAAACATGTCGATAAGGCACTTCGGGACATGATCTAATGAGATGGTGAGGTGGGGTTTTTTTGTGCTTTGGTTTTGTTTTGGTGTTTTTGTTTGGTTTTGGGGTTTTTTTTTTGGAGAGGTGGATGCAGTGATCTTAGCGGTCTTTTCCAACTGTGACAATTCTGTGATCCTATGTGATGCCAAAAGTGCTGGTACTGAATCTGTACTGGTATAAATGCAGCTTCACATCATTCAACAAATGAGTATTTTCCAAACCCTTCCCCCCTACAGATAAAGTTGATAGGAATTCTACCACCACATTCAATGAGGCCAGAAGTTCACCTTGGGTAAACAGGCTTTCAGGAGAAAATCTATTTACAGAGCTCTGAGACTCCCCTTTCTGCTATTACTTTATCTCATGTCACTGCAGAGAGAAGATAAATTACTGTGTGCTTTAAGTGAAGCTAGTAGAGTAGGACTCTTTGATACCTTTTATGGGCTATGTCTTCCACTGAGATTTATGCCTTTATCCTAACAGAGCTTGTTGTTTACCTCATGCAGATGAGGTTTATTCCTTTCAGTCCAGATACTGACTGTTAGGTTTCATTCACCATGACCTATCCTAACTGTTGCAGGACTTTTTATGGCAGTTTACAATACAATATGAATGCCCTAAATTAAAAACAGTCAAAGAAGATGAAAAAACCAGGTTTCGTAGGGTGGGTTCAGAGTAGTCACAAAATATGATTTTTATTTAGGGTTTAATAAAAAAAAAAAAGAAAAGTGATGAATAGCTTTTGCATTAAGATGACCAAACCAAAAGAAAAAAAAAATTGTCTAGGTAAACTCATATTCCCACAATGTCAACAATTAAGTGAAAATAATTAATTTTATTTCAGTTGAACTACAACCCTCCTTCTTACTAAAAATAACTTACTTTGAAAGGGAACAAAATCACTTTTTCAAATTAAAAGCAATCTGGTTTTTAAGATATGTCAGTGGTCAGTGTTTCTTTTTTGAATTTTTTTTTTTTAGTTGAAACTAGTGCTAGTTTATGAACACTTC
>WUAM01000323.1:25780120-25792695 GCA_024336885.1 Actenoides hombroni
ACTGCCCTTTCTAAGAAATATAATGAATATGTATGTTTAGTCTGCATATAAACTGTGTACCCAGCTTGTATCGGCACACACATTTGGAGGAGTGATCTCCTGTGCGTCCGGCGCCGCAAAATAAAGAATGCCTGCTTAATAACTTCGGTTATTGAGTTTTTCACTGCATCACTACCATTGAGGAAATATGATAAAGGAACTTTAAATCAAAGTGAATCTTTGTCTTGGATAGTAATAAAAACAGATAAATATTTTAGGAAAGAAATCTATGAAAAATCCAGTTATCATAATGAAAAATATACAGTACCTGATCTCATCTCCTGTGTCTTTAGTAAAATTAATTATATCCAGCAGAAGATTCGCCCCCCCTTTTTGTGTTTGCTAGTTGATTTTTCAAAAATAAGGTTATGCAGAAATATGTGGAACTCATGTAATTTTTTCCCTACCCCTTGTTCTCATTTTAAGCAGGGTATTGGTTTCAGTATCCCAAATGTTTAGTGTTCCAACATCTGCACTAAATCAAGTCCATAACAGCTAATGGGTCAGGTGCAATTTAATTAGCACTAATTATCTTGCATTAGCTTGAGACAGAAGGAAATTCTACTCTCCTCCAGTCATTGCCCATGAAAGCCTGTTTTCCTGGTGTCACTGCTAACTACCTAAATACAAATTAATATTTCAAATTTTAATAAAATAACTGTGTGTCTTTTAGCTCACCAGGATGATAGCGGAGGCTTTCACAGGTTTCATTTGCAAAAAGTACTTTTTGGCACTCTTGGAGGTCTGTTTTCATGTATTTTGTATATTGTGCTTCTGACTGCTGATTTCACGGGGAAAAAACATATCTTTTAATACTATTACTCAGGGCTGTCCAAATCCTAAAAGCTCCACTACCACAACCTCCCTCCCCCCTCAGCCTAATAGCTCTTCAAAGATTAGAAATAAAGTTTGGAAAAAACCCTCCAATTCAGTAAAGATACCTATGAAGTATCATAAATAATTCAGTTTCGTACTTTATATTTCTGGTGCCAAAACAACAGGATGGGTTATTTATGTCAAATTGTTAGCTATAACCCCTATATTATTTGTGAAAAACCTAATTCTCTTTAAATGTAAGCTTTTAACTTACAACTATATTTGCAACACATCCCTTTTTTTATTTTTTACAATCTCCTTTGTCTACAGCTAACATTTCCAAAAGCCATAACAAGTGATGATAAAGCAATCAACGGGGAAGACCAGGTAGACACAGTGTAGTTCTGCCTTTTTCTCACCATGCTTATCACAGTTCTTTGAACATCACACTTTATGAGCTTCTATACATCAAAATAACTATTCCATACAATGCACTGTATCTAGACAAATGCTTTTTTCCTAGATGTTCTTTGTGCTATCCAGTGACTATTAGTAATGTAATACTAAAATCTCAACATAATTCTAGTTCCAATCAAGAAATGCTCTGGGCACTGTGCAAACACAGACTACAACTTCATTCTGGGTCCAAAGTCCTTATAAATGAAAAAACTAGTGTGGAAGAACTACGATGTGTAAAGAAGGCAGCAGGGGTATGGGGCTGGCTGGAGGGGACAAAGTTGGTACCTGGTAGAGGTAAGAAAAGGAGGCTTCTGGAGAAAAGTGACTCCTGAAGCAAATGTAGCCCATTCCTGTTATTTTTCCTGGACATCTTACTGACTTGTTTATAAAACAACATTATGAGATCTCACATGATATTTTTTCTGCCCAGTCTCTTATTTGAATTGTGGAGACTTTTCCTGGAGAAAGAATGAAGGTTTTATTTTCGTTCCAGAAATGTTTTGTTTCAGAAAAGTAGATAGGGTAATTAAGTCTGCCTGAAAACAACATGGCATTTGGCTATCTATAGACTGGTCAATACTGACTTTCAATAAGGGGACATACATTGCATAAGGTGTATTGGGAAACCTATATTGCCACCTTCATTCTTCATGGCATCTTTCCTCTGGCATGTTTCAAATTAGAAAAAGCTGAACATAGATTTCAAATGCATATTGCATGTTGCAACGCAGCTCAGCAGCCACTTGTAGAATTTCTTGTCCACTATTAAAAAAGACTAACATCTGGCAGAAATGTAGTATTATTCCAATCTAGCATAAGGGACACATTATTCTGTGTCTCAGAAACATGTTTTAATTTCATCCCATCTGTTTTACAGTAAGCTGAAACTTTAGTAATTCAATTTGTCTAATACTTTGATGAGTAAACCAGGAACCATATATCTAAAAAGTAAATGTATAGTGCAGGAAAAAAATTATATAATGATAAGAAAATCACCATATATTGAAGAAATATCAGGACTGACTTTGAGTCTTCTGTTTTCTAGACTTCAGGAGAGACAGTAAAGCTAGAAAAAGAAACTCTAGAAGGAACTAGTAGATTTCTAAAAGCTCAATGTGCTTCCACCTGTGTGACTTGAAGAGTAACACAAATACAGCATTTTGATGACTCCTGCAGGAATACGAAAGAGAAACAATGAAAAAGATGGAGCTATTCTGGAAACAGTTGATGTCAAGTAAAAAAAGATAAAAGCAGAATTTACATATATGTTTTTTAAAAAAAAAAGGCAAATGAGCCCTAAAAATAACCCTCCAAGCCCCCTCCAAATCCCAAAAGCAAACAAAACAAATTCTACCCTTTACTATACAAATTCATATTGAAATTAAAAACATAAACAATAATTACTCAAAGCATTAATTAAACCACACTTTGCTGGCACATAAGTAGTTTAACTGTAGGCCTTTCTAAAATGTGATGTTTCTCATTTAAAGTAACTTGATGGTCTTTGCACAGGAATCTTTCATCAGAGCCTAGAAACTTTGACTTTTTTAACAGGGACTTTTTTAACTGGGATCTACAGCCAGGGGAATCACCCTGGTGTAAAACTGGGGTGGAAGCAAAAGTCAGCCTTTATGCATGAACTCCAGCCCTTTATTCTTCAGTACAAGAACCTCCCAAGACAAGCACACTGATCGCTGGGAGGTTAAACCTCCTGTCAGTAAAAATGCTGCTCAAGTCCCAACTATCCACAGTTCACAGAGGACTGAGTGGAGTAATTAAGGAATATATACACATTTATTTTTAAAATTTCTTTTTTGAATCGGCATGATCCCAGCGCACATGTTGAACACGCTACTGATAAATTCTCAAATACATGTGAATTCCACAACCAGTGACTTCAAAAGGCAAACAGCATCCTGGTGTGTATCAGAATAATTTATTATCATATTGAATGTCTCATGGCTTGATTGAGTTAGCAGAATAAGAATTACCAGAAGGTTTCCTTATTTTCAAGCCATTGTTCCAGTCGAGTAGATTAAATATGAGGGTGATACATACATATGTAATGCTAGTTATATCAGGTTTTCTTGGATTTCATATACTTTCACATCTTTAGTAAGTCTTCACTTACAATCAGACAACATAAATCTTTACAAATGAAGAAAAGTAGAAAACAAGCAAGATGTATAGAGCCATGCTTATTAGATCTTTTTCCCTTTCAATTTGCAATCTTCACAACTAAATCCAGGATAAGCAGTTTCAAGTTTTCAAGCTGACAGTACAGATGAAAAAGCTATATCAAATGACAAACAAATGTCCTTAATTTGCATATATTTTATATGGCAATCTCTTTTTTGGGCCCATTCTAAAATGTTCTGCTTCTTGCCTTTTAATTCTGACTGTCATATCTCTGATATCAGATGAGAATATATTTCTTGGCACTATAGAAGTGTTCTGCTGAACATTAAAAATGGTGGGGAGGTGTATTCTCCATCTTTGCCAATTGAAGCAGGAGTGACCTTTTAAGTAATGCACTTTTTGATCTCTTAAAAGATGAAGAATATTTTGCAGAAGGCATCCAAGAAATTCCAACAACAAAGCATTGAAAAATGAAAGTTGGCCAAAAAAGGAGAAACTTTTTACTTTTACATTCTGCTTTTTCTTAATTTTTTTCCCTTCACTGTTTTCTTGCTTTTGAAATCTGTATCATAATACTAATGAAAATGGGAGTTTTCCTTTGGCTCAATGTGAAAAATTTTCCATTTTCTAAGTTTTAGTCACTGGGAAAATTGTAGAGTGAAAAACTAAATAAGACAAATGACTTTTCTTATTTGCTGTGTTATCTGTTCACACAGGGAGACATGATTGGGGAGTATTTTGAAAGACACACTTGAAAAGTTGTTGGTCACTAGCAACAAGAGAAATACAGATGAAAGCAAAAATGGTTTGCTTCTAACATTCTCAGGGAACAGCAACATTTTCCTGGCAAACATACAGGTGTACTAATGTTTTTTACTTGAAAGTTGTGTAATTGAGAAGATCTCTGCCTTTAATGACGATGGAGATTTTCAGAAAATGCTGACACATGGTAATAATATATCTGTGAATGACAGCACTAAATTACAGTTATGTAATTCCTTTCTCTCCATTCAGTGAATCCATTAAGTTGTTCATTTCACATTCAGTAACAGTTTAATATCTGACCTTGGCTTTGCTTTCTGTTCCCTTTTGAGTTCAAAAAGACCTGTGATGTCAACTGGCAAAAAAGCCTTGTGAGCTTCCTATCTTCCATATGTGGCACACACACTTATCTCTCCACAGTAAACCACTGCAAAAACCAGGAAACAGAACCTACAAACCTTGTGAACTCAGATATGTTCTTAGTAAGAATAATAATCCTCCTGATGTTGTCTGCAATAAATTAAGGTCATAGTAAATTACAATCATAAAGAATGAGCAATAAAACCTGTTGTCTGGAAAATGTTGACTAACTACTAAATAACACTAAATATTTGAAGAACTTCAGGGAATATATAGGCCATCTTGAAACAACCCCATGATGCTTACATTATTCTACAATATTGAATCCCATGCTAAACGCAATGTTTGAAGAACAATTCTTCTGATCATATTATCAGATATTTTAGTTTATCTCTGTACTGAAAAAAATGTGCCTTATTATCAATTTCCTTTGATTATCTATAAATAAATAAATGCTGGAGCTTGAGCTTTGCTTCTGCTTCCATGTTGTTATTCTCTGTGACTGCCCTCTCTTCGATCTATAATTGCATGAATAGAAAAACCATTATCAAATCTTAGACTATCTGTTCTCAAATCCTGATAGCATACTACTTTAAACACCAAAGAGAAAGAATCCATTTGCAATTCTACAATTTACTGCTTTGTTAAATGAGTGAGAACAGTGAAGAAATTAAAAAAACTGTAGTCATATTTGATCCAGATGACAGTTCCTCAGCTGAGAAATTACAGTTTTTGTATTTAAAACTCAATCGGTTTGTATGAAAACTTGTGCAAAATTTTTTGCATTTTGAACTACTTAGTAAAGTGCAATAAAAAGGTGACAGCTGAGGGAATATATATATGTTTGTCATTTTTTGTTATTTAGATCATACAGAGATGCACTTTGTTTATGATACATTCAGAGATATGAAAAATACATTTGACAGCACCCAACTGTTTATGATGTCTGCAAGAGAATTAATATTAGATCTTTTTATTTTTTCATTTATTTATTTTACTAGGATGGTTATGTATTCTTGAATATAAAGCACACTATGTTCTGGGCCTTGGAATCTAAGATTTGCCACTATATCTTATGACAGATTAAATGAAAAAAATGCAGTTCCATGACTAAAATTTGTGACTCACTTGACTAAAACCAAATGAAAATATAGAACACAGACTGAAAGCCAGAAATATCTGACCTAGTTAGGAATTATATAAAATGCCTTCTCTCAAAATTTATATTGTGGACAGAAGGTTAAAAGTCACCTCTTTAAGATGTTAGGAGGGTTCATTTCCATTCAGTACATTATATGCAGGGGTATATAGGCAGTTTTGGGATGATACAGACTTAAGCGCGTACTTAAGAGATTCACTGAATGTTACATCCTGGTGCAGTTCTCACTGTATGTCATGAGAAGATTGGAGTCTTTTGCTTGTGGATGAATTAATGATTTATTTCTGGTAGGTTTATCTTGCAGACATATAGGACACATGACTGGTTTTAGTGGCTGGTGCTACCCAAAACAGCATAACAAGGCCTGTTATGCTCTGCTAAGACTTTTGAGATCTTTTAGCACTGCAAATGCTGCCTTGATGTACTTGGCCATTTTCCCTTCCCAAATGTGCATATTGTCCAGTGCGTTAATAGGTTCAATAGTGTTGCACACCTACACACCCTGTCAAGGTGGTGTGAACAAGTGATGGGATAGAAGTTGCACCAGCTTCACATTTTAGAAAGCGCTCCAGGGTCTTTGCAGATGGAATGTCCCATGAAATGATGCTGAGCAGCACCCAGGCAGTCTGGATGTCTGGATATCAGTTAACACCATAAATTTTGCTCTTCTCATGTTTTAAAATATAAATGTGAGTAATATTGAGAACATTTAAAGAGATATGTCAAACATTAACATCCTAGGTTTTTTTCCTGCTATGGATTTAAGCAGTAGGTCTGGAAAAACAAACAAATAAACAAACAAGATCAACCAAAACCAAGCAACAAACCCACAAACTAGTATCTACTTTCTTTTTTTTTTTTATGAATTGAAAGATATCATCTATTTTTATATCCTTTCACATGGCTAGCTTGCAGGTGCAAAGAAGTGCAAATGTATTTGGTTGATGATCTTAGTTAAGACAGTTATTTATATATCACTCCACAGAAAATCCCTATAAATGTCAAGTCTGTCTGAGCAGTTCTATTAAGCTACTTTTATTATCCTATTAGGTACTTGAAAAATAGTTCTTTATTAAGAACATTTACTTACGTATTTATCTCATGAGTTTGTTAAAGTAAAATCTCATCTCCTCAACATCAACAGCCTGTTATGATATCCTTTTTGATAGACATTTATGCCTGAATTTTTCCTGGAAATTCTTTCATGAATTACAGTACCAGAATGAGAAAAAGTTATCAAATGTGAATAAAAAAAAAAGCTGAAATGGACCTCTTAGGAGCAACTTGCTTGCTAATAGCAAAAAATCTCATTATTTCCAGATGTAGCTGTGCAATTAATTCTGTATTTAGCTGCCTACTCTTTTTCGTCTTTCCATCATCACAAGAAATATTTGTTAATCTTTCATATAAAGTATAGATCTATCTAAAGATATAGAATAAGAGGCTCAGCTCAAGTGACCAAGCAGTTGGTACTGCCTTCACAAAGAATAAAAGCTTTAGTGTTCTATTAAAACCAAGGGTGATGTGGGTTCTAATAATGAATGGTATTCAGAGGCTGCTGAATTCAGACCTGCTGTGGGTCAGACACCAGCCTCACACTGAGCACTCGTGCTCTACCTGCATTGCCACAACTGATCTGCAAACTCTAGCAGCACTATCGCTGAGCTGACTGTTCTTCCAGGTTTTCTAGCACCACCTTTGATAGGTCACTTTGGTTCAGCAAATAAAAAAAATCAATAAAAAAATTAAAGTAATTTCAGTATCTGAAGCAATGCTTAGGGAGCTCATGTCCAAAACTATACTATAAACCACATCATCTAAGCAGCTGACTAAACTTAGAAGTAAATAAAAAAACTTTCAGCACTACTAGACCTGACCTTAGCCTTCAAAGCAGTTTTGTAAACATGTTACTCATTTTACCAAAACTAATTGATATTACAACAATTAGCTACAAACATATTATAAAGATGCAGAAATAGAAATTATAGAGATGAAAAGGATAGGTCTTGTCTGTAAATGTCAAATGTAAAAGGTATTCTAAATAGTAGTCTAAATTTTCCTACAAGAGGAGACAGAGAAAGAGGGAAACCCAGAACTTCTGCAGCTGACAGGAGGGTAACTTAAGTCACATCTTCCCAACACATCCAAGGGTGGGAAGAGAGATAGTACAAGCAAACCAATGTCTAAGACCAATATTTAGATTTCTCAGCTAAAACATGAGGAGTTTGGATCTTCTACATTTCCACATCCTGTTTTTTATTCAGTTACTGTCTAGTGATAGAGTACTCAACACCTAGGTAAGCATGCTCAGCTATGTAAATGTACTATGTAATATAAGTGTCTGAGCATCACTTCTTAACCTGTTCTTAAACACTATGAAAGATACTTTTCTTCCAATAAAAGCATTCAATGGGCAGAAAAAGATGCCAAAGTCAAAAGACACAGGGAGCCCCAACAATGCCTCAGAGACCTGAAGGGATGAATAAGGCTTGGAAAAGTCTTTTATATTTTACCTTTACTCAATGGACAAGACTCATGAAACTACACAACCATAGTCCCACAAAGATTTCTGTCCTTCAGCAACTACCCTCAATCTCATCAGAGAAGATTGTTGCTCTCTGTGATGTAGTTAAAGAGGAAATGGCCTGAAGTTGAACCAGGGGAGGTTCAGACTGGATATTAGAAAGCATTTCTTTCCAGAAAGGGTTGTCAGGCATTGGAATGGCCAGCCCAGGGAGGTGGTGGAGTCACCATGCCTGGAGGTGTTTAAGAGGTGGTTAGATGTTGCGCTTAGGGACATGGTTTAGGAGTTTTTGATAGGGCTATGAGTAAGGCTGGACTTGATGATCTTGAAGGTCTCTTCTAGACAGAACTGTTCTATGAGTCTATGATTCTAAAGAAGATGAAGATTATTTGATATTAAACATATAATATAAGCAGGAAAACGTCAGGGCTTCATGTATTACAATACAGAGATCAACTTATTTCATGCAACTCTGAGATTCAATCACCTGATGGAAAATGCACACAAGGGGTTTCTGTGCACAAAGGGCTCTCTCTCTGACACTGTGCTTCAGACTTCGGTGATTTGTTTTCCAAAAACTAGATTTGAATTCTTTGATGTCAGTGCTGCTGCCAGTATGACATAAAATAATTAATTGGGAGCTTTATGCCAAAATAATCTATGCAGCTGAAGTCATAAACTTTCTCCAAATAGGAAATAGATGAGTATTTATTTTGCCATAATGTTGTTAACAGTCTGTCGATTTTATTACCTAAGGGCATAACTCAAGCACCTAGGCATGTGGATGGACAGTAGCACAGCCACATCCCCTATAGCTAGGAGATGATTCCTGGCTTTTTGTATGGGACTTGGAGATTGACAATTATCACCTTGTGCGAGGACCTGAACTGCCATTCTGTTCTCTTTCCACAGGCAACTTCACTGCAAGCCAGGGACCTAAAACTTAGATGATGCAATGCATAAAATCATTATTTCGCCTAAACCATACAGGTTTGGAGTTTTTGTTTTTTTTTTTTTATTTAAAAAATTGTTATGTAGCGTGACAGTGGAACTTAAGTTATATCCCTGTTTATGTGTCTGCTAAGCAAGAATGGCTCACCAAGTGCAGGCCAATATCAATCAAACAGGTTCAAATATATTTTGAAAAGTAATTGCAGTGCTACTGACCAGTAAACATTAATATTTAGCCATGTTTCCATAAACTCTGCCTGACAGAGCTTTATGGGAACAGGACATAAACTGAGTTAATATAGAGACATAGACAGTATAATCTCAGTATATATGATTGAGCCATCAGTGGGATTTGATAAACAGCAAACAAGACCATCTAAAAATTAATATGATTGCATTATATTTCCTCAGTACCAGAATTACAGTTTCAATACATGCAAGGATCAAAAAATACACTTGTAGCCTGTTAAAATAAATGGATATACATTTTTATGACTTTGGCACAGGCAAAGCTGCTGTCTACCCTGGCTGGCTCATTGAGTGACACACGTACAGGTAGGTCTCTTGCTTTTGTAAGCACTGCTCCGTGGAAAGGCTTTTGTTATGTGTGCACCATGGTCGGTCAGTGATTCACCAGACAGCACAGCTCTATTCTCAACAAGTAATTAAATATGCTTCCATGGTGTGCTCAGAGGGCAAACCCTGTGACCTGCTTAGCCATTTAGGGTGGCAGTTCATGTCTTCAGTTGTTATACTTTTGTTGACTTCTGTCAGTGAAGTCAGTAAGAACTATAATACAGACTTCAATGAAAGTAGAGTTGCTTTCCAAATTAAACTATTAATATGGAATATTTGCAGTTCATATTTTCATTTATATTCCTCATTGTTCTTTTAAGAAAGCTGAATCAATTGCTCACTTTTTTTCTGAAACACTGATTTAGCAAATACTGTAACACTCTGAACACTACCCAGTTATTGCCTCTTCATAGAACAAATGCATTCAGACATTCTAAAGGAAATTAAATACAAATACACTATAAAAATAAATAATTTATTTTGCTCTTCATGGAATCATAGAAACAGAGGTTATATAGTTCAGTCATCCACTTGAGGCAGAACCATTGACAACACTGAATCACGTCAGCTATGGCTCTGCTTAGTTAACTCTTGAAAGACTTCCGAGGATAAGGACTTCATAGGCTCCCTGGGAAATCTGTTGTGGGACTGTGCAACAATTCCAGTGGAAAAACTTTTCCTGATATCAAACTTGAACTTTCTTAACTACAGTTTGGAGCCATTGGCACTTGTCATAACACTGCGAACTACCAAGAAGAGCATTTTTATTTACCAATGGCAATAAAAATTATCAGTTGTACTTTTTCAATGGCACATATGGCATTCTACAACACAGGGAAGGAAGGAAGGTCATGGTTCGAGAATGTCATGAGGTGAGGTCAGTGCTTTCAACCTGCAGTCCAGATAGTTAAAAAGTAAATAAATAATACTAATAATTTTAAAATCCAGTAGTCTTTAGTCTTTGACCCACTCTGCAAAGTCTGAAATACCATCTAAAAAATAATTTTAAAAAAAGGTGAAAGGCACTGCTAAATGAAGCAAAATTTATAAAAAAGGATGTTTCAGTAGTTTTGACAGGTGAGATCTATTTCAGTTCTGTTTTACTAAGCCTGCTGGTTAGATCATAAGCAAATCACCTCAATACTGTAGGAATTTTCTTCATTGTAAAATTAAGCTATAGCTAACATTCTTTACATCAGTAAAATGTTATGAAGAAAAAAAATTTCTTTTAAAATGTCTCAAAGTCAGAGGATTAAACGACGGATCCACGTAACAAACTAGGAAAGATAGGTAGAAACCCTTTGAAAATTTCTTAAATATAAAGAATCAGGGGGTTTGTTTGCGTTTTTGCTTTGTTTTGTTTTTTTTTTTTTCCTCTGTAGGCAATAGAAGTTTCATATTTGTCTTCACTAGGAACAATTGAATAATGGATTAGAACAGTACAGTGAGTCATGGATAACAGTGGGAAAGGACTGGACAAAGATTAGCATTTAGAAAGCATATGGGCACTTCTCCGTTTTTGTGATGTGAGAAATAGCCTTGAGCAAATCACTTCTCTGCCCTTTCCCTCTTACTGCAGAAGTGGAATACTACTGTTCACATCTTATGTAAAGTACTGTGTGGAGGACAATTGTGCTATAAAAGCTAACATTATGACAGTCAGACAAAGCCACTAAACATAAATACAGTCAATGGCATTGAAATACTCAGCTTTATCCAATTTTTTTCTTCTATTCTCAAATGACGTGTGGGATGACTACAAGATCTCCTGCCCACTAAGCTGACATTTCTGAGGGGTGAAAGGGTATTGTCATCACAGTTCTTGCTTTTCAAAGTATTTCATCAAGGATTTGATGTTCACTTGGAACATAACAAAAGGCAAGAACTGCAAATACTGCATTTAGCGTAAGATTTCACCATGAAATACTGTCCAAAGGAGGACAGGGGAACATTTTGGACACAAAATAAATGTGGCAGTTTGCTAACTCCAGAACAATACTATACAAACAATTATTGAAAAATAAAACTACTGGACATTTAATCTAGATTATCTTAAACAGTCATATAGGTTTCCTAGGACTCTTTTTGGTATTTCGGATTGGCAGGAGGCAAGAATAATTTTCTGTACTTCTATTTTTTCTTCTGAGGAATGTTTATTTCCTTTCTTATCTAAATGTATATTACCCATAAACTTTTGTTTACATCACCAAGCAGCACTCAGATCATATACTTCTTCCATAGAGATAATCAAAGTCTAATATTCACCATATAGAAAAGAAGGAAACAATAGCATCCACCCTGAGTAGTTAGACTCAAATTTCTTCAGCAATGTTGAAGAAAAAATTAAAATGTTGAAGCTGGCACTTATAAGTGCACTGAAAGTCGTCTTTACTTTCTTAAAAGACTGGTCCATTTTAAATAAACATATATTCTGTTAACTCTTTCTGAACAGTTCCTTTAGCTGACGCCATAAAGAAAGTTAACATTGAGGAGTAATTCTTCTAAGCTACATGTGTACAAAACAACAATAACGTTTACCCAAAAGTAAGGTCGCAGATGACACCAAGTTAGGCAGGTGTGTCGATCTGCTTGAGGATAGGGAGGCTCTCCAAAGAGACTTAGACTGGATCACTGGGCCACTGTTAATGGTATGAGTTTCAACAAAGCCAAACGCCAGGTCCTGCACTTGGGCCGCAGCAACTCCATGCAACGTTACAGGCTTGGGGAAGTGTGGTTGGAGAGCTGTCTCACGGAGAGGGATCTGGGGGTTCTAATTGACAAGCGAATGAA
>WUAM01000323.1:25793353-25811427 GCA_024336885.1 Actenoides hombroni
TCAGGTAATTAGGGATAGAACCAGAGGGAATGGCCTAAAGCTGAAACAAGGTAGGTTTAGACTAGACATTAGGAAAAAATTCTTCAAGGAAAGAGCAGTGAAATATTGGAATAGGCTGCCCACGGAGGTGGTTGAGTCACCATCTCTGGATGAGTTTAAACATTGCTTGCTATGGTCTAGGGGTGAACTTGTAGAGTAGGGCTAACAGTTGGACGTGATGATCCCAAGGGTCTTTTCCAACCTGAGTGATTCTGTGATTCGCAGCGTAATGTTATAAATCCATAACCTAGGCCTAGCTTACTTGTAGTCCTCATTATCATATTTCAGACATAGGGAGGTTACTCTCACTGTTGGATTTATTTCATTAACTGGGATAAACGAAACGATGTTCAGAAAAGTGAAATTGTCAAACTATTTATAGCTTTTACTAAATAATTTGAAGTGTGTAAATTACGTACTATAGTCTGAGTTAGAGGCAATAAAACACTATTTGACCATCTATTTTCCATGCATGGCACCTATAATACCTGAAATCTAACAAAATCAGAATATTATGTTTCAGGAAAGTTAAAATTGAATCTATAACTGTCCCCAGTTTAGACCTGGGGGTACAGTACTGATCCAATTCTTCCTAAATTCCCAGATATTTTTGCCTGTCTGCTTTTCTGGTGCATGCAAGGTTTGCCAATAAAAACAAAACCAATGCAATTCAGAATATTTCTCCACTTTAAGGACTGGTTTAGAGGAAAGGACAGATTTGGCTTCAGTGGTGCAGGAATCCATGGGATATTCTGGTACTAAGCTAAATGCAATTTTAGAGATAACCTAAACCCTGTCATAAATGACAGTTGCTTATTTTAAGAATCCCTGAATTGAAGTTCTCTGTGTGCAGGAATGTTATACAAGAGACTAAACATTTACAGAGCAGTAGTTACATTCTCAAAATTAAGTCAATACTTAATAACACAGAATTAAGACAATTTTAAAACTTTCGGTCTTTCAGAATTCTTTTAGAATATAGTATTGTAACATCTTAGCTGGCCAGGTCTTCTTGCATATGCCAAATATTATGGATTGGTTATTGTGTATAAAATGTCATCCTGTCATTATAAAACTATGACTTATTGCCTAGATTGGCCTGTAAAAATAAACATATATATGAAGTTAACCTTTAAGTATTGTGATAATCAAACAATTTTAAAACAGACCTTTGTCCTCTCAACCCTACTAATTTTAGTGTGATAAATTCATTGTAATTGCTGCAGACCTGGTCTGTGGTTAATTCTCCTGTTGAGCAATTGTCTTGCAATTTCTCCTCCATTATTTGGTGTAAATGGCACTTTTAAGGTGGGCTCTTTCAAGGTGTGCAGGTACTTGCTCACTGGCTGTTTGATAGTGACCAGGGGCAGTTTTGCTCAGATGATGGGCCTGTCTCCTGCTAATTATTGTTCCCACCATAGCAAGACTATTGATGTTTAGCTGCTCAGCTCCAGCAGATTCAAATACTGTTCCCACTGCAGTTCTTACTGCTAATGTCAAAGGTACTCATGTGTTTTTAATGTGATTCACTGTAACAAAGAACATAAGCAAATGAAATCAAACTGTATCCAGGAAAATCCCCAAGCCAATGTCCAGATGGCACTGCATCACACACACACCCTCCAAATAGTTTTCCCAATGATTATTCACCATAATTTCTTTTTTTTTTTTGTAGATGTATGAATGCTAAGGGACACTTTTTTATTACAGACTTTTTTCTCAGTTCAAGGCATCTAGTGCTCCCTACATGAAGGGAGATATTGTAAAATTAAATCAAAATTCATAGCTAGTGACAATGAAACAAATATAAGTCAGTTAAATTTGCAATGACAATTTCTGACTGTAAATTGTGTATTTTTCTAAATGAAATTTTATTGAACTTGAAGCCATGCATTCCTTGTTCAGATGCAAAGGAACTGGCATGAATCACCAACTAAGGATGATGCAGGACTGAATTAAGTTTATTTCCAAAGCTGAAACAACCTCCAAATTATTATTTTACTTTTTAAAATCTCTGCCATTTCCTAATAATAATTACTATTTTTGCTAAGGTGCTGACAGTCCCCCAGGCTTAGGATATGAAAAACTTAAATTTAATGTTAATTTGAGATCCAGATTCTTCCCTCCATTCATGATAAAAATTAGGTGATTGTGTGAAGAGTGTCACTGAAACCCACAGTGATGTTACAAGAGGGAAGCAAGAGGGAAGCATTGTGAAATTTTAATGACACTACTTCATGCTTTCAGTGTTTCTTTTAAAGAAAGGACTTCCACCAACCACCTTGGAATCAAAAAATCTCATTTCCCATTGCCAAACTTCTGCAATAATACTGTAGTTGTTTAATGTGTTTAATGACTTGGATGTAGGATCAGATATGGTAGCTATTTAGATCACTTTTAGCAATTTAAACTTCACTCATTTGCACCAGAAATGAAACTCTTGTGTGAGCATAGGGGAAAAACTTAATTTCTATTCCAGCTGCACTAATATCTGCAAAAGCTATAAATTTGACATTTGCAATCATCAAATGAGCAGCTGCATTAAGAAAGAAGCATGTGTGAATATATCAGGATAGTTGAGAAATGGAAATTGAAAAGTGTCTAAAACTCTCAATTTTCATTTATTTTAATTTATTTATTCAGCAAGAAAGCAAGTTCTGGTCATATATGGACTAATTCCTGATTTCACGAAACTCTGAGAAACCAAAATAACTCCATCTGTATCCCTGAAAAGGTCATGTAATTGGAAACTGGAAGTGGTCCATAGTTTTAATTTTCCTTTAGGTAATTATTTTTTCTTTGGATAACAAAACTTTGCAGCCATTAGCTCATGAGCTCAACAGCCCAGGCACCCTAACATATGACTCTGGTAAATTATGCTATGCTAACTGACATGTATACAGTAACTTTACATGTACATATTCCTAGCTCTTCACACCTGCAAGGCTTAGCTTAGTGTGTAATAGAAGGGGTTTTGATAAAACTGTATTACCCTGTATACCCTCACATTAAGGTCATGTCCATGAACAGTTACCAAAGGTCAGCTGTTGCACAGTGGCTTCCTAAATTATGGCACTTGGTCATGTGTGTAAGCAGCTCTAGAGTTATGTTACATGTCTTCGCTTCTTTCAGTTAACTATGCCCCAGCTCTGATACGTGTGAAATCTGTGTAACAAAGCCATAACTATAACTATGTGAAAAAGTATTCGGAAGATTTGAACTCCATACCTTTTGTATGTCTGTAGACATTTCAGGAATGTGCAGCTTCAGTCCATTAGAATGAACTCTCATGACTGCTGAATAATTGATTTTCATGGCCCCAAAAATTAAGCCCCAAATTTTATACCTTGTACAAACTACCCCCAGCTGTGAAGTCAGAAAGAATCTTTCCTTTTTCAAACTACAATGGTACTACATTGATCTGTCATATTTTGCTCAAGTAAGGTCAAATGTTCACCTCAGATAAACCAATATTTGCCTCTGGTGATGCCAAAATGATGGGAATGGTGTTTTCCGTTCATCACAGATAAGAGTGAAAGAATGTTCCTTTTCTGTTATGATATAAATCATGATGGATGGAATTCATACTTTTCAGAATAGTATGGTCTTTCAGCTGCAGAAGTTAAAGGGTTGAGAGGGCACATGTGCTTATGTGATGATGTATCATTAAACCTATGAATAATTTTAGCTCTTTTTCTTTAAAAATAAAACAATCTAAAAACATCACTGAGGGACATACCTTTAAGATGTTACTTTGCCATTTGAGTGTCTTTTGATTAATCTTTATAGCACAGTTATGGAGTTTCTAGGGTAAAGAATGATTTAATTCAAGTTCAAAAAAACAAAGGGTTTTAGACTACCAGACCCACCTGTGGAGTTCTCCTGGTGTTTCCAAAGTCTAATAGTTCTTGATGTATAATTATATGCCACATGAAAGCAGGCTGGCAAAGCTTCAACAGGGTGTAAAAATGTGAGCTCCTTTTAGAGCATTCTGCACAAATATCTTTGTGTTTGATTAAAGCGAGTTTTCTTCTCATCAAGCTCAGAGCAAAATAAGCCAAGACCTCCACATGCTCAGCACTGCAGCTTGGCTGTTTATACCTAATCACATTCAATCCTTACTATAGTGAAATGTTCCTGGCAAACTAAAAGAGTACAATATTTTGCTACTTCAAAGATGCCATTACATCAGCAATTTTTCTGCCATCTCCACGATTTTACAACTCTCTGAAATGGATCTGAAGAATAAGACACTATTTCATACATAGATTATCATGGCAGTTTTTCAGAGATGGGATTCAACTTAATTTTAGACTCATCTTGAGAGTAAATAGATTATCTTCACCCACTCCCTATATAGTCAAAGAGGAGACATTACCTGTATAAGACTTTTGTCTTACATACATAATCAGGGACATGTACCCATCAGGTGATTAGAGGTATATTCAGATGCCCCGTGTTTTTTCATCTTTGACAATCTGACAACAGAAGTAGTACAGATGACTAAATTAGACCAGACATCTAATTTCAGGGAACTAAAGTTACAGGTGATAAATCTGACTCTCCATATCTATTTTCAGTCAATAGCCATAAGCAGTAACAGCCATAAATTTTGCCTTACAGGAACATGAGCAATTACTGTTTAGGATTCCTACTGTAACTGGCCTCAAAATAAAAATTATACTTTGTCTGTATTGATTCAGACTCCACTCTATGTACAAACCAACCACTCATTTTTCTCATTTGGAATTATGTTTATTGTTTCTCAGTAAGATCTTTGCTGATGTCCAAACTTTGATTCATTATATGCATTGTATTTCTATTCTATTTTTTTTTTGTTTCTGAAGAGATTATTTCAGTTCAAAGGGACTTAAAATGATCATCTAGTCAAACTACCTGACCACATCAGGTCTGACCAAAACTTATAGCCTGTTATTATGGGCATTAACCAAATACTCTTAAACACTAACATGCTTGGAGCATCTACCACCTCTCTATGAAGCCTGTTCCAGTGCTTGACCAACCACTTGGTAAAGAAATGCTTCCTAATGTCCAGTCTAAACCTCTTCTGGCATAGCTTTGAGCCATTGCCATGTGTTCTATCATGGGATCCCACTGGATCTAAATTAATACATAAACCTTTACATAATACAAAGGAAACAATGATAAAAACAATTCTGAAAGTAATTAATATAAAGTTAAAACCAAGTTTCCCGTTGTCCTCCCATATTCCCAATCAAGAGAGCATGAATCCAAACTGCCTGGTGTATCTTTGAAGATTTTTGTTAACACCAGAATGAAAGGCGTTTGATGGGTGTGCTTTGTCATGAATATGGAGGCTGGCAGCACACTTTGTCCCCACTGCAAATGAGGAAATGGCATCTTTTTCACTTGACATGGTGCTCCCCTTCAATTAGTAAAAGCCATAAAAATCACAGGTTAAGTGTGCATGTACCAGAAGAGTATGTACAGACTGCAACTAGAATTTAAACACTGACAGAACAGGAATATAGCACATAGCACTGTAAGGTTAGTTACACCTTTCAGAGAACTTCTACTCATCATCCTGCTTGGCAGCAGATGGAGGTGAGGGACAGGTTACTTTTGGTTTTGGTACATCATAATGGAGTATGCATAACAGCCATCAGAGAGCTCTGAAGCATTGCACTCAGCACTCGTACCTCTGTGCTGAAGCAATACTTTGTACCACTTCATAGCTTAGTCTTAATTAGTGACATCGTCGAAAAAAATTTATAGGTGTCTATTTTCCCTCCAGACAGATAATTAATTACCTTTCTTTAGTAGATTTATACATAAGGACATGCAGTTTCTTTGTTCTTCGGAATACAAAGAAAAAAGTCTCTGTAAAAGTTTGAATGATTTTTATACACATACAGTTAGCACAAAGATTCATGTAATCAGGAAATATTTACACATACACATAGATGGATACACAAAGGAAGTAAAACGTTGCTTGACTTGGGTTTTCAGAAAGGTTTTTGCTTCTTTTGGATAGTGAAGGAAGGTTTCTCCCTGTTCAAGCTTAGCATTGGCCTACAGGTACAGAACTGGAAAGGCCATGGCTTTGTCCTTTTTACTAGGTCCATAGACATCATTTTTTCCAGTCCCAAAACAAAGCACTGAATAGGGAATGGCAAACCTAAATGGATTAGGTGTGGACTGTGGAAAATCTAGGAAAGATATCATGTCCCTTCATTTGTAAGAGGTTAAAAAGATTAGAAAAATGTTTGCTTGATTGGTTCCCCAGAGGTTTAACAAGGCTTTTCCACAAGGGCAGGTCCTGAGTTCTCAGCTGGTGCAGCAGTGGTGGGACCAATGCCAGGAAGGCACTTAAAGCAGGGCTACAGCACAAATAGAGGGCTGTGTCCTGCCAGAGCAGAGTGAACCATTGCATTCTGAATGGCCAGATCTTCCGGGAATACCCTTGTAGAGAAACTAATGCTTTATTTTCAGAAAATAAAATATTTGAAGGTAGCAGTGGTGAAATGTTCTGTCTTGTGTGACTTTTACTGCTACACCACTTTACCCTACTTGAACAGACTTTACCCTACTTAAATTTTGTACTCTTTCTTATAAAGGAATAAATAATAACTCTTAATGAGCAAAGAGTGAATACTCCCTTAAATTAATTACTAGAAGAAGGAGATCACACAGACATGAAAGTATGAAACTGTGTGGAGTGCAGACAGACTGATAAAAACTTTTTGGCAGAGAAGTGATTTAGGTGTTTTACATGTCACCATGAGCTTTAATTTTGACTACTTAACTGAATGTGGATTTTTTTAATCTTTTTTTCACTAGCTAGCAAAACTTTGTGTTCTCTTTACTGAATAAGACAAGAAAAACCTTACATCTGGGTCCTGAGATTCTCCTTCTCATCTCTCACTAAAGAAAGCAAAGACAAAAAATGTGTTCCTATGTCAATTTTGTGAATTTTTTATTTGTCTTTAGATTACACTCAGTCCTAACAAATTCATCATGTCTTGTACAGAGATTTACTAGGTATTTACCATCTCATAAAAACATTGATATTAATAGGTCAAGGGAATAAATTTCATTTTCTTGGTTTTTCCTTTCAGAAGAGAGGTCAGAGCTACACTGCTTTGGCAGTGTAGAATGAGGATATTTTCCTTTGTATTCATCAAATAATTGGCTGATACACCCACTCAGTATGAATTTTTCTTTAGGATGGGTTTCATGGTTCATCAGCCTGAAGATGATGCAAATCTGTATTTCTCCCTACCAGGAGAATATACCTGGCTGGTTTGCAATACAAGTACTATCTGCTCCACCAATTCTGCTTTGAAAAAAGACACTGAAGTTTACTAGACTGAGAGTACAAGCATCTGGATTTATCAAATGGCAAGACCCGGATTCTAGCTTTTGTCATACGGGCTACTATATGTTTTGCTCCATGTAGCATTCATAAGCAGTAAGGATCAGAAACTGTAATTCCCTGGTCAGATCCTAAATTACCAGTTAGTGCATTGGGAGGGTTTCTTCAATGGGTAAAGAACATGTCATAATTTATCAGAGAATTTAATAGACTTGCCCAAAACTCACTTGGATATCTTGTAGAATTTCATTCTAGAATTATCCAGCATTTTTAATCCGAGCTTTTTGTTCCATTAGTATATAGTAAAGATAGTCTTAATCTTATGTTTCACTCTGGCATAGTATTTCTTTTATTATTGCTTTCAAGCTTGAAATAGCACAAATGAACACAAACACATGGTGAATACCAGCCCATTAATTGGTTTAAACAACTCCTAAAAATACTGCAGAACATTGACTCTTAATGAATGTTGAGATTAGTTTTAATTGGATATGTTGCCTGCTATATATTTGCAAAAGGAAAAAAGATAGATAAGGTGTAGCACAGCCATACACTACTTCTAAATCCAATTATTATATTTTAAAGTATTATATTTTGTATTTAAATTTTATGTAATTTTGTATGTATATACTTATATAATACATTAGGATATTTTCATATATTTTATGCACAGCTATATTTCCTGCTAGAAGAGAATAATCTTTAACCCATAGCTCACACTTATCAACTTAATAACACTTAAGCAGTTTTAGGTATTAAAGAAATGTCAGGCCCTTAGCAGGCATCATGACACTGAGCAAATGCTTAGATTTCTTACCTGATTCCTTGTGTTTCAGGAAAGAGAACTCTTCTAGTCATCCAATGTCACTGTTTACCAGGAGCAGAGAGATGCAAACTCAGCAAGAGAGAGTTTACTAATCTATAACCCCACCCTATATACCTCAGCCCCATAAGGCAATTGATCAGTGATTGGCTAAAGTCCTAACTGGTAGAACCTGGGAAAATCCCTCTGCTAGCAGCTTTTCAGCATCCATAATCCAATGTTGTTCTTTGTGTCTTCCACATTAAATGGTGAATCAGGTTCTTAGAATCAACTATTAGTGACTTCCATTTAGCACTATTGGTTAGTTCTGACTGAGGACCTTACTTGATTTTCAGACCACTGTAATTTTTCCCTCGTTAATGAGAGTTTCATTGTTAGTACTGCTGATTTCTAAAACTGTGCTGAAAAATTACTGTGAGTCTTAAGGTCATGTACAGAGAGAATATTCTCTTTATTGTTTCACATCAGTTGGGCTCAGCAAAAGCAAAACTGCCTGCTATAGATAGGATCTGAGGATTGCAGACTTTTTTGTCTTGAATCCTAAATAAAAATTATGAAGAAAACACAGGAAATCTGTAAGTGTGTTTTCTCTTCATTTTTCAAAGTCATACTTGCTTGGAAGAAGAGTGACATCTCTTAAGGGAATTAGGGTGCCCAGTCTGAGAAATTATTTTCAGTGGAGGGCACCCTTTTGCAATTAATGCAGAACATGCACTCAAATTCAAAGCACAGATTTCCATAGAGAACACTCCCTACAGCAGACCAATGCATCACACAGCATAGTCACAATATGATTACTTCTGCACATATATATGCATAGGTATTATTTTCTTTCTTAACTCCGACAAAAATTGAGTGGAATAAGTATAATACAAGTCTTTGATTCTTTGCATGTATTTCTACCTTAAGATTAAATATTACCTCTTATGTATGTTTTTGGTTGTAATTTACTCCTTTTCAAGGAATTTAATTCATATCCACAACCAGTCTTGAAACAAGCCACCTGAATAAGGTAAGTAGATGGCTGTAATTTAAATGTGTAAGAATGCCATTTTAACAGTCATAGCAACTCATGGAGAATGAAGATTAAATCTGGAGCTTCTTGGCCTTTAATAAAATGTAGATACAATGCTATTGGTCAAAAGTGAACCCTGATTTTGATGATAATCATCCTTTTATGTGTTTGGTAATACCCCATTAGAATTTAGGGTCACCGTTACTCTCTGCCAGAGTTTTATATATTTCTCCTCACTCTCAGCTCTGTGCTAAGCTAAGGTCTGGTCTCAGTCATCTCAGTGCCAAATAGAAATAATACCACTGAACAGAGATGGGGGATACCAAGAAACTGTAAACATCAACTCAACTGTTTGTGCTGTTTCTTCAGGTATAAGTATCTCCACACCTAATAATACCACAGGCACGAACATCTTCCACCTGGTTCTTCTCACTCTAGAGATATGCCTACAGTGAGCAAAGATGAGTGATCCTGGACTTGCTTTGCCTGTGCTCCAGACTAGGCAAAACTGAGCCAGGTGGGGAAGTAGTATGGCTGCATTAGTTCAACACTGCATCCAAGCTGCTACAGTGTCATTGTGTCACCCCAACATGGCATGCTGCTTTCCCATGGGGGCTTTCTGACCTACAATGGGGACAGAGATTTTGCATACAGCTGCCCATACAGACAGGTCCAGGAGCTCTTTGGGTGCATCTCTGTTAATAAATTAAACAGAGACTGGGCAGAGGTGTGAAAGCAGCAGTCTGGCAATTGTGTTTTTATACTGACAGATGAGTTCCTGCACCATTTTGATATGGACAGTCTCTCAAATGACTCCTAGGTACGATCTGGGAACTGGCACAGACCATTCCCAAAGGCAATTTACAAGTAGTCGCCCTGTCTTAGGACCTAGTAAGGTCTGACTATGCCACCTCTGGTCATGGAAGCAGAAAGTATACTGTGACGTTGCTTTAATTAGAAGAAGATACTTAATTTCTGATACCACTCCACCCATGAATTACAAGTCTTGAAACAGCCTCATTCAAAAAGATTCCTTTTTCCTGACAAAGTTGCAACATGTTTTGAGAGTGACTATGCAATGATCTTCTGGCTTTATATACACAGAATTCTCTTTTAGGATCAAAAGCAAGCTATTACAGTCAGTGCCGATTTAAGGAGCTGCTGTAAACCTCACTTCCCCACATCAGTGGAAAGATTCTCATGAATTTCATAAGAGGCAAACTATGTTCCAGACAGCACAGAAAGGTGCAAGGCCCAAAGAAGTCTTCAGGGGAAATACTCTTTCCGCTTACTCCAACAGGAGAAAGCAAGCCCTAGTTTCACATTTCTAATAAATCAAGGTCTAAATATGCACACAATGAATTGGATGTCTCAGTTCACAGGTCAATATATTGGCAGAAGCTTTTCAGCTCTAGTCTAGTTCAGAACATGGCCATAATAAACCTTGCTTTCATTTTAAACTTTTCTGCCCTAACCACAAATCATACCAACTGGGTAAATTGAACTGATAAATCTGTCTCTTTTGTTATTATACTCAATTGATTAGTTCTGCTTCATCTCCAAGGGATGTACATTAAGAAGTACCTTTTTGGTAACTACGTGTAATCTACTGTAGGTTAAAAATATTACTGACCACAAAGGTAAAAGTTTTATCAGATTCACTTCGACAGTACAATAAATTATATTTTCCAGGTTCAGATACAGTCATCACCATTAGGAAATGACTTCCCATTCATCAACATGTCTCTTAAACATTCATGCTTTTTTTTTGCAAAATTAAGGGTTGAAAATGTTTTTTTTACAGTAGGCATCAAAGCCAATTGACTCATAACCACATCCTAGGCGGAGTGATGATTAGGACTCAGTAAGTAAGCTGGAAGAATAAAGAATTCAGTGCCAGGAAAATTATATCTCTATAATACTGACAAAATTGTGCTTTCTCGTGGTAACTTCCCACTGGATATTTGAAAAATTGAGGCACCTGAGAACTGATGCCAGCAAAAGGACTCAGGCAATAGCTCCGTTGTGTATGGCAGAAGTTTCCTTGCAGGAATGCTGCAACCTTAGCATTTGTGCCTGTTTATGAAATCAAGTACTGTGAATGAGATGTTCTTCAGAACAGGCTACAAAACCCATTTTATCAACTGACATTTTGAAGACAGGTTTAGAAAGCACTAGAGAGAACTGTAATCATTACAGTAGGGAATTACTGTTGAGGTGGAGGAAGAAAGTGAATGAGGTTTGTGATGGATTATCTGAAATATAAAAAAAATATAAAAAAAATGCTCACTTTGAGTATAATTGTATTTTCTTGTGAAAGCCTTTTGGAGGCCTTTATAAAATCAAGCAAACATAGAGAAATAAAATCATAGATTGGCTAGGAGTTTTTGCTCATCATATCATAGATTGCCAGCAGCAAAACTTGAAAAGTTAAACTCTAGTTCTGTGATGAAAACTGACCTTACTTCACTCTCAGTTTTCCATTTGCACTATTTACAGTAGCAGTTACTGAAGCTTTCCAAACATATAGTTGCAGAAGCAGATGTTTTGAAGAAACTAAAAGAATTTACAGCCTCAACTGAGCTCCCTAAAAGAAGCAGTTAAAAGAAGGACCCAGTTATCAGCCAATATAGCCCTCAGGTTATTCCTGTCTCCAGGCTGCTCTGAATTATTCCAACCTATAATGGGACTCTAGAAGTCAGAAAGTTCAAACTAGTTCCAAGCACAGGGACAAATCAAGCCTTCTCTCTTCAGCATTACAGTCATTCTTGTGAGACAACCTGTCCTATAATCAACAGTGATTGCTGTGTGGAAACCCCTCATCAGGAATGAAGTTATTTTCTTTCTGCCCTTGCTGCTGAATGAGCATGTGGGAGTAATGGACAGAGAAGTCTTGCCCTAGGACATCATATGGTTCTTCTGCAGATTCAGGCCTTATCAGCAGAGAATACACAAAAAGAAACAAGCTTGTTCTGGAGCAGAAAATCCATTCTCACTCCTTTATTAAATGAGCATATCAGTCTCCTAATACATGAATTTAGGTGGAAGATCACCTAGGGTCAGATGGACATTTACATTTCTTTTGTCACTGGAGTTACTGCACATCTGTAGTCAGCAGCATCCACCTTGGCACTCATTTGCATCAGCGATTCCCATAAACAGCGTGAGAAACTTAACTGTCAGTCACAATGATGTTCTCAGCTCTCTGGAGCCTCATGCATGTGAGGCCAAGAGAAGAGATGTGCAACACTCACACTGTGCTGACATCACAAAGTTGGCATCTACAGCAGCATTTTGTTCAAATCTAAGATGCATTTTTAAACCTGTGGTGAGTTGGCCTTGGCTGAATGCCAAGTGCTCACCAAGTCACTCTATGGGTCCCCCTCATCAGCTAGGTAGAGGGAGAAAAAATACAACAAAAGGCTCACAGGTTGAGATAAGGACAGAAAGATCACTCAGCAATTACCACCATGGGCAAAACAAACTTGACTTGAGGAAATTAATTCAATTTATTACCAATCAGATCAGAGTAGGGTAATGAGAAATAAAAATAAATCTTAAGAACACCTTCCCCTTATACCTTCCTTCTTCCTGGGCTTAACTTTATTTCAAGTTTTCGCTACCTCCTTCCTTCAAACAGTCCAGAAGAACAGGGAATGGAGGGTGTGGTCAGCTCATCACATGTTGTCTCCTTCCTCCTCACACTCTTCCCTTGTTCCAGAGTAGGAACCCTCCTGTCTTGGAGCCAGCTGGCATTGACTCCATTGGACGTGGGGGAAGCTTCTGGAAGCTTCTCACAGAAGCCACCTCTGCAGCCCCCCTGCTACTGATAACTTGCTACATAAACTCAGTACAAAAGCAAACCTCTGAATCCTGCCTGTGTACTCAGAGAGGTCTCAAAGCGTACAAACTGGATTCCAGTCACATTAAACCAGACCATAAAATGAGGAACAGAGGAAGCTTACTCCAGCCTTGAATCAGCATTTGATGCAGAGAAACAGACACAAGCAAGTCTGAAGGAAACCCAGTGAAACAAATGCAGTGTGTTTATCAGGTCATCAGCACCATGTCTCTAGATCTGCTCCTATTGCTCTGTAATCCTTGCTAATGCCAGGAGCCAGCCCTTGTCAACGGATATCCCTTAGTTCTCTGTCTTTCCATATTCTTTATACATACCCACGAACCTAAACAGGACAACATCATCCCTCATGCCTACTGTCATTCGCAGACAACCTTTCCTTATGCTGGAATCAACCAGAGACAACATATGGGCATTTTTATTCCAGAAATTATTTCACCAAAAGATATATTTCTTCTCAAAATTGCTACATTTCATAAGAAACATATTATGTTTTAGAAGAAAATCTTAATTTTGCTTTTTTTTTTATCACTATTTTATTACTATTAAATAGTAAAGTTGAAGGAGTTAAAAATATTTTCATTTTGCTAGTTTATGTATTTCTATTTTATATATTAACACACTAGTTTTACAAGACATGGAGAGAAATATTGTTGTGTTAAACATGAAGAGAATTCACATTGAATCATGTAACAAAACCAAAAATGTTACAAACTTACTGAAAGTCTTTCCTCTGCCGTTTCATATGGGAAGAGGTAACACTAGTTTCAGTTAAAACTGTAGGTTTCTTATCCAAAACACTATATTTTCAGTGAATAGAACTTTGTCTTCTCTTTATTTAACACTACATGCACTAAATAGATAATTTCATGCCACCTTATTTAGTTTATTAATTTAATTTTCTTCTTATTTCAAATGTGCTTAGAAAATTTTAACTACCTTTAACTACCTCTCTAAAAAACCCTTCTGGCTGAGCAACAAAATCACCATTCAAACTCCTTTATCCAGTCCATCTTTTCCACTATTTCTTCATCACCTTCTCACTAGTATTATTACTGGGCACAACTGAACTGATGTTCAAATAATAAAAAATGCTGAATTATGGAGATCTGACATGTAATACAGTGGTTTTGAATGTTTAATAAAATTGGGGGTTTATTATTTTGCTTTTTTTCTGCCAGAACTTTCATCAAAGCTGAGACCATTGGGCAAGAATAAGTGTTGTTTAAATCATCTCTTCTGCAAAATAAATTGTGCTTTAAAGATAATTTTCCTCTCTTCTCTCACTCAATATAAACTTTGTTGATTTTTCAAGGCTAAATGAAATTCTTGAACACTAAAACCACAGAAAGAGTTCAAAAGAGAGAAAGACTCCTATGAAGAAGTAAAATAAATAGATGCTGATCATTTTTGAACATCTGTCTTTCCTACGGCTGCCTAATTCGATGTTGAGATACTTTGTGGATGTTGAGATAGAGGATAGCTTTATTTGCAACAACATTCAAGGTCAAAATATTTGTTTAATTCTACATTAGAACTAACCCAAAACTATAGATGCAGGTTTGTGAAGAAAACACACAATGAAGAGATCAAATTTCCAACATTTTGTGTTTTGTGACTTGACACTAGTTGTGCATTGATGGTGTTCTGTTGAATAAGTATAAGGAAGTCATTTTGTTTTCTAATATTGTGGCTAATATTTAAACGTTTATTCTTTGATTGCCAAGAGACAGTATTCTTTTAAAATATAATAAATTTGTCATTTAAATTCTATTGCCCTTTGTAATTCATGTAACATCCAACTAAGTATTGCATTAGGGAGAGATGAATCTAGAGTAAGAAACAGTATGTTTTAGATCTCCTAGGCAAAGTCACAGAATCACAGAATGTTAGGGGTTGGAAGGGATCTCTGAAGATCATCGAATCCACCCCCCCTTCCAGAGCAGAACAAAATTAGAGCACATCACTCAGAAATGCATCCAGACAGGTCTTGAAAGTCTCCAGAGAAGGAGACTCCACAACCTCTCAGGGGACTCTGTTCCAGTGTTCTGTAACCCTTACAGTAAAGAAGTTCTTCCTTATGTTGAGGTGGAACTTCCTGTACTTGAGCTTGAATCTATTGCCCCCTGTCCTATCACAAAGCAAAAGTGAAAAGAAGTTATCCCTGCCTTCTTGACACCCAGCCCCTATGTATTTATAGACATTCATCAGATCCCCTCTCAGTTTTCTCCTGTCTGGACTAAAAAGCCCCAGGTCTCTCAGCCTTTCCTTGTAAGGCAGGTGTTCCAGTCCCTTAATCATCCTCGTAGCCTCCGTTGGAGTCTCTCTAGAGCTCTGTCCCTCTTGAACTGGAGAGCCCAGATCTGAACCCAATACTCCAGGTGAGGTCTCACTAGGGCAGAGTAGAGCGGGAGGAGAACCTCCCTTGATCTGCTGGACACACTCTTCTTAATGCACCCCAGAATACCACTGGCCTTCTTGGACACAAGGGCACATTGTTGTCCCATGGGTAACTTGTCTATCAGGACTACAAGGTCCTATTCCACAGAGCTGCTTTCTAGCAGATTGCCTCCTAGCCTGTACTGGTGCATTTTATTGTTCCTTCCCAGCTGCAGGACTCTGCACTTGCTCTTGTTAAACCTCATTAGGTTCCTCTTTGTCCATCTCTCCAGTCTGTCCAAATCTTGCCTTCAAGTGAATAAGCCAATCCTCCCAGTTTCGTGTCATCAGCAAACTTGCTGAGAAGGCAATCTGTCCTGTCATCAAGGTCGTTGATAAAGATGTTCAACAGGACTGCACCCAGCACTGATCCCTGGGGGACTCCACTAGTTACAGGTCTCCAGCTGGACTCTGCACCATTGATCACCACTCTTTGGGTTCTATTGTGTAGCCAGTTTTAAATCCATTTCACTGTCCATTCTTCTATCCCACAGTTCCTGAGCTTAAGTCTATGACTCTCCTTCATGTTGTCAGATCTAATGTAATCAGTCTTTCCAAAGTGTATTACTTCTATTCCTTTATTGCTGACTTTGACTTTCTGTCATATACAACACAATCTTTGGCATTACAAAAATACCCAACAAAAACCCACTCTCTAGAAAGACTGATATTTACATTTTGGGAAATGCCAGACCCTTACAGTGCGCTCATTTATGTTAGATTCTTATTGATACAAGTATTCAGCATGAACTTTGCCGAAGAGGAGATATCTAACACAAGGCTCTTAGTTTCATCTAACCTGAATTTCCTGAGTCCTTTTCACTGCCATCCAACCTTAGGTAACACGCCATGACTTTCTAATGATCACTTGATATAAGCCTGAGTTCTTGTGAAGACTTCCAGATGACTGTTGAGGTGTACATTGTTGTATTATACATTATACATTAAGAATGTCTCCAGCTTTCAACTGTATGGGAAATCAAGAGATCAAATTGCCACTAACATTAGACACTTCAAAGATGTGCTTAGATTGGCATTTTGGTTTATTGACAACAGGACAGCTACCTTCAGTAAAAGAGAAAGAGGTACTGCTAGATTTTGATGCAGATTTTAAATGGCTTGATACATATTTAGATATCTTAACTGTCTGTACAGAGATCCCTAAGTGTCTAAGCTCCTAAATTAACCTTAGGTTAGATGTAATATTAGGGTGACAGTAAACTGCTCCTAAAGCTTTCTGAGATTAGTAACTCAGTTTAGTTTCACATGCTGAAGATGAAGCTTGAGTCTCAAGTATGCCTGAAGTCACTTCCAGCTCAGTATTTAGCAATGTCTTGATTCTTTTAGAAACTTGTCACTACCTTCAGAATAGTCCTCTTTTCATGTATCTTACTAGATGAGGGACATCTGGGTTCTGTCTGGAGAGGTGTCACCTGTGGAGTTAAAACCTGGTTTAACTATTAGACTATTCTGCCATTGTGCCAGCATTTTGCAATCAAACCAATGATGCTGGCATTTGTTTCTTGTACTACATGCATGAATAGATGCCTCCGAGGAAACAGGTTCTATGTGGATCTCCTCCAAACCCTAGACTATAGTGGAATTTAGGCAGAACATTTCTCTCTCTAGTCAAGACATGCATTAAGTATACAATTTTAAGCACACAGAAAATTTTAAGACTGATAAAGCAGGTATCCAAAACATGTAGACAGTTATGAAAAGAGAGGACCAACAGCAGAGACCAATTTAAATCTCTTCCTTGAATTCAAGGATGCTATAATGAAAGATATAGTCTCTCTTGTCAACACTGTCCTCTTAAAAAATGTATATTTATGCTGTCAACTCTTGGATTAATCTTGAGTCTTGTCAAACAAAATATTTTGACCTCAGGCTTGCTATTCTCTTAGTTTATATTTTGTCCTGAAGAAAGATTCTGCAGGATGCCTACTTTGTTCTCCTTTTTGATCATAAGCAGTGTGTGTCTTGTCATTTGGTCTGACTCTTCTTCCTCTCTGTAATTTCCTCTGCTACTCTGTAGACTTTTTCTTAGGAGAGTTTAGAACTGAATATTGGGTGAATAGAAGCTTACCTACAGCCGATGATCAGTGTTAGAAATTACTTTTGAATCTACTCATCTCAGCCTCCTCCTCTTTTGCCACTTGCCATTACTGCTATTATGATTGCTTATTGGTTTTGGTTTTGGGTTTTTTTTCGTTTAGCATTTTTTTCCTTAAAATCTGTAGTAGTGCAATAGAGAAGGCAAAATGCTAACTGCAGGCAAGAGTTAAAAACAGACCTGCCTTGCTGAAGTCAGCTAACATAGCAACACAAGAACTGCTGTGTTTGGTCAGACTGAGATCACCTAGCCCAGCAATGGAAGCCTAAAAGAAAGTGCAAAAACACAAGAACTGCTGGTTCCTCAAAGACTATGTTTCACCCTCCATTAGTCAGCATCTTAAAGACTTTGTAGTGGGTCTGGCTGAGCTACTTTTCCCCATCCAGCCCTCATACTGCAGTACTGGGAGCTGGAGGGTGTTGATAA
>WUAM01000323.1:25811527-25822346 GCA_024336885.1 Actenoides hombroni
GGGGGGCAAGATGGGGGAGGGGATACAGCCGACCTGAGCTGACCAGTGGGATATTCCATACCATATGACGTCAGCTCCACTATAAAGGGAGAGGGCAGGAGGAGGATGGGGGAGCATTCTGCTTTGTCCTCCAAGCGGCTACTGCGTGTTCTGGAGCCCTGCTTCCTGGACTCAGCCCGACATGGCCTATGGACGGGAAGTAGAGAATAACATCTTATCTATCATAACCCACGGCTCCTTGCATCTTATTCTCTCCCTGCATGCCATGCTGATGGGGGTTGGGGGGAGTGATAGAAGGGCTTGGTGGGCACCTGGTGCCATGCCAGGGTTGATCCACCACAGACTTCTTCAGGCAGAGGTGATACTGTTATAGTTTTAAGTGTTGAGATTTTGTAGAGGTACTGCAATCAAGAGTTTTGTGAAATCAACTGCTCAAAACTTCACTGCAAAATATACATATTTAATACTGTTAAAGTAGCTCATGATTTTACTTTTTATTATATTGTTGCACTTCTGCTTTTATGATTTACCTAAAAACCCAGAAGAATTGAAAAAAAAATTAATTTTCTTCAACTTTTTTTTTCAATAAGCCATGCTGGAATTCAAAATAATTTTTCAATTGGAAATTATTTATTTTGTTCCTTGGGAAGATTACTTTAAACTTAAAAGTATATTAAATTGACACAAAGCAAAACAAAAATACATTTCAAGTCAAATTACATGTTTTTTAACCCTGAGTTTGAATTTTCTGGCAGTTATTCTCAAGTCTCAGATCAAAAGCCTTCAGTAAATGATGAACACTCATTTACAAAAGGTCTTTTCATACTGAAAAATTGATTTGTCAGTCAAATAACTTTTCATTACTTTACACTATGTTTGCATAGCTACTATTAAGATTCATCCTACCCATAATAAGCAGCTATGTTATGCTGTGGATGCATAATCTTGCTGGGTTTAACATTCACAAAACATAGCATTTTTTTCCTCTACTTTGATAAGTTTGGATGATGGATTTCAAGGGGAAAATAATACTGTCCTCAATCTTAAGAAGTAAAACCTTCCTTATGGTATCTGTTCTGAGTAGAAATGGTTCTTCCCTTCTTTTAATGTCCTTGCTTATTCATGGAACATGGTGGGAAATGCCAATTCAATTATGTCACTTCAAACTCTGTTCCATCTTTCATTCTCCTCCAGTGAGCCCAAATCCCTGTAATTTACCTCCATCACTGCACTGGTCTGAAATTCTCAATCAATCCATTGTTTTCTACACAACCTCTTCTCCTTCTCTTTCAGTTGCTGTTTCTATGCATTCCTTCCTATCATGTTTTTCCATTCCAGGAGCTGCACTCTTGCCTTTTTCCCCTCTCTCATCTAGTCCATGCCATTCAATTTTGGGGGGAGGCAAGTATAACTTTCTAAGAACCTTAGTTGCTTTAGCAGTTGGCAGTCTTGTGGACTCCACTTAAGCATTTAAGACAAGACAAAAGGGTGTGACAGGAAAGGGGGCAAGGCAAGGATGAAGACATCTCATATGGTATCCACCAGCTTTCTGTAGCTTTGGGCTTTGGAAATAACATGTTTCAGTTTGATCTGTGAAGGTAATAGTAGAGCAATATTTATGTACTAGTAATTACACTACTCTATTTCCTTCCCCTCCCTAACAGCATAGCTATAGTTTATAGTCTGTCAGTGTTTCCATTACAAAGTCCATTTTTCAGAGGTCAATAATTCAGCCATTTAAGACAGCATCAGCTCAAAACTCGATATACAAGTTGTCAAAGACTCTTAATTCACTTTTTATCCTCATGATGGAAGGGAAACATTTGTTGGGACGTTTTTCTTGGTAATTTATGACACTTTTTTTTTTTAATTTTTCAGGTAAACCTTGACTTTGCCTCTGAAAATGAAATGTTGCAGATAAATTATCACTAATGTGGGTTAAACCTTTCAAGAATTTTTAAAGTAGAACTAAACATCCAAAATATCCAGATAAAAAACATAGCTACCAAGCAGTCAGTGAAGAGAGTTTTTGTCTTTTTTCAGAGTGCAGATTATATTTGTCCTAACTGCTGCCCCACTGGTAAATAGCATGCTATAAGTCTTCTACGAAGAACATGTTATGCACAAAACAAGGAGAATGAAAGGGGTCCCATTCTGAAATTAGGCCATTTGGTGCAATTCCATTCAAGTGCTGAACTTGGAAGTGCCACTCTGTGCCACTGTAAATTAAATTCCATGCACGAAACACAAGTGAAGATGCTTCTGCCACCCACAGAAACTCTTTTTTGTTCCATTAGGGTCCCATTAAAGCATGAACTCAAGTGGAAACATCACTGATCTCTAATCTTTACTATGGTAAAGGTGTACTTTGAGAAATAAGGATTTATTTCTACCATATCTGAAGAGACACCTAGATCTAGCAGTGTGGTCACTGATTATAGTCACATTTGCTACAGGATGGTTAAGGACTCTCTGGAAGCGGGGGTCCCTTTTATAAGCACTTTTTTATAAGCATTTTTATGCCAAAATATTTTCAAGCACAAGGGGATATAGCACAATAGCAGTGAATGATTTTTTTGGTTTCTCTGCATTGACAAATTAAAAAGTCAATGCAAACATACAGGCTTCTATTTCTAAGAAGCAATAACATTGTCTGTAGTGTTATGACAAGGGAAAGAGGACAGGTGACCCTTCAAATCTTCCAAGCAAGGAAAAAGTCTTTGATCCACTTGGAGTTCCTTTTCCTACCAACCCACACCACAGTGTGACAGTAAAAGACAAACAGGCACAAACAAGAAGAAAACTGACTGAATAAATTATTGTGTTCTGTTGCAGGATTTCCCTCAGCAATTTAATGCCTGTGTACATTGTATTTCTTATTATAAAGATTATATTAGACAATAATAGACTATGCTGCACAGTGAAACCATGAAATAATAGGTGCTTATTTTGCATTCACTATTGTTTCAAGAAAACAAAACAAAACAAAACAAAACCAACCAACCAAAAACCTGAAAAAGTCCTTTATAAATGAAAAAAAACAGTAAGAAGTGCAAATAAGCAGAGACTGAATTTGTTCTCACTAACCACAAAAAAACCCCAAAGTTCGTATGTTTAACTTATAACCAGTATACTGAAGGCACATCTATTCTTCTTTACCAAAAATTAGCTTAATTAGACAAAAAATGCAAGTCTGTTTTTTGTTGTTTGGTTTTTTTTCCAACTAGTTTTAACTTTCACTCAGCCTTGAAGTGCCAGTTTGCACATGCACCAAGACACAGTCATCTGGAGGAACACCAGTGAGCCTTAGAAATATTGTGCATCTGCTTCCTGAGCCAACCCAAACACTTTCTATTCTGCACTTTCTCATTGCAGTAATGTGCTTCCACGCAAGAGCTATAGGACTTCAGGCGGCTGGCAGCCTTCCTCAGAGCCCATCTGCGTATTTTGGCATAGAATTTATTAGCTCACTATCATCCAGCCTCGCCTTTTGAGATATGCTGTAAGTCACAGAAGAGATGGAGATATTGTATGTGAGCTGTATGCAGCATTGTGCAACATGAAATGATCCATCACAATTTTCCAAACCTTTGAAAACCCCATAGCAGAAGTAGACTACCACTGTCAGATGTGATTTAGCCTTCATATGATTTAATTTGAAAAACACTGAATAAATATGTATTCATATTTACTTACGGTTCTCATAAAATTTAAGTAGAAGTAATCTGTAAAAAAAAAACCAAAACAAAACCACCTCAAAGTAAATGGTTTCAATTTTTTTTGCAGTACTTTGTTGGAAAAATACCTTACTTTTTTTTTATACCAACAGTCATCAAAGGAAAATGCCAATAAAACCTATGAAACATTCATTTTTAGTAAATGCTAACCAGAAAATACCCTAATTAGCTCAAGTACTATTGCACTTCACATAAAAATCTATAGATGGTATCACAGAATGCAAACTGTCATAGTTCAGTTGCAAAATCCCAGGGAAATGTCAGAGCAAATTTCAAAACAGAAAAAATTCCTTCTGTACTTAGACAGAGTTAGTTCATGTCAAAGCATTGTGGGCAGGAAGTTCCATTCTCAGTAGGATTTTATTAGTCTTTATAGTTCATATTCATGCTGTCCAGAATTTATAATTGTGGAAAGTATGACTCTCCTCTGAAATTACTAACCAAAACTTTTTTCCACTTTGAATAACTTATTCTCACTCAGTATTAGTATCTGAAAATGTATGTATCTAATCTAGGAAGTTGTTTAGCCTTTTTCCCTTCTCAGAGGACAGAAATAGATCCATGTTCTTCATTTTAGCTGTATAGTACCCTTCCCTTATGAAAGAGTAGATCTTTCTTCAGTGGTAACTGACTTCTCAACTAACCAGAAAGTTTAGATTAGGTACTTAATTGTAAGGCATGTAAAGTTATGTGAAATTAATCACATGTCTAATTAGATTGGTTTGTATTAACTTTGTTCCTCTAATCACTACATGAGAACAAGCATGTCTCCCATTTGAGTGCCACAACACAAACTTTTGGCCAATGTATTACTACTTCATCACTTTGATGCCACCTTCATCATTTACGCAGATTAATAACCATGTAGTTCAAAGCTTGTTGCAGATGTCCAATGGCATTATCTCAGGTATAGCCCACATCTTATACCTACTTTGGCTGCTCAAATGATCCCTTTGCTTGATATGCCCAGGAAGCTGTATGTTAGCCAATGTGTGCAAGTGAACACAACAGCAAACATAACAAGTGTAACATGTCCAGGGTACACAGGACTCACCAATAACACACTTTGCACATGCACAGTCCTGCTTATGTGAGATTTCTAGGTATACAGCCCAGACTGTCAAAAACTAATCTAAGAGGTTCTACTATCAAGATGACACAGAAGTGCCTTTTGTGCCTCGAAGTGGGATTAACCAGCAGAAAGGACAAATTTAGCAGTTCTATTCATGTATAAATTCATAAACTACATTGTCTTGCTCAAAAAGAATTGACTTAAAGCCCATTTAGAGTATATTGATTAATGTTGTAGCTCAAACACGGGGCAAATTTTCAAATACAGGCTTGAATAGTCTTTATTTCAATACTAACAATTCTGTGTGACACAGAATTAAATAATTTATAAAAAAGAAAAGGTTAGTCAAGCTGAAGACTATGTATCTGAGCATGGCCAAGGATGCTTAGCAAGTCACACGAAAAGCAGATCAATTAGATGGTGAAACTTCACCAATATGTCTCCACACCTTCCACCAAGTTGTAGCTCAGTGATTTCATCAGTCAGAGGTAATACCCTTAGCTTTAAATGCACATTTCTTGGTCAAATCATGACATAGAAGATTTACCAAAATTGTACTGGGTCGTTTTCTGCACACAGTATTCCTCTAGAGTGTTCATTTCCACATGGTTGCAAACTATATTAGTAGTAAATGAGAGAGAGTTTGATAGCGAAAACTCCACCTGGGGCCAAGAACACAGGAGCACAGGTTGACTCCAGGTAGCACTTTCTGATTTATGGCACATAAGACATTGCCCCTGGGAGAATGAGACCATCCATTTCTATAAATTCACATAAAACTTACTGAAGATATCTTAAGCTTAGGTAGCTTCAAACCTCCTCAGGCAGTGAAAAGTTTGTATAAGCAAGAGTTTCGACCTTTGGAATATTGGGGAAAAGAAATAAGAGTATTATTCCAGATTTTTGAGAGGAGGAGAAGTGAAGGTCTGTGTTTTAGTAGCTGAGCAATACCTGACACTAAGATTAAAGTTTACAAAAGAGCAGGAACTTCTAGTATAAATCTGTTAGTCCATTTTCAGCTTGCAATGCATTATCTCTGCAGTTTCAGCAATCAAGATCTGCTTTATGCATTAGTCGAGGAAAAGCTTTGTAGCACTTTTGTGGTTAGATTCCAAGTACAATTCTTGCCTTTACACTGACGTGCAAATTCCTAGTCAAGATTCTGAATCTATTGTATTCAAATCTGTAAAACACATCAAGACCTTTCCTTCAGGAAGGACATTATGAAACTCTTTGCTGTTGAGACATAGGTTATATTTCAAGGCTACTATAAGCAACAACATCTTTTCAAATTAGCTCCTTCGTGTCTGACTCTATTCAGTGCTGTGCTGCAATTGTCCTCTTGCCTTGGGAGCTTTCTCTTCCTTTGGAAACATAGAGGATACAATAGGTAGTACATCTACATTTTCTAAAATGGTCAATAATCACAGCCCATTGCTGTTGGGAATGGTAAAGTAACCTGTCCCCAGTTTGGAAATATGGGTTCCTATAGATATTGGCAGTGAGAAATTGCAGTGAGATAGCAGGGCAAAGTCCAAAGGAGAGCTACCACCTTCCACATGACTGTTGCTGCTTCTGCAGATCTTTCCTGAAAGCTACTTTTTTATCCATAACCCATTAAAAATTGTTTGCATGGTGTGTGGTGGCTGCCACTTCCCATGCTATACATCGTGTTCTTATTGATGCCTTTGTCCTAGTGATGGTTTCCTACACCTTTCAAGGCTTAGGTTGCCAACTCTGTGATGAGGGTAATCTTTTCGTTATGAGATTGTACCTAGCATAGCAGGGTCTTGATTCCTGTTGTGGCTCAACAAAGTTACCAACACCGTACTAAAAAATTTCACATTGGTCCAACTGAGCTCACCTGCAGAGTGAGCCTGGTTCCACAGAGAATACAACCTAAAGCTGTGTTTTTGTTCCTCAGTTCTTTCACATACATGTCAGCTGCACATTCAAAATCTATGCCAAGGTCTTCCTACCATGTAACATTCCCCTACTCTATCTTCTGCAAAAAACTGAGCAGCAGCCACTGAAAAGCATTCATTTCCTCTTTTCATTTATCTACCTGATACATTGGCAGAGTTATCCCAGAATGAATACACATTACATAATTTTTTATGGCAGTGCTCACCACTACAAACTTTATTTATATGTATGCAAAAAGGCCTGTGACACCAATTTTACTGTGAGGCTCTTCCATTTGTGTTTACTTTGTAAAGATATAAATGACAATATGATAAGCTGCAGAAGATCAGTGCTTTAAAAGTGCAGAGTAAAATGAGGTTTACTGGAGAATCATCATCATTGAACTTCACTGAATATCTTAATATATAATAAATATATATTTGTTTCTATACTAAAAAAGGATATTCAGTTTTTACATACCTTTCATTGTGATAGAATTCTTGCATAGATCTATCCACACTGATGATGATACTGATTCCTATTTTGCAGTTGGTTAAATGTAAATGTTAAATTGTTGTCCTTCAAAAAAACAAAAAGCTGTTTTTCCTGAATCATCTAGGGGAAAGAAGTTTGTAATTATGTATGACTATATTTGCATGATGTCTTCTAACTACAATACTAAGCACATTAAGAAAACATGCACTATATACAAGAGTTGGAAAAATCAAAGTGAACCAAAGCTGAGTTAAACAAATAAACTTTCATCAAGAATCTGACTTCTAAAAAAGTACATAGAGATGTGATCAAAGCTGAAAATGAAATCACTTCAATTTCAGTTCAAATAGACTTACTAATAAAGTGCACACACTTCAAATGATTACTACATGATATGCAAGTTCCTGTAAAAATCAACTAGTGCAAATATTTGTGTTTGATGCATCATAACTTCCTGGAATGTTCCTCTGATTTTATGGCCTTGTACATATTGTATTTTTGTCCTTCTGTCACTGAGACTTGGCTAGATGAGAATAATTATTGTTCAGCAATCATTTTTTTGCTTTCAAAATGTACAAATCAGAGTTTGTGAGTCATAAAAAGCTACAATATGTGCATTTTTCAAATTATCTATGAATAATAGAATAGAAAATCTGGAACTCTATAGTTTTTAGTTTTGTGTTACTTCATTTGATGTCATTAATAATGGTAGCAGTTTTTACCATAATGATTATGATTGTGTTTTGTACTAAGAACAATCTTCTTTTTTCTTATATCTTTGATCTCCTGCATCAGGCAATTAATTTTTTTTTTTAATTATTATTATTTTTAGGTTTTTATGACTTACTGTACTGGTCATGCCATCCTTGTCTTCTTTCTAAACCTTTTATTCTTCATTTAAAATTCTGCTATTTTGTATTCAAACTGAAACCACTACCGCTGTTTATTTTTCTGAACTTCCCTCCCCAGGGTACTTATCCGGTCCTCGCTATCAAAAAACAATATCCACTGAAGTCAATGAGAAAACAGCAAAGTCTGCTGATTTCCAAGAGTGGTTTTACTTTGCAAAGCAATGTACATTATTGATGTTGAACACATAAATGATAGTCACAGTGTGTGCTCTTAGCTGTGTGGGTATCAAAGGCAACTTTCAATACTCTCCAGTTCATTTAGGATTTCAGAAACAGTATTTGTCTGACATGGTTGCTGCATTTCAAATACCTGAGGACATTGGAAGGTATGTTTCTCACCTCATTATATAGACAAAACACCTGGCTTTGCTGAAGGTCATATCAGGGTTGTATTGCCAAAAATAATTGACTGAGGATAGAAAGAGTCTGCAGGGTTTCTGCACAGTCCCAGTCAGGAACAGGGACGGAAAGAGGAGCTATCCTTAAAGCTATCCACAAGCAGAATGGTCTGTATGCAGAGGAGATAGCAATGCCAAGGAGCAAGAGGACTGGAGACAATTTTTAATAGAGAATCACTATCTAATTATGACTTTAACATCAATTTTTTTACCAAAGCAGATCAATAATTTCACACGTAGCTCTGGTCAGTAAGGTATTCTATGATATTTAGCACCTGAGAACATTATATTTCTTTCAGGACAAAAAATATGTATATTTGTCTATATTTGTTTAATATCTAATCATAAAACATCTTAGTCTTGAGTACAGGCTGTGGTTGTTTCTGCAGCAGAGATATTCCACTCTAATTATAATTACTGTGCCACTGGCAGCAGATGAATGCAGAACTACAAGCTTCAGTTCATTGTTGATTAACAGACTTTCAGTTCATTGCTTCCTCTTCTAGAAAACACTGAGATGCACCACCAGAATATGATTATTCTACAGTGAATAGGCAGATTTATTTTTCAGAGCGTGAATGTACTTTAGATTTTTGCTACTGCTCAGCAAACATCCTGTAGTGCTGTACAACTGGATACTAGAGAAAATGTTAAGTCAGCACTTAGGAAACAGACTGTGTAGTATTTACAGACTTAGAGAGTTTGGTTCAGCAAGTGCTTTGCAGCTGTTAGTAACAAATATGTAATGAAGACCATTCAAAAATTGACAGCTGCCTTAGAATAGCATCTTTGCTGTACTCAGATCCAATGTTTCACCATAACAATTTTTTGGCAAGTTCTTGTCCCCCATGTACCCAGAAATGTTAACCTTTGAGAGAAGTACTCCTGCCTTAGACAACTTTATCTACAGAAGAACATGGTTACTGTAGTAGATATATTGTAACCAGACTGAGAGTAACAAAAGCCATTCAGCAACAGTATGTCACAGGAGACCCTGAGTATCAACTCAGATTTCTAAGCTATCTTAAAACCCAACTTCATCCTTATTACAATTGTTACCACTGCTCACCAGAGTAAAACTAGCTCAGATATTCATATATTAGGTACAGGCACAGCACTGACTGCCGTACAAACACATCCTGTATACCATATTATAACATTGGAAGGTATGTATGGCTTTGTACCCGACATGACAGCTGGTTCTGCTCATTGCAGTGGGGAATGCCTCTAGACTGTGTACAGATTTTCTGGCTCATAGTTCATAAGCAAATTTCAGGGTCATTTGGTGCATGCAGGCAACTCATGGAGGGTTGTGCAGGTGACTCAGCCTTGATTTTCTTGTCTATGGCCCTATCTATGCATAGAGAGCACATGGGGGGCTGTGCAGATGGCTCAGCCTTGAGTTGTCCATAAGCCCCAGGCCAAACAGGTCAATACTGCACCACACAAAGAACTGAAACCTGAGCTGAGCCCTGCAGTTCCTCAACAAATGGTATGTCCTGAGTCTCAATTGAACCCACTATTCGGTTTCCTGAGAAAGTAAAATAAAAAGAACCTGGAGGGCTTCAGTGCTGGTTTTAGACAACAACTTTCATGTATCCGGACAGCATAATCCAATCGGACGTAGTTTTTCCACAATCACCTGGGGAGTTTCATCCACAACCGTATGTATTCAAACTGTATAATCAGAACCTAAACCAGGGGATAAAAGTGCTAAGGTTTAGCTTAGGTTTTTGGAGTTGCCTCTCCAACACACTTGTATGGAGATCCTTCCTTCTTGGGTCAGGACATCTGCCAAGGTGACTTTTCTAAGATTGAGAACCCTTACCTGGAGTGGTAAGTGAATATTTAACATGCTGTAAGTTTGCAAACATGAGTGATTAAGTAACTCATGTATAATATTTAGCATGATTTCTAATTTGTTATAGTATATCCTTTCTTTTAAGTTGTAATAGTGCGTTCTTCCACTGTATCTATAAAAACCTGCATTAGTGGCATATTAGACTTCAAATAGATGGTTTGCTTGGGCCTTACAGTTAAACCTGTGAGCTTAAATAAATCATTTGCTTAAACCTCACAGTCCAGCCTCTTTTCAACAGAGACTGCAATACTGTTAGTATCTGCAAACATATTCTATTTAATCACACATAAAGGGTAAATAGGGCAGTCTTGCTGATGCCAAGATAACTATATCTTCTTCTAGTAAATAAGAAACAGCCACAGTAGAATGCCTTGCTCTCCTCCCTTGCATAGAGAACCACTGCCAGGAGTTTCCCAGGTTTGAGTAAACTGTTCTCAAAA
>WUAM01000323.1:25822442-25837358 GCA_024336885.1 Actenoides hombroni
TTTGGATGTATCTGTGTCATTATCCCATCTACCCACCGCGCTCATTAGAACCATTTCCTTTTCTTCCCCCCCCCCCCCCCCCCCCCCCCCCCCGCCATGCCCCAGTAATATGGTTATTGGATCTGCTTTTTAATTTCTTTTAGCATGCTTTGCTGTCAGTCACTACAGACTCTGCAGTCATTTTGGAGGTGTCTTCTTAAATGTTTTATAACATGCTGCATTTTGTTTAATCATGTACATTAGGAGGGGTGCTTGTCTCTAAGTGACTGCCTTTCAAAAACTTGTGTAAGATTGATGTTGATGATTTATTCCTGATTCTGAGCTAGCCATAGCCATGAGGATGCTTTAATGTTAGTCATCCTCTACTTCCCTTGAGCTTTAGAAACTGCTTCCACTTGAGCTAGGAGTTCTCTGTCTTCTTAGTGGGGCTGGCTACCAGCAAATTTGCTTACCCACAAACTTCATTGCCAATGCAAAAGAATGAAACCTGAGTGCTCCTCTGCCCCTTTTCTAGTATACTCTTTTGCAGGTAAGAAATAAACCAGAAATTATAAATTGCTTGTTAAATTACAAAAAAATCATTAAATGCATAAAGGCATATGTAGTTAAATAAATTGTAGCTTGTAATCAATTTGTCTGAGAGCAAAATAGGAAATTAAGGTTTGCAGATTATTTGGAATCACTCACAGAACAATTACTGTACTGAACAAAGGAAATTATTTAGATATTTCCTGTAAGAATTCTCAGTCACTGCATTGCAGGACCATCGTTGAGTATTGCTAACACATAACAACCCCTAATGCTTCCATAAATGAAATCCCATGAAAGGCTACTATCATCAGTCATTAGTTGTAAAATGCTATCAAGCTATTTAACCTACAGAATCAACCCACTGTAGCAACCACAGTATAGTTCAATCTCTGTAATAATGCATATTCAATTATCTATCTCATCTTCTTCTGTCTTTATTATAATTGATAGTCAGAAACTGCTTAACTGCAGCTCTCCATAATAAAAAATCAGAGTAAAATGAAAAGACTGGCGTTTGATCATTCCTACCCACAGGGCAAATAAAAAGGTCAATAGATAATCTATATTTTTCAAATCGACTTCAGTTTCAAAACCATTCTTAATGCATTACCTTAGAACAAGTTTGTATGCTTCAATCCCTACCAAACATGGCAGGCAGGCAGATGTCCACAAAGATGTCTGTAGTATTACATTAAATGGTAACAGACATTGGAGCTACCTGGCAGCACCACCATGCCTTAGTGCCCCTCTGGCCAGGACCACCTATTTTCCCCAAAGAATGCTTGGGAACAGATCAGGCCTAGCACAGGCTGGGAACAATTCCCATAGACAGTTTGCATTAAACAGCCTTGTTTCAGAGCCCAAATGTGCCCAGGCCATTCCACAAAGCTAGTCCTGTTATTATTTGGTGTACTGGTTGGTGTAGATGTAGACGCAATGCATCCATACAAAGGTTGTGCATTCAGAAGCAAGGTCAGTACTTTAAAAAGCATGAGCCTAATTTAGAAACCTGAAGATATGGGTTAACATGGCCCTGCCTTCACCATACACTTCAGATTTTATAGCACTAACTAGACTATCCGAAAGTAAACACGAGACTTCCACGTGGCATTTTAAAAATAAATGGATGTCCAAAAACTTTTAAACCATTGACTGTTACAGCTATTAGATCCCTTTATGTTCTAAATACTTAGACATAAAAATATAATAATATTTGTCTTCTTTTTTTTCAGTTTTATTGTATACCTATAACAACATTGGTATTCTTGACATGTCAGGAAAATATACTATCTATACTGACAGTTTTTATGTTACCATCTTGTTCCATTTGTTGATACAAACTTTTGATGACACTCTTCTGAAGAATTTCCCTGTGGGGAATGTGTTGTGTGTTATTTTTTTATGGTATTTTCCAATACTGAAAGAAATGTGATTTCTTTTTTATAATCCCCTAAGAACAGAATAATGGATTCATAGCATGTTTGTTGATCAGTTATGCAAAGAGATGATTTTATCTTTGGATAATTTGTGATACGTACAGGTTTTTCCTTTCTCATAGTTTTGACGTAGTGGCATTTTGTTGAAAGAAATAGACAGTAAAGGAAAAAAAAACCACAAAGTGTAGTTGAAATAGAAGCAGCATCATTTTTCTGTTGATCTACTAAAATAAAAATGGTTACCTTGGAAAAAATATCTCTCAGAGCAGTCTTTAGATCACAAAAATGTCCCTGGACACTAAATGTTGTAAAATATGCTTTCTGAAATGTTATATGGAAGTTTGCAAGATTTTGGCTGGTGAATTTTCCTCTCAATGTCTGTGTTAGATAGAGCTTAACAGAGAACTCTCTGGAAATTATTCTCTTCAGGAAGAGCACACATTTCCTGGACTGTTAGTCCTAATGATACTGAAGTGACAATGCTCAGTGAAAACCAGAACACAGGTATCAGGAAAAGTGACCTGTCCTGAAGAGGTAGCTTCACCACTGAGTTTATCCTTTCCACTGAGTTTATCCTTTCCACTGAGTTTATCCTTTCCCAGCACTCAAATCAAATTCATTTCATATCACAGGTGAAAAGCAAGACAAGGTGAGGGAGAAAGTGTTATAATATGTATGTCTAAGATAGGCGTGATGAGTTACCTTCTGAATGTGTGTATTTTATCTTCCCTGAAGATAAAAAAACCCAAACTTTGCTGACTGGACAAATAGACTTTGTAAATAAAATTGTCAAGGGACAACAGGTTGGCTGGACTGACTAACTTACCCCTAGACCATCCTAAGCCCTAGATCATGCTGGAGAATTAGCCAGGCACTGAGCAACCTGCTATGACCAGTGAACTAGACCAAATAACCTCAAGAGGCACCTTCCAACCTTAATCATTCTTTAAGTTTATCATTATCTGGGAGGCTACTGGGTCACATGGACCACATACCTGCCAGTGATCATAGTCATATTTTATAACAAGGGATCACACTGCATCAACTTCAGGTTCTCTGTCTGGTGTAGATCTATCATAGACTATGTACAGAACAGGGAAACAAAAATGTTAAAAAATTAAAATCTGATCCTTTCTTGGTTGCACTTTTGTTTTCATTAAGTAGACATTTTTTGGTCAATCTATTGTCCTGAAATCTCTGAGCAACCCCAGTATTAGAGCAACTTCCTTATTCTTTGGTATTGTGACCATTACTCTGACAAATGAGGAAGCCATGACTCAGGTTTCTAAGGTATGACTGGCAAAAGATATATTATTAATACAAAAGTCTATAATCATTGATGTACTCCTGCAAGTTCAAATTAATATTGCAGTGCTGATATTGCAGTGCTGTGACTTGTACTGCATTATGTTACATAGCTAGGTCTGTATGCTGTCTTTATAAGAAAAAAGGAAAGAAAGACAACTGTAACAATAGGTCAAAAAAAAATCAAGAATGTATCATACATCCAATTTTGTGAATCTGAAGGTACAGAGACTTGTTCTTGATCTTGTCCAACACCTCTTGAAGTTCAAAGTTTAGCTAAATTTCATTGCAGGAGTAATTGTCTTTACAATTGTAGTAGACTCCAAGGTACAGCCTATGACTTACAGTTTCATAGAAAGTTCAATAAACATACATTGTGTTCTACAGAAGTTGTGTAGGAAAAAAAGTCACAGTTCCACTCAAGTTAAAAGCATTTTTACCCTGAAGTTAGTAGTGCAGTTTCTACATATGTGGCCATATCCAGAATATCCAGCATGCTTACACTTTGATAGAGGCACATCCGTGGCTGGGTGGATATGCAAGAGCCATAACAGGTTCCCAGGATTTCCTGCAGGGTTTTTGCCGCACATGGAAGCTGTGATTCTTCATATCTGAACTGGTAATTGAGAGTTGTATATATGAACAGTCACACAGCTGACACCTGTCTAGATATCCCCATTATTTTTGGTAGTACAATAATGAGGCTCAAAATTAAGCTCCTCAACACACCAACCTTTGGGTGGAACTCGGCAGTGTGGAAACCTTGGGCAAGTGGAAAGCAATGTAACAGAGATCTAGAGATGTATAGTGTTTGAGATTGACACCAGTGAAGAAAGGTATGACAGGAAAAGTGGGTGCTAAGGCAGAGTTTGAGAGGGGTATGGGATTTGTTCAAAGAAAAGAATAAAATGTAAAGGTGATCATAGGTTATCTTGCTAGCTTGAATTAGTTTTAAAATACTGCTTTCCTAGATACGTGCTACAATTGTTATCTGTTGGCTACTGTTACTGATAACTTAATATTTTTAGGTAACTTATTAATATGAGCCTGAATAAGTTTTATTCTTAAAGCATTCATGAACTTTGGGATATTTAATTTTTTATCAAACCTTTATTGAAAAACATAGAGCTGCCAAGGCAGTCAGAGGGCTGAGCAGTTGGCCTATAAGGAGAGGCTGAGGGAACTGGGTTTATTCAATGTGGAGAAGAGTTGGCTTTATGAGAACTAACAGCAGTTTATCAGTAACTTTGAGAGAATTATGGAGCCAGACTTGTTACAGTGGTGTATGGCCAGAGATCAAGAGACAGCTTCTCACGAGTTGAATTGGGTGTCGCTTAAAGGGGTAAAAGTAATTTGGCAGAAAATAAACCTCCTTGCATTCCAGCTGGTCCTCAGATACCAGAGGGGCTGGGGATGGCTATGCTTAGATTCTGAGTGGTATCCATTTTGGCACTACTAGTCCCATCATGTTCAATGCATCTGAACTCTCCTGGCTCCAGATTCACTAACAGTGCACTGCAGTCCCCAGCTAGCCACACTCCACCGTCTCACACAGGCAGTAAGGAGCTGGTGGTGCCCAACGAGAGAACTTCTGTGACTAGCAGCATGAAAAGTGCAGTTTATTGAGAACAACAAGTTGTTGTGGATTGCTGGTGATAAATACACTGTCTGCAAAGCATGTGTCAGTGTACCAAATGCGTTAAATTAAAGAGCAGCTTAGTGAAATTTCTGGAGAAAGTTTTCTGGAAAAAGATTTGGACAGCCCAGATCTTACCCAAAGGTAAGATGGGGGGGAGCAAGCGAGGTTCAGCCCATTTGACTGATCACAGGAGTCAGAGATGGTCAGTGATAGTATCCACCCTGACTTGTCCATGATAATGTCTTCCCTGACTTCCCCCCTTACTTAAACCATTTTTACACTAATTTTTACCTTCAAGTTAGAGCTTGATTGACTTTAGTCATAAATACCAATATTATGATTGGTGTAAATTTCTCTCGCTTCTCTTTTAAAGATATACCTGAAGAAAATCCACAGCACAAGCTCAGTGAGGGGTGGTTGCACTTTGGAGGTGGGTAGCCTTTGGGATGGAGGTGTGTTTTGGTATTACAATGACATTATAATGAGCAAAGTTCACACAAAGGACAGTACTTCGTCAAAAACTGACAGACTGTTGGCACAGGGTTGCAAACAGGCAGCTTATCAGTCCTGTAGTACCATCAACTTCCCATCTCTGCTGTGATCTCACGGGGCCTGGCTGTGGAATCTTCACTCCACTCCACCCCCCATGCTGCTTGCAGGCAGTGTTGCTTAGGGAACTGTTATGAAACAGATTCCTTGCATACCAGTTGCACTCTACCCTGAGATTTCCTCCAGTGTTATACCTTCCCTTAATGTGTGAACAATGCTGCACCTTTAAAATTATTTTAATTTCTAACTCACCTCCAGTCATTATTCCACACTGGGAGATGTTCAGAGTGGAAATACGGAAAAAAATATTTACCACAATGACAGTCAAGCATTGGTACTAATCAGGTTGTACATCTTTGGAGGTTTTCAAGATCCAGATGAATAAATACCTGAAGAAACTAGTCTGTCTCATAGATGACCTTGCTTTGAGCAGGAAGGTGAATTAGAGATCACCTGAGGTCCTTTCCAACCTAAATTGTCCTATGTTCCTATGATCTTGAATATCAATTTCTAGAAAAGTGTATGATAAGTAGAAAAAAAGTTTAAGAAAGTATTTTAATATTCTGGGCACTTTTAAGCTCAAAAACGTACAATATTTGAAAAATTAAAATTCTAAATGCCTTTCCACCAGAAATAGCTTACATTATTTTTTCCCAAGGAATATGCTAGCAGCTGAAATTATCTCCTTGATGTGACCATCCTGAAAACTCCATGGCACATCACTTTATTAGAGAGAGGATTACAGTGGATATGCTTTCCATTGCTTCCCACTTTACTACATCACACCTTGAGAAAATCCTTAATCCTTCAATGAGGAAGGGAATTTTAAAAAGAATACATTTAATGAAATAAGCTGATAGTGATTTCTCTAATTAAATCTGAAACGAATCTTCCTGTCAATGAAAAAAAGGTCTTAAAATCCTAACCCTGTAGCTGGGGTCAGTGGGTGTATTTTTGTTTGTTTTAAATGAATGTTCTTTTATGAAGCATTAAAACAAAAAAGCTTTGAACAGCTTTAGGATAGAATCATTCCTCACAAATGACACAATCTTTCATTTATAGAAAGACGGAAAGAAATTATAAGTTCTGCTGCACAAACAGAGCAAATGAACCAGCAACTGCTTTATTTTCTTTCTACAACAACACATGTAGAAAAACACTTTTTGACAGAAGAAAGCAAAAATTAAAGACCCAGGTAGGGGAAAGGATGATTAGGGTCCTAGTGCAACAAAAGTCTCTAGTCAAATGGATGTACTTACTAGAAAAATTAATGTAACAGTGACTCAGGTAAATTATAGATGAATTTCAAAATGTTAAGTTTCAAATAAGAACAAATCTAAGGACTGAAGGGGGGGAAGTATTTATATAGACTTACTATATAGACTTTCTCAGACAGGAAAAAACAGATTGTGTATATTATTTAACATGTGAACATATAATGTGTTTCTACAGTGGTATAAGGTGTTGTTTTCTTCTCCGTTCCTTTTCTAAAATACCGACTACTCCATTTGCTTTGTTGAATCTTAATGAGTGTTAAGCTGTTGTTTTCAGAGTTGTTATAAATTTAGATCTTGTCTCCTAGTGCAAATATTCAGCTTAGACACCATCATTGTGCGTGGTTTGTTTGGTTTTTTTTTAAAAAAAAGGCAAAAACATCCTTAATTTTTTATTGGTGAATAACTTTTTTGTTGAACTTGCCCTCACTTTGCCTCACGTATGATGACTGCTCAACAGAGGTGATTATAAAGAAACAGCAATTTCTTATGCCAAGTTTAGTCTCTGAATGCATCAGTTAGATACATTCCTCAAAGCTGTACAAGGAATATACAGTCAATGTCAGAGAACAGGTTAAGAGAGAACTGCTAAAACAAATTGATTAACAACTGCAAAGTTTGAAAGCTACATGACAGACTTCAGGAAGTTCCAAGGTAATGAAAATAAGATCTTGCTTAAATCTGCTATTATAAGTGAGTATTGGAGAATGGAAAGTACTGTGACTGTCTTTAAGAACTGTATTGTCAGTAATCCAGAACCAGAAATTAGTAAGTTTTTCTTTAGCACTGGGCAAATTGAAGGGGAAATGGAAATTAAGTTTGAGAGTCCATAGATGAACGTGTGATGCTGGCAACCTTCCACTGCTTTCTGTAAAGGAAACCCATACCTCTCTAAACTATTTGAATTTTTCGAGCAAGCCAGCAAAACTTAGCTAAAAGAAAACCTGAAGGGATGTAAAAAAAAGGAATAATATACTTTAAAAACTTTTACAATATAGAATTTTACTATTCCTGGCATTAAGAAATTGTCCAGTATTTTACCAGGATTAATAAAAGGTTAAAAATTTAGAAATAGTTATATGAGAGGGCATAACAAAAATGTATTGGCTTTTGCTTTTACCTAACTTTAGCACATAAAGCTAACACTTTAGACATCTGCAGTCCCTCTGTAGTCAACAAAGACAAATATGTACATCCAAATAATTATTTATCATATCCTAAAACAAATCTCTGATAGGTCAAAGGAATTGTTCTATGGAAATATGAGTCTGACTCTACGGATGGTGGATGGAGTTCAAATGATTTATTTAGATCAGTTAACTAAATTTTACATAGTCAATGTAGGTGAGATTAATCCCCCTCTCTACATGGATTCTGAGAAGCCATTGTGTAGTACCACTAGCATTGTACTATAATTGAATTACTGTAGCCTCAAATATTGGATAGAGCTATTGATCTCCCATTTGTATTAAACATAGAAAGCCCACAAAAAGCTAATTTGTCTGAGGAGTACAATTCATAAATGAAACAAATTTATTTCTTCAACTGCAGATTTGATTATTGGATCCACATGACTTTAGCATCACATCTTTTCTGGGATAGCTTGTCCTCAGCCTGGGTGACAGAAGGTAAATCAGGAGGAAAAAATTATCCATTCTGAGCTATGTGACCTCTGGGGAACTTCAAGGCTTTATGCAGTCAGCATATTCTCTGCCTCGATGAATTATACACTCACCTGTGTTACAATGCCAGGGATGTTTCTGGTTAGTTGCTGATTCAGTTTATAAATTATATAACTAAATCAATGTCTCCCATTACTTGTAATGCAAGCTATTGACTTTTCCTTTATCTCAGATGATACAAGTGAAGGGATTCCCATGGGGACATTATAGAAGAGAAAAAAAATAAAACAAACCAACAAAACCAATATGAAAACAAGCAGAGTGAAAGAAAGCAGCTTCCAGATTTTCAGGCCAGAGATAAGGCATATTGTAAACTCACAGATTTTGGGGAGCAATTGCATTCTTTTGTGTCATGGCATGATATTTGTGTCATGAAATCATATGTTTTTACTGATCACACAGTAATAGAAGTCATAGAGGATGAGATGAAAAGTCATGTGTTTGTGAGATTTTTATGATCTGTCAATCATGACACAGAAGTCTCAGAAAACCATCAGCGATGCTTGTCACCAAGCTGTCTTTTGTGTTGTTTGTGAAGAGCTTCTAGATTTGGTCTTTTCACAACATACCTTTTACAAGAAGTTAGTTTATGTGGAGCCCATACATTTAGTCTGATCATTATAGTGTTCTATTTTCTTATTTAAAAGTAACAACTACAGATCCCTCCTAAAATCAAAGATTTCTTCTTTTTGGTCTAAGCAGAATGAACAAGCACCACTAATCTGAGACCAGCAAAGTGCCAAATGTCAAAGAACATGAAGAGATGACCAGGCAGACGCCTACATGTATCGGTGTCCCCATATCCAACCTTGCTGATCTGTGCTATGAGGAACATGGAAGGATCATCTGATCAGCTTTTTCAGGCCCAACTGCAAAGTCCTGCTCTGAAGTAGGCACTTCAGTCTACAAAATCAGCACCTACCTTTCCCACAGGATAAAGAATAAAGATTGGGAATTTGGGGGATTCTTTATTCTTGGTGGGCCTCTTAGTATCAAATGTATAAGCATACCCTGGAGACTAGATACCATTCTCTCCTTTGTTAATGCACACCTTATCATGATCTGCAGTCATCTTTCCTCTTACTCTTTCTCTCTTCAGACCTGTGAAACTTGTAGAGTTAAACAGCTTTTGGAGAGGAGAATATCTGTTCTCCATCCCATCCCAGCTTGAGGTAATTCCAAATTTCACAAGGTATTTAATTCAAGTCTTTGAGTATTACCAAAGACAATAAACATTTAAGATTCAATATTAATCTGTTTCCTAATGGCTGGTTTCATTGTCCCACACCCTACTGGCTATTTGGGCACTTCAAGCTGCCCCAAGTTCCCTGGTCAGCACACAGAAACTCAGTTCAGTGAACTGCATGTTGAGAGTTGGTTACCTAAAAGCCAGTTACTTGGCAAGATACAATTCAGGTCCTTTCTTTATAGCTACAAGCTACAAACTGTCTTTAGAAAGATATCATGTATGTAGTCAGTAGTTCAGATTGACAGGGTTATTAACATGCTTCAAATAGTCTTTCACTAATGTTGATAGGACAATAGAAAAGTCCCTTTAGGGCCCTTTGGCAACAAGCCAGATGGCAATGAGTTGCTTAGAGTTGTAAATTTCTTTAGCAAAGGTTCCAAACAAAAAAAATTAATTGTCCCTTAACAGAAAATAAAGCTTTGTTGCCACACAGCATCTAGAGTTAAAAAAATAAAACTATATAAAAACTTTATAATACATATTGTGATTTAGTTAACAGATGCTTTTCACCGTGCAATTTTAAATAGAATTATCCATAACTAGATGCATTTCTAGTGCTTTCCAATGAAGACTGGATATTACCTTAGCTGGTTACATATTTTCATCATTAGCCTGGAAAAAATGACAAAAAAATTATACTGATAACACCTGTGACATAAAGACAGACTTAAGTAATATAAAAGACAAAATTACTGTTTCACGGTCCATTTTCAAAAGAGACAAGTGTAAGTTCATAGATGAAGGCACTTATAATGTAAACTTTGTCAAGAGCATGGTTTTCTTTCTCATTAAGGCCTGGGCAAGCCTGAACCATTTGCCAACGATGGGAGCAAAAGAGCTAATACAGTCTTGTAAGTATAAGCAGGAAAATATGAAGTGGAACTATCAAATGTAGCATCCCTCTCTTTTAGAGACTGACACAGCTATGACTGCAGTACTCGCTTTACGTCTTAAATCTGCAATTGCAGCAGGAAGTTGAGAAATTTGTGAAAGTTTAGGAAAGAGTCATTCATATACCTGATTAATGAGAAATTTGATATCATTGACATGTAAAATTTCCAAGACTTTTTGTACTTTCAGAAAGTACCTTCTGAAAGCTGTTGAATGATGGGTAAATTCAGGTATTATATTTTTGTTGTGAGGCTATCTAAGCTACTAGGAGACACAGAGGTCTTATTTTATTGAAAAATAAAATACACCTGGCTATGGTTTTCTAGATATAATCCATTTCAATCACTGCTATTTGATTTTTTTTTAAAAGCATTATGCAGACTGTGAGAGGTGATGATCAAAGTATTTCTTTATGTGTCTAAAATCTTTGAAAAATCCAGTTCATAAGGAGGGGAATCTGCTCAGAACATAAAAAGAAGACACAGCTAATGGCAGAGAAATAAAATATTTTCTTCTTAATTTTTCCTGTTGTGTATATGTGGTTGAAGTCAGCAAGTTGTACCTTGCAGAAATCATCAGCCACGTTGTTTTAAAGCCTCACTTCATTTCAAATTAAATTGTTTCCTGCATATTAAAGTTATCTGATCCCTGGCTTCCCACATCCATAAAAACACCTAAGCTACTGAACCACTGTACACCTCTGAACCACCTCTGTTGGTGTGACCTTCCCTTCCCAGTAGTACAGATAAGATAACAAAGCCTCAAAGCTCAAACAAAACTCAATAAAGCTCAGTAAAATCTGTGCATTTTTACATACAAGGTGCTCATTTTACTGTTATTTCTTGCAATCAGTAACAAGCAGAAAATCAGAAAAATCAGAGGTAAAAAGAATGAGTTCTTGGTTCACATGATTGAGACAATAACTGACAACTTCACCCAAATTACTTTACTGCTTCTCCTTTTTAACACTAGAGTTTCCTTCGTCTCTGCCCTTCATATTCATTTCGATTGCTGTCTGGGACATTTGCCACATTCAGGATTGGCTTCTGATCATGGTGATTTGATCTCCCCTATGCTTGGCTAATTGCATCTCTCATTTCTCACAGGTCGTTATGAGAACAGATGACAACAGAAATCAGTTCCTTCAGAAAATACTATTTTTGCAGTCCCAAGACTCACGCCTCATGAAATTCTCCAACAAATTGCTGCATCCTTTTTTTCAGAATAATGCTTAAACATATGTTTACTCAGTTGTGAATTCTATCAAAATGGGAATTTTCAAGAACACTGTACTGACATCCCACTACAAGCATATGCCATTATGGAGACATCTACGGGCATCCTAAAATTTAAGCAATTACTGTTCTGAAGAGGACTGCTCCTGTGAATTCAATAATCCAATATTTACACAGAGAGTTCTTTCTATAGTCCCCTAAATCCAAGGCCATAATTATGGTCCCTTCAAACCAGCATAACAGTATGGATGCTGAAAAGCTGCTAACAGAGAGATTTTCTCCTCTTTTCACAATATTTGGTGAGAGTCCTGCCTTTCTCACGCATGTTATGAGAAACAGTAGGATGGTTTTTGTAAGTTGTGCCAACACCTGGTGTTTTGTTAAGTTCTGTTTATGGTACATTGGAAAAATATTTGAAATGGGTGTTGTAGGATTTTAGCCAATCATCCTAGGAGATGGGTGATCACTGACCAATCGCCTTATGGGGCTAGGGTATATAAAATGGGGTTATAAATTAATAAATTAGCCTTCTCTTGGTGAATTTGTGTGTTGCTGCATCTCTCCACTCCCAGTATAAACAGCATCATAACAGCACCAACAGAAGCTGCCTGGCCACCTCAATGGCCTATACCTATTGCGGTACAAGTTTTTTAATGGCCTCATGATAAGCCAAACTGATTAAATGATCCAGACTAAATGTTGCACACTTGTTTGGACTAGGTGTGGGGATTTTTATTTGCTGGGGTTTTTAATTCTTTTTCCGAGTTCACCTCTTCACAGCAGTGCTCTTGTACAAATTGAAGTGACAGAAACTATAGAAAAACTCTCAGAATAAAACCAAAATTTCTAACCTGGTGGATAACAAATACAACCTTGATAACACAGTCCTAATACCATAACAAGCAGAACTGTATTGCTGAGCCTATAGGAAATAGCTTAAACTGTAGCAGAGTGTGGTCTTAACATTTTGCCTGATTTAACCTGGATCAGACTTCTCCTGGTAGTACCTTTTCCTGAAACTCACTAAGAGGACATGCACTGGGTCTGGACGCTATCTCCTATACTTAAATATAGGTGGAATGCAAATGAGACTGCATCATTTTGTCATCCAACATATATAGTTTTATATATACAGTTGTCGTAACACAATAATAGAAGATGTGGAGTTTTCTGTGTGCCAGTGAATTCACTCCAACTGCAGATACTTGACATTTCTTGAAGATGATAGTCAGAAGATAGCTTTTCCATATCTCTTTTCATACTTGCATACCTTCTTTCTTCTTATACATCCTTCTCTAAAAGTATCTATCTACATAGTCTTGAATTAGCTATTTCTGAATATGGATAAAATAAATATAACTGGAAATGGAACTAAATATCATGTAGGTGGTTATGCAGAAGAACTTCTATCACATGGAATATTTGGCAGAGGGTGGACATAGAGTGAATGTTGCATGCCTGTGCTATCCCAAAACCATTAACCTGATATTTAGGACTCCCCTCCAGTCAATCAGGCAAGTTATTAAAGACCATTTGGGTCTGATAATGTGGAAATCTCCAAGAAACAGTTTCAAACCAGTAAGCCCAAATGGATCAGGACCAGTCAAGTCCAGAATCAGCATAAATATGTACACAGCTGTTCTTGAGCTGAAAAGGCTGACATACTTAATGCCGCCTTTGTCTCTGTCTTTATTAGTCACACCAGCTACCCCCAGGGTATTCAGACTCCTGAGATGGAAGATAAGGATAGAGAGCAGAACAACCTCCCCATAATCTAGGAGGAAGCAGTTAATGACCTGCTATAGCACCTGGATGGGTTCCTGTGTGACCTGATCTAGGTGATCCTGTTCTAGCAGGGGGGTTGGACTAGATGATCTTTCGAGGTCCCTTCCAACCCCTAATATTCTGTGATACTGTGATTCTGGGTGAGATGGGATCCACCTAGAGTATTGAGGGAGATGGTAGAGGAGCCCACCAAGCCTTTCTCCACCATTTATCAGCAGTCTTGGATAACAGGGGAGGTCCCAGATGACTAGAGGCTTGACAACATGGCACTCCTCTACAAGAGGGGCCAGAAGGAGGAGATGGAGAACTACAGACCTGTCAGCCTGACCTCAGTACCTGGAAAAATTATGGAAAGGTTCATCCTGAGTGAGCCCACAAGACAAGTGCAGGATATCCAGGGGATCAAGCCCAGCCAGCATGGGTTCAGGAAAGGCAGGTCCTGCTTGATAAACCTGATCTTATTCTATGACCAGATGACCCACCTAGTGGACAAGGGAAGGGCTGTGGAAGTTGTCTACCTGGACTTGGAGAACTTGACTGTTGTCAGAGGATGTAGGGAGTCAACCAGGAAAGCTAAGGTCTCCTTGGAGTTAAAACTTGCAAGAGAGGTCAAGGACAACAGAAAGGGCTTCTTCAAATACCTTTCAGTTAAAACTAACACTAGAGGCACTGTAGGCCCACTGATGAATGAGGTGGGTGCCCTGGTGATAGAGGATACAAAGGCAACGGAGTTACAGAATGCCACCTTTGTCTCTGTCTATGCTGCTGGAGGCTGGCCTCATGAGCCCCATACCACTGAGGCCTCAGAGGAAGTCAGGATAAAGGAGGAGTTTGCCTTGGTTGATGAGGACTGGGTTAGGGACCAGTTAAGCAAGCTGGACATCCATAAATCCATGGGTTCTGATGGGATGCACACATGGATGCTGAGGAAGCTGACAGAAGTCATTGCTAGGCCACTCCCCATCATCTTTGGTAAGTCCTGGGGAACAGGATTGGTGCCTGAGGACTGGAGGAAAGCAAATGTCACTCCAGTCTTCAAAAAGGGTAAGAAGGAGGACCTTGGTGACTATAGACCAGTCAACCTCACCTCCATCCCTGGAAAGGTGAGGGAACAACTCCTTGGTGTTTTCTCTAAGCTTATCAAGGATAAGAGGGTCATTAGGAGCAGTCAGCACGGTTTCTGCAAGGGAAAGTCATGTTTGACCAACCTGACAGCCTTTTATGAGGACATAACCAGGTGGATAGATGATGGTAGAGCGGTGGATGTGGTTTAGCTTGATTTCAGTAAAGCATTTGACACCATCCCCCACAGCATCCTCACAGCTAAAATGAGGAAGTGT
>WUAM01000323.1:25837836-25855092 GCA_024336885.1 Actenoides hombroni
ATTTCAGTAAAGCATTTGACACCATCCCCCACAGCATCCTCACAGCTAAACTGAGGAAGTGTGGTCTGGATGATTGGGTAGTGAGGTGGCTGGTGAACTGGCTTAAGGAGAGAAGTCAGAGAGCTGTGGTCAATGGGACAGAGTCTAGCTGGAGTCCTGTATCTAGTGGAATCCCTCAAGGGTCGGTACTGGGGGCAGTATTATTCAATAGATTTATCAGTGACCTGGATGAGGGAACAGAGTGCACTGTCAGCAGATTTGCTGATGACACAAAACTGGGAGGAATGGATGACACACCAGAAGGCTGTGCTGCCATCCAATGAGACCAAGACAGGCTAGAGAGATGGATGGGGAGAAATTTAATGAAATATAACAAGGGCAAGTGTAGAGTCTTGCATGTGGGAAAGAACAACCCCAAGTACCAATATAGGTTGGGGACTGAGCTGTTGGAAAACAATGTAGGGGAAAGAGACCTGGGGGTCCTGGTGGACAGCAGGATGACTGTGAGCCAGCAATGTGCTCTTGTGTCCAAGAAGGCCAATGGCACCCTGGGGTGTATTAGAAGGCGTGTGTTTAATAGGTTGAGAGAGGTTCTCCTCCCACTCTACTCTCCCCTGCTGAGGCTGCATCTGTCATATTGTGTCCTGTTCTAGGCCTCTCAGTTCAAAAGGACAGGGAACTGCTCGAAACAGTCCAGTGCAGAGCCACAAAGAAGATTAAGGGAGTGGAACATCTCCCTTATGAGGAAAGGCTGAGGGAGCTGGGTCCCTTTAGCTTGGAGAGGAGGAGCCTGAGGGGTGACCTCATTAATGTTTATAAATATGTAAAAGGTGAATGTCAGGAGGATGAAACCAGGGTCTTCTCAGTGATGTCCAATAAAGGACAAGAAGTCACTGGAGTGAGTTCAGAGAAGGGAGACCAAGCAGGTGAAGGGTCTGGAGAACAAGTCTTACAAGGAGAAGGTGAGGAAATTGGTATTGCGTTTGGAGAAGATGAGGCTGAGGGGAGACCTTATCGCTCTCTACAACTACCTGAAAGGAGGTTCTAGTGAGGTGGGTGCAGCCTTTTCTCTCAACTAAATAACCACAGGACAAGAGGAAATGGCCTGAATTTGCACCAGGGGAGGTTCAGATGAGATACTAGGAAGACTTTCTTTACTGAAAACTAGTCAGGTGCTGGAATGGGCTGCTGAGGGAGGTGGTGGAATCACCATCCCTGGAGGTATTCAAAACATGTGTAGATGAAGCACTTCAGGACATGAACTAGTGGGATGGTGAGGTGGTTTTTTTGGGGGATTGGTTTTTTGGCTTGTTTGTTTGGGCAGGGTGTTGTTGCTGTTTGTTTGTTTGGGGGGTTTTGTGTGTTTGTTTTCTTGGTTCTTATTTTCAAGTGGGTTGACGGTCGAATGCAGTGATCTTATAAGTCTTTTCCAACAGTGACAATTCTGTGATTCTGTGTGATTCTGTTATGGGTGGAAACATTAATCTCATTTCCAGTTTCGTACTGTTTCTCATGTTTCCAGGATACTGTTACACATAAGCTATACACACCTGTCTGTATGAACTAAGATGACTTCTGACAAATCACTGCCTAGTTCTATACTTTTAGAAAATCAGATTATGGTGAAGTGTTTCCATAAATCTCTAAAAGTTAGTGCATCCAATTATTTTTCAGGTGGATTTCAGACTGAGAATGTTAGTTTTGAGCAAGCTATTGTCTCTCTTTGCCTTGCGGATGCTTGAGGCAGAATTTGTTTGTCTGTCTTTTAGTGCCTGAACTGTATAAAAGGATAAAGTCTGCAGTATATAAAGAACCATGGCTGATATGCTCAGGCATGGATACGTATCATCTAAAGTTGAATAGCTGTATCCCATCTCTAAGGAGAGTATTGGATAAGCTATTAACCTTGGTCCAACTTACCTTCCTCAGTAAAACCTGTGGACGATTAAGCCAGAAATGGTATTTATGGAAAAATTCATCCTTGTTATAGACATCCAGCTGACACTTGGAAACCATCAGATGCTCTGCATTCTACTGAAAGTAGTTACCTTGCTGTAACCTAGACACAAAGGATGAAATAGTCCATGTTTGTCTTTAGAGAAATATTCATGTGAAGTGGCAAGATCCATCAAGGGAACAGAAGATGTTGCAATTGCAGAAGAAATGGCATTATTCTCAATTTATTAAACCACAGAAAGATCTTCCATATACAAATATATGTTCTGTGTTACAAAAATCAAAGAAACTTTGCAGTCCACAATAAGAACCCCCATTCATCCATTTGCAGGAAGAGCATTAATATACTTTATTGACAGTATTCTTAACTTTATATCATGCAGCTGAACATATTTATTTTTTTGCCATGCTGTCTAATGCTTTGTGCTGCAGGATACTGGAACCTAGTGGACCATAAAATTAGAATGCCAGGGCAATAGGAACTTAGGCAATTTAGACATAAAATTTTGTGTGGAATAACAAAACAATGTACACTAGTTATGCTCCGCTGAAAAATACATCACTAGCAGAAGAATCTTTCATGAAACAAGACCCAAAAAGAAGGGAAAAAAAATAGAAAAGTAAAACACAAAAAAAAGTGCTATGACAGTAAAGCCAAATTGTTATCTAACAGTATCTGATAAGAATAACGCAAAAATATAATCCCCTTTTAAATGATACAGCCAAGGCCAAGTCAATCAGCACCTCTACAATAACATATTTAGGAGGGGAAAAGCCTGTTGGGCAGCTTCCTTTGTTTTGGATGCTTTTTTGTTTTGGAAAGTAGTGAGACATTATGGAGACAACGATGCAGACACTGGGCTGGTGAGGAAGCAGGATGGGAGGCACATCAGAGCAGACATTCCCCTTTGGCCCATGTTAAAATGGCAGGCTGACCCTCTGCAGCACTTAAAGAGCGGAGCCGAATCTTGTCTGCATCCTGTGGAGAATCCCACACTGCAACAGGACACTGATCCTGAAGATGTCTGTGGCTCTGAGGAAAACCTATGATATACCAGTCTGTCACTGGGAGAATTACAGACTGCAAAAGGGACCCACAATGGTTAGAGAAATTCGTGGAGGACTGTCTCCTATAGGATGTATGCTATGTTGCTGCAGGGGAAGACTGTGAAGAGTTTTCTCCCTGAGATGGAAGGAGAGGCAACAACACAGAATGGACTGACCACAACCCCCATTCCCTGAACCACTGTGACATTGTGGGGAGGAGGTAGCAAAGCCAGGCCCAGGAAGAAGGGAGAAGTGAGGGGAAGATGTATTTAAGATTCAGTTGTATTTATCACTGTCCTACACTGATACAATTGGTAAATTGTTGGTGGTTTTTTTTGTTTAAATTAAATTGATTTTATTTCCTCAAGTCAAGTCTGTCTTGTTGGTGAGAGAGCCCTCCCTGTCGTTTGCCTTGACCCTCAAGCCTTTTGTTGTATATTCTCCTCCCCACCCCACCAGAGATGGGTAGGAGTCAGTGACTGACTGTGTGGTGCTTTGTTGCCAGCTGGGGAGGCTCAAACCACAACAAGCTCTTCTAGATTGTGCCAGTATTTAGTAATCAAGCATGAGACTCTTGATATGATTGTCCAGCTAACAGGATTTTGTGTGCATAGTTTTCAATGGATATTGACTTCAGAGGCCAAGATTGCACTGAAGAGAGATTAGATTAAACCAAGTAGCCTCGTTAAATTTAATGTAGGAAGCTAGGATCTCTTCTGAGGCATTCAAAAGACATATACTCTTTTTCCCTTTATTATACTGGGAATTCAGGTTCGTGATAAATGCCTAAATCAGACTCCGTATTATATTATTTGTTTAGAAATCTTAGTTCCGCAGTTTACAGAAACTAAGGCCATCCAGTATGGAGTTTTCTGCATCTTAAAACTGAATGACATCAGTTTGCAGATATGATTTCTAATAATCTGATAATCTGACTCTGTTGACAGTCATCAGGACTGTCCATCCATACCTTTCCTTTATAATCAGATGTATGAAAATTTCTGAACTGGATGATTACACTTTAGAGAATAAGTAATTTTCAAACTTTAATATTTTAATAAAACCAGGAAGACACACTGTAAATTTTCCACTAATATACTATATAGCAGGATCTCAATTTTAATGTCTATTAGAACCTACCCCTGTCCATGCAAAGTCTTTTTTGATTTTAGGCTGAAAAAAAACCCCAAACCACTAACTGCCATGGAAAATTATACAGGCTTTTACAAAATCATCTCTTTAACAGTGAAGTTCTTAATGGATGGAGTAGTAGGCCAAGGAAATGTAGTTTGTTCTGGTTTGGGGTTTTTTTAACCCCTATGATAAATATCCTTGAGGCATACCCCTTAACAAAAGCACCTGCCAGTAGCTGCAGAATTTAAATTCAATTTCTCTGGTCATTAGAGATGGATTTGAAAAACCAGATGTCAAGACAGGTGCCACACTATATTTGATACTAAGTTAATGGCCCTTGAAATTCAGAAGCAGTATGTCAGTCCTAACAGCTCCCTTTGTAACCAACTCCCCCTGTTCCAGGCTTATGCCTTCCTCTGTGTTTCCACTGTTTTTATTAAGATCAGCAACTGAATGTGAGAATGATGTTGTTTTTATGTTTAGATGAGTTAACATATATCATTTTAATGTTCACCATATCTAGGACTTCGTGTCTGCTAAGCTTCAGTTGTATGAGTGCTTTTTCAAACACACAAAAAAAAGTTGGGTTTGCACTGCAAATAAACCATATGCAACATTAAATATAGTCCTGTTGCTTCAGTTCCTGTTTATGAAAACATTTCATTTAAGCCAGATTTGTATGGCCATCTATCCTTTCCACTTTATGAGATGGAGAGTATTTTTGGAAGGCTAAAGAGGGAACACTAAATTTAAATTGCAGAATGCTGGACCAAGTGCTGACTGACTCACAATATGTAGTTGCAGGTGCAGTTTGGCTTCTTAGCTTTTAAAGCATCAGTTGGAGTAAAACAATCATCCTCTTTATAGACTGCCTCAAGTGCCTCATCAGATGGCACCAGTGTTTTATAGCAAGCAGTTGAAAGACATGGCACACACACTGCAGAGAATGACAATGATTTTAAAGAATGATGCAGGATTTTTTTAATTCAGTGTAGAGTCATCACTTGCAGTGGCACTCCCTGCATATTTGAACACAGACTCTCCCTGCATCTCGGGTCACAGAATAAAAAAAACTTAGTCGTAAAAAATAATTATCAGCAAGTAAAAAAGTATTTGCAGGGTTTTTTGTTACCTGAGCTTGCTTTTTTTCCATTTAGTAATGATTTCTGAAATTTGGTCTACTTTAGTATCAGCTAGAAAAGTTTTGCTTGGTACATCTGACACACTAATTACATTTTAGAGATGACCATAACATAAAAGTTTGACCAAATCTGTGGGACATTAAGAAATGTCTGCCACAAAAAGCAATGTCTGCATCCCAGTCATAGCACTTGTAGATCCATCCCAGCAATACTCTTGATCAGACTTTCTGCAGGTGTCTATTGATGGGGTCAATGTCTTCTCCAATAGTTGCCACCCCATTCCTTGTCCTTCCATTGTATCAGATTTAGGAATCTTGTGAGCATGTGATAAGTGAGTTCAGCTTACAGTGTTTGGTGGCTTTGGTCAGTCTAAGGGCTATCTATAGGAGATGTGTATGGTTCCTTTCTACTGGTTCATTAACACCAGACAGAAGAAACCAGTTGTTCACCCACTCACCCAGAAATGCTTAGCACCATCATTTCCATTCCTTTGAAAAGAATGGTCCTGCAATTTATTTATCAATACATTGATTTTGCAAAAGTAGCAATATGTAAACTAAGCTGCTAAGGGAGAGGATAGAATACAATAGGGGGTTGGGGAAAACAACTAAAAGAAAAAAAAATAAAATCCACATTTTGAAAGAATTCTGAACTTGTTTTAATTGCTGAGAACCTGCAGATGACAACAGTAAAATTTTTGGAGTTTGTTCCTTGACATTTCAGACCACCTTTGAATTTTAAAATAGAAACAGGTGTAAAATACCCCAGTGCATTTTAAGTCACAGTAACTGGCTTATGGCATTATCTGTTGATGCCTCCTCTCCAAGAGCATTCCACTCCAGCAGCTAGGGGAGCACTCAGCTGGGCAAGAGGCACAGGGGAGTACTAGGCGTGCCTAGGGAACCACCAACATACATCTGATTTTCTTCTAATTATATCTTGACAATCATCCCCATGGAAAACAGTTTATGTAAAAATGTCTCATGCAATTCTGTCATCTAGTAAAGATCTGGAAGTTACATTTTAAGTCAATTGACTTGGAGTGGAGAATATACAAATGGCTGAGGCTGGGCAATCTGTATCCACTCCATAAATATTTGCCCACGTCAGTAATCCCTGCAGTAGAGCCTCCAGGGAGATGGGGTGTTGCACATCCTGCACTGCTCAGCATGGACATGCTGGACTGAGCAACAGGGCTCAGACTTCAAAAAACTTACTTCACAGAAAGTTCCAAAGTTACCTTTTATTCTACATCACTACAGAAACATAAAAAGTGTAATATATATTGAATTTAAATTAAAAGATGTAATATATATTAAAATACTTATTACAAGTTTAAAAAAAAAAAAGTTCAGATCGGGAACAGGGTGGGGGAATGGTCTCATTTCAATGATTTTAAATTTGAATGGAAACTCATTATAAGAAGAAATAATCTTCTTCATGTATTTAAAATATTTTCCCCTTCAACATTTGAACAAAATGAATGTGGTCCCATGATAAGTTTATATTTTGGCAAGCTATTTTTGCTGACCAAAATGGTCCATTTGAATATGTTTTTCCAGCTCCATTGTTATATTTTTAGCTACAGGATGAATCAAAATGACAGTCATAGACTTTTCTTTGCCATTGAAAGTTTATACAGTTTTCCTTAAAGCCTACTCAGAAGTCAGGTGAGAAGACATTCATTTAAAAAAATATTCCACCACAGTGGAATATTTCCGCTAGCGAGACAGAAAGAAAAATGGGCCATAACAAAAGGTTTTCCACCTCACACAACACTGCCCCTACAAGACTTCTTCCTATATAATATATATATATTGTGTTTTGTTGCCTATTAAAGGATTTTGTGGATTAACAATCTTTTGCTTCCATAAGGTGTCAAACAAGACCAGTTCTGCATCTAGTCTAGGTGTGACAGAAAGGGTTGGGCAATTCTCTTCTTTGGCAATTTACAGATTTCAGGATTTGTCTTCCTGGCTGCTGTTTGAAAGACACAGAAGAGTCCACTCTAGTTCAAACAGTTCATTTTGGAAACATTAGTTTCAGTTCTACAGCAAGTCCAGTAACACATTATGTTTCAGTCCAGTATGTTTAGTATAAAAATACTAACTGTACTTTATAACAATGCTCATAATAATCAAACCAGGTCTGGTGGCTGTTGCTGTAGAAAATCGTAATGGCTGCTTAGTCTAGGTGAGACAGAATTATCCCATGCAATATCTATTTTGGCAGCCACATTAGGGTACAATTCATTGGTATGTGACAGATACAGGGGAAATTCTGGAGATTTATTCTCACTTACACACAGACAGAATTATAAGTGCTTCACCTTTTGCCTGCCCTCTTCTGCTTCCTAATTCCTCTCCAAAGCTGTATTTCACATGTTGAAAAAAATATAAAGAAAAAATTACTGCAGCTACCACCATCCTTTAAAGAGTGTGTGATCAAGCCACAATGCAGTTCCCAGAATTTCTGCAGTGGTTTCACAAACTGACCCTAGCAAAAGAACAGCAGCAGAAAAGAAGAAAAAACAAAAAAACAAACCACTAAAAAAAATATCTTGTAATACCTCCTGGTGTATGCTAGGATAAAAACCTGGCACAAAAAGGCTGACCTTGGGACCCACAGAGAATTCACATCCTGCCACAGCCACCCAGGAGATTTGCTTCTGTTACTAATGGATCTATAATAAAGTCTCAGCTTTCAGCAAGGAGACATATTTTCATAAGTTTTACTGAAGCAAATTTGGCCAACCAGGATAACATTACTATTTAGTTGTGTTACAGTAGCTTTTACAAACCCCGACTTCCACTTACATTTCCATATGAGGACACACAGAGATGTCATTGTCTGTACATATTTAAAATGCTGCATTTCCTTTGGAATTTGGTAGGGAAGTGTAATCTGACCTTGAAGATCTGAATTTAAGTGTTATACTGTATGGTACAAAGAGGCAAAATGTACTAGTAAATTAATCTTGGTCAGTAGCAAGCGCAAGTACTGGAACTTTATCATCTGTATTTTGAAGTCACTGGAGCAGTCTTGTCACATGTTTGGCTCATGTCGTGAAATACCATCCCAAACAATTCTTAGAAATAATTTGGAAATTAGCACTTTATCAGGAAATATTCCCAAGAGGTAAGCTGGGTGCAACTGTATGCTTCTGAAGCTAGAGGAGCTTAATAATATGTATGTGGTCAAACTGTGCCAATTGGCTTCCACAGTAAGAACAAGCCTGACACTGTTATTTTACAAGTACTGATGCAGCCAAAGAGAAATACTAATAAAATTAGTCTGAAACTACTTGGTTCAAATTGCTATCACTTAACTATCCATAAAAATTATAGTCCTGTGAAAAGAAGGAAAAGAAATGTACACATTACATAGAGGATGGGGCAAATTGTCAAAAGGTAAAGTCTGCTTGCTGCCAAATGTATTCTTCATTTGAACTTCAGGAATGCTAAGAAAACTCTGACATCTATGCTACCATAAAAAAAAAAGGATTAGGAAACAGATAACAAACAGAGAAACTCTCAGGATGACTGTTGGAAAAAAATATTCTTTCCCTAACAGAGATCGGTATGAAAATGAACCTTATTCTCGGCACTTGCATTTAAATAAGTACCTGCTCCAATGTGATCTTTTTTACCTTTTAATGGAGGATGATACTAAAATTAATCTTCATTCACCAAAGTACCCTAATGACTGGAGACAGCAAAGAGTACAGGCAATGCAAGTACATCAGGGTTCCCAGTCTTGACAAAGCCCCAAACTATCTCTCCCAAATTAAACCATGGATCCATCACAGTCAAGTCAAATATGCTTCCCAAACATTAAGGATTACTTCTAACATTACGTGTTCTTTTTTGCCACACCAAGGGAATGACCATCTGTGGCAGTCCTTTCACTGCATCTGCCAGTCTTTATCAGCCAACAGTTTAAGAAACTGGAGCTGAAGGAAGGGAAAGCCAATCCAAATACACCTGTCTGAAAAATGAATAAAATACTCTGAGTTACTGAACTCTTCCCAGAAGAACTTCAGGTATAGAAAAAACACATGCTTATACCAAATACTTAATTTGGGCCACCATTTGATGATGCAAGCTTCATGAAACTTAAGTAGACTACACCCGTCATCGTATGTCCACCTTTAACATTGTACTTTGATCCATTAATGAAAAGACTTAAAAGAGAAAAGACACACAGGTTTCCACTTAATGGATAATTTTTTGTGCTTATGAACTATTTGTTGTTGTCATTATTATTCCTTTTTATCCTTTTAAAAATGTCCCAAATTCTATTGTTCTTAACAAAGTTAACAAGAAACTAAACCCTTGGTACAGTCACAATTTCCTTTTTCATTCAATGGCACTTCCAGATAAAAGTTTGGTAGGAAAACTGATGATGTGGGGAGAAGGGTACACGTTTTTGAACTCTATCACTGATCTGCTATTTTTAAACTCCAGAAGTTTTACAGGACTGTTGGGAAAAAGCACAGAGGATAATTACACAGAGATGAATGTAGCTGTGAAACTCCTGTGAAGGGTTGTGGGATGTGTTTCAAGAGTGATACAGGTTTCCCCTTAGTGTAGTAAATGGGCACACATTGCCTCTAATGGTTCTAGTAGGAGAAAGGGAGCTACCTTAGCTCTCTTCTTGGACAGAAAAGGAAATGTAATGAGGAAGACTTTATGTATCTCTGATATTTTGATTGTACTGGAGGTGAAATGTGGCTTTGTTGAAGTACTCTGAATTTCTATTTGAGTATTCGATAATGGCAACCTAAACATAGCTCTGCCTGATTAAATAAATTCTTGTTGGCACTTTGAAAGTCAATAATTCTCTGACAGTAATTAAAAACACACAGAGGCATTCAACTATCCAGAATGAAAACACCTAAATTCCCCAAGCTTCAGCTATCCCTTAGAAAGATCCTTCGCTGTGTTCGATACTCAGTTTGGATCTGTATTTTTCTGTATTTATCCAAGACAGGGGATGCCTATTGGTTGCATACTTCCATAAGTTAGCTACCTTGAAGTTGTCTTTTAAAAATTTATCCTACATTTATATGATTTTAAAGTGCATTATAATGATTTCTTTTTTAAGTTCTGAAGAAAAGAAGTCTGATATACTAAATCAGTATAAAAGGTTATAATTCTTTTTGTAATACATAGTAAACTTGTGAAATTAAGAAAATTAAATCCAGATTTCACTTAGAATCTATCCTAGAGAACATGTCTGTATATGTCTTTTAATATTGGATCTGTACTGGATACCTTTTTTATACTGTATATATATTTTAATTCAAATTTGTCCTTTTCCAGCATCCCAGAGCTGAATTAAAGAAGATCCCCAGATCTGAATCCCCTGAACTTGATGTTTTGCTGTCATGAAGGAAGGGACATGCCTCCACAGATCACTGACTTTCACTAGCAGGTTTTTCTAACTGCGTTACAGAAACTGGAGGAGATTATTAAACTACAGAGTTCAGTGAAGTATTCTCAGTTGGTGTTTCTCAAAGTATCTGCATGACCATAATGGGACTTCAGCATCTAAGCATCTAATTTTAAGGCATTTTGTTGCTAATAGATTCCCCAGCCCTTTGGTATCCTACAGTCTTTCCAGTTCTGTCCCTCCTAGATGTGCAACACACGATGTAGTGTCCTTTCATCTCCTTTCTCAACCTTGCAGTTGAAACACTTCCCACTTATGAGGGGATGTAATAGTCTCGTTGTAACTAATTTAGGGTTGTATCATGGCTGTATTCATTAGCATATGCAAAAGAAAAAGCTTAGCCTATATCTTACGGCACCCAATATTAAATGGAGTACTCTGTCCAGTACCTACCACTCAGTATGAGAAAATGTAGCAGACTCAGGACTCTTATGATAATCTCAACAGTTTCTTTAGTAATTCCACCAGTCAATAAAAACCCTGCATGATATAAATGTTCAATCTTCAAATCATAAGACAGATTAATATTCTCTCAGAGTTTCAGTTTAAGTGCTATCTCTGTAGAAGCTCTTGGCAGTACTTCTCATTAGTCTCAGTGAGTATATTATCTTTCTTAATTAGAAACACTTAAATTTTTTAGTCATGGGAATTCAAGGGTAACAAAAGAAGAAGAAATATTGTGTGATTTATTTTAATTGCAGATTTACACACTCTTGGCTGGAATAGGAAACTGGAAGTTATGGTCTTAGTCTAGCATTAGATAGGTAGTCATGTCTGTAAGGTACATAATTCAGAAAACAGAACTAGCCTAATAAATGTGAAAGAAAGACTTCAGAGTGCAAGGGAATGTGTATTTAGTCACCCAGTGGGACTATGAATGATAGAGTTTTCTGAAATGTTTGGGAATCTTCGTGTTCATGTGGAGATCTTTAGTAAGGAATTGAATCCTGTATCTGTGAGGTCAGTGGGAGGTCAAGAGGAGAAATGCTCCCAATACAGGGCTTCTGGTGAAATCCTGGACTCCTTATACTCAACAACATGTCACACTAACAGGTTGTTCATGGCCCTGCCATACTCAATGCAGCAGAAGAAATTTGGCTGCTGATGAGGGAGAAGTTTGCCTTCCTTGTCTCTACTCACCAGCTCTTACCCCTTGTAGTATCTTAACTAAAATGATGGATTTGGATATTTAGCCAGGAGCAATAGTAGAAGTTGGGATGCAAATGCATAAATATCTTATGACTGTTCCCTACATCCCCAATGTCCCATTAACTCTTTTAACATAGTATGCAAAGAAAGGGAATTTTTTAGCTAGCAAAAGTTATGAACTTTTTCTAAAAACGCAGCTAATGATTCAAATCATATCAAAAGATAAATATAAATAGATTGTTCAGTTATAATTCCTATTTTTGCAGCTCCATTTTCTTGATCAGATGTGTGTGCATCAGTTTGTCTTAATTTTTTTCCTCCTCACTTTAGGCAGTATTCATTCCACCTAGCTGAAGGTCAGGGTACCTCTCACCTAATTCCAATCATCTAAAAAGTAGAAAATATCAAGTCTCAGTAATTCCTTTGAGTTTTCTCTATGATCTTAAGACACAGAAAGACACCTTCAGAGTGTAATTCACCCCACTGATATTAAGGGCCCAAGATAAGAGACAGTGCCCTCTGGAGAAACCTGTCTTTTTGTTGACAGCAGAGGAAGTTAAGCTTCTTTACATTGTCCAAGCTCATCATGTAGATGGTTATGGCTCACTGAATATTGTTGGCTGTACAACACTTCCAGTAATGGGAGTGTGGGAATAAACAGGTGTAAGGCAAGAGAAGCAGGTACATCTCACAGATCAACTTCAAGTGTCATGTGACTACCTGATTATTTCTTTTTCTGTGTTTTTTAGGGCAGGTCATATAATCCAACCTCTTCATAACCCAGAATTGTCTAATGCAGCTGTTGGGACATGAGAGCAGGTGTACAGAGGAGGTGTGAACAGAGCACCCAAAACTACTTGAGAAGGCATTTGCCCAAAACTGATCATGTTAAAGATGAAGGCACCATCAGCCCATGGAACAGCAACTGGGCAGTTGCAGAGACTTTACAATCAAAGGAGTCAGCTTCAAAAGGAGGACAAAGGCATACAAATCTGTATCAGCAGGAAGGATGGAGTGATAGAGAGCAATGCAGGCACAGAACAACAGCCAACACTCACTTCGGTGCTGCCAGAAGCCACCCCATGGCATCAGTGCCCTGCCCAAGCCACCCCTAATGTCCTCCTCTGGGACACTCAGGGACTCACACACAAACAGAGATGGACAGTGTGGGCAGTGAGCAGGGCTCCACGAGTGCATGTATGCAGCCTCAGGAATGGTGATCAGGGACCTGCAGGTGCCATCTCCCAGGGGTTTCTCTCCCGTGTGAGCATCAGGGTTGGCAGGGAGCAACACAGGCTCTCAGGACTGGAGTACCTGCATCTTCCACAGCAAGATGCATCTCCCAGTAGGGACTGCACCACCCAAGGAGGTGCATGTGCCTGAAGCCCACACAGACTGTGGGAGAATGTGTGTGTGATTAAAATTTATTTTATAAAAAAATTAGTTTTAGCAGGAAATTTCAAAATCTGTAGGTGTTAGTATATTAACGTTTTTTACATGTCTAATGTTGTGGTGTTTCTGTTGTGGATATTAATCCTATATCTATAGCTCATTGACTGTTGATTAAGTGTTGTTATTAAATCATAAATCATTTTGATCATGATTTGGTTTAACCAAACGAACTGAGTAGTTTTTCCTTACACTATACTACCAGATGACATAAAGTTGCCATTAGTTTGAGGTCACTCGTGCATCTATTTGCAACTCTGGTCCTCAGAAGGAGGTTCCCTCTATTTCTGGTATACAGTAGCATAATTTTGAAATTCAGCTGCTCGAGTTCTGCTTGTCAGTGTAATAAATTTTTTGTTGTCTGATGTTGAGAATTTCTCCCTAAGTACGGGAAGGTTTGTTGTTATTTTTTATTTTGTTTTGTTGGGGTTTTTTTCCTAGTAACACCTAAAATGTACTAACATCAGTATATCATATGGTAATGATGATTTCATTAAGACAGACATAAATAATCAGTCTTTTTGAGACTCATTGTGAAAGACAAGAAGTTCTATCCTTCAGAAAATACAGAGAAAAAATTTTTCCTGTGCTGAATTTACCTTATATTTTGGTCTGCTTAATGTCTTTCATCAATTTCTATTGTCTTAGTTTAACAAATGGAATCATAAATAATTAAATCTACATCAATTGCACTTATTTGCAATTAGATTTTTTTTTCAGTATGCTGTTTTATGAATATTTAATAAACTGTGTAACCTTGATGGAAGAAGTGTAATTCAGAAGGCCATAATGAATATTTAGAAAGTCTTGCTTTTTGATCTCAACTTCTGATTTTAAATTAACATCCAGTAAATCTTTCTGCACAATGCTCAGCTCAACAAGTCTAATATCTATATACACGGGTAGTTTTGAGGTGTGTTTTCTACTCCAAAGGAACTCAGTGCTTTTTTTTAAGCGTGTAATAATTATGACCTAAAATTTCAGAGTACATATGTTAGGGTATGTATTAGAAAAAATAAAATTTAAAAAAAACAACCAACCAAACAAACAAAAAGAGTTACTCCTAAAACATATATTTAGGATGTGTCATGACAAAAAGAAATTTTATATGCATGAGAAGCTATTAAAATAGAAACTATGATTCACTGACAATTCAGTCTTTGCTTCTTGAGAGACAGGAAAAATTAGCTAAAAGTTTTGTTTTATTTTCTTCAGTTTGCCACAGTAACTTTATTTTAAAATATACTGTCATGGGAGGAATGCTAACCCACCACTATGGATTTGCAATAGTCACATTTGTCAGTCATTTAAAATACAGCAAATTGAAATTGCAAGAAGACAACTGTCAAAAAAAAGATAAATACATATGAGGTATATTCTTCTAGCAATAAGCAAGTAGACATTATTCAATCAAACTAAGGCTTATTCTTCTGAAATATGTGTGAGATACAGGAAAACAGAAGCTCAATCCTGGGTAAATCTCTGGAGGCAATTCCATGGAGTTCTGTCACACTTGGAAATCTCTTTGGAAAGTGCTATGGACCAGTGTCTTGACAACGGGGAAAAAAATGTGCAATGTAAGCCTGTGAGATCTTAGACATCCCTCCCTCCACCTCACTTCAGAATTAGCTCAGGAAACTGCTGGAAGAATTGTGCTGAACACACAGGAAATCTGTTAAAACTACACTGTGTTCCAGAGCCTAAAGACACCTACAGTTGAGGCATCTGTCAACTGTGGAAGAAGCTGGAGATGGGAATCTAGCTAAAGCACCAATAAATACTGCCTTCAGTGAGAGGATAATGGTGATTTTGTTCACATTGCAGCCCTGGAAATTGATTCAGTGCAGAATAAAACAGAGGAGATTCCTGGTGAACCTCACTGGCAGAGGCAAGCTGTCTGTCTGCAGGCAAAATGTGTTCCCTCTTCTGCCAACTGTGTTATTGCCCTGAGCGCAGATCTTGGTGTTCTATAAGTAGGTGCTCACAGACTGCCAAAATATTACATAGAAAGACAATGTCAGTCTGAATTAAGGTGCTGTTCAAAAGTTAAACAGCTAGACAGTGGCTGTTTCTGACAAGATTAAAGAAAGATTAATCTGGTTTGCAAAAAGTTTATTTGCTGGCAGAAAGTTTGTAGTTTGCAAAAGATATTGGAAACTGTTGTAGAATGAAAGCTCCCTTCAGCAGAACAGAGTGGGGAGCAGAGATGGGACTCTATTGTAGATGGGATTCTGGTTTCCCCTATATTGTCAAACATCATGACCAGGCTGTAATTACATAGCCAAATGGGCAGCTTCAGTGCTATCTCATGAGTAGATTTAACCACTGCAGTGCTAACATTCTTTAGCAGAGTGTCCCAAAACTGATATCGTATCTGTAAGCCTCTAAGCACCATCATTCACAGCAGACTGCCTAAATTCTGGTGTGGGCAACAAAAGGAAGCAGGATTTTGATTCCCAACAGACTTTTATTTTGTTAGAATAATGCACAAATACTAGTTTGACTGCACAGTCTAGAGTGAAATAGTTGCTTCAATCATAGTTGCTTCATTTGAAATCAGATTATTAAATTACTTGAGTTTGGTATTTGATTATAACATAGTTCTGAGTTTGTTGGCATTTTATTTGATATTTTCATCAAAGTTGACACAAGAAAATATTTATCTTAGCTATGAGAATGAAAATTATCTTTTGGAATATGAACATTACTGCTTCATATGATTTTCAATGTCTTAAGCAAGCTATTGCTTTGTTTATATTTCATTTGAGAGTTGAGAAGTGAATTTGTTTCCCTGAAGTTGGAACAGTTTTTAAGAATGTTCTGACTGCAAACATAGGAATAAGACTTCAAGTATTTTATTGTAAGTGTTCTCAACTAGTGTTTCAACAAAACGGAGCAGGAAGGAAAAAAAAAAAAGGTAAAGAGAAAAAGAGATTGATTTGGCTGAATGTAGTTATATATTCTTTCAAATGGAAAATTTTCCATGAGGAAAGAAATGGCTATTCAAAGGACAAGGAGAAATAGTCAATCCCATAAAGAAAGCACACACAGGAAGTGTTTTAAAAGAGAAAGAGTAAGTTGTTAAAGCCCAAACTGAAAAAGTCAAGAGCTGCGATTCATAGGTCCCAGGTTACCACTCACTTCGACTTAGTGTCTACACACACAGCTGCTGACTTACACTGCTGTTATTGCAGAGTGATGTGAATGATGAAGTCTCCTTTGCTGCATGTTTGGAACAAGAATTTTTACATCTTTGTTCTGCCTTGAAAAGATAAACACTGCTACAAGGTAGCAAATTCAGACCAACAGCGAAACCATAAACAGAGACTTCATTCATTTCCAGCCCTCCTGTGGTCCTGCATGTACAGAATTTACATTTCTGTTGTAATTTGGTAGTCCTTGAAAAAGTCTGAAGGAAGTATTACATTATGATCTTGATTTCAAGCAAAATATTCAGCTTTCAAAACGAACTGTCCTGTAAGGACAGGTTGTCTAACCAACAAGCTATATGACTAAGCCCCATTTTTTTCTGATCTCAGTATATGTATACACACCAGATATATAACAGTCTACAAAAGACTAATGCCTGAGACATTTGTATTTCATAAAAATAAAACAGCGTTTCAGCTAATTAAAGCTTTGTGGATTTTTTTTGTCAAACATTTAACTAAACAATTTATATGCTCTTATACTGTACATTCTTATTAAAAAAATTCTCCCTTTTGTGGCTAAGATTACATTAGGTATAGAAGAATCATGTAAAGATTGCTTCTTTTGTTGGAAAAATTCTAAAGGGAAAGAAAACAGTGTGACCTGGACAGGCTGGAGAGCTGAATAGAGAGGAATGGAATGCAATTTAACAAGAGCAAGTGTAAAGTGCTGCATCTGGGGAAGAACAACCCCATGGATCAGTATAGGCTGGGGG
>WUAM01000323.1:25855192-25879713 GCA_024336885.1 Actenoides hombroni
GGGTCTCGCTGCCAGCAAGGAAGATGAAATTGTAGAAGATAAAGGAAATCTCGTCTGGTTTTGGTGGAAGCAAGGAGGGGAGGGAATAAGTAGATATGAAACACCAGATCTGCTAAGAAGTGTCAGGGAAGAGGAAAAGGAGAAGCAGTGCCCAATTTTTTCTGCTCACTAGTGATATATATGCATGCAGACACTAGCATAGGAGTTGTGGGAGCACTCTGGTGAATCTTTCTGAGTTGTGCCCATGGAGCTGATTATCACTGTTCCCACAGAAGCCACTTGTATTTGTGATTTGGTGATGTTTTGTGCAGGCAAAGAAATATTAGTTGCTACTTAAAAAATGTACCAGATAAATGCAGAAGATAGCACCTTCCCATTCCAATTAGAAGTGAATGTTTGCAGTTCCTGGAGGAGCCTTGTGCAGCATCTGTAGGTAAGTACCGCTCTTTGTAAAGGAATCTAAGCATAGAAAAATGCATAATTGCTTGTAAAATGTAAGGTTTACATGTAAACTACTGAAGTAAAAGAATCACTGTCCCTTGGAGAAATTGAAGTAGTTTGTTTCTCCTAAAAACCAACAAAATATATCTCAGAGAAATCATGCTCTCCTTTGTTTTTTGATATCAATATTGCAAGCAGAGCACTTTCTGCCTCCTGAAAGTTTGTCCTCACCTCTTCATGTTGAATTTCCAAAAAAATTTAGACATGGCAAAGCTTAATCTTCAACCCAAGCCTGTCTTCATACATAAAGTGTGCTTGCAGACATTCTCCAGCACTGAGGTCAACTGGCATGAACAGCTCATATTGGCTCTTGAAACTCTTGCACAGCATGGGTATTGCAAATTGTTTACTGGGAATGTGACTGTTCCCAGCAAGTATCTAAATTAGCCCCTTGAAATGCCAAGATATGGCCTCATTGTTAGGTTATGTAGGAAAATGTGGGGGCTTCTATTCAACATGTAGACAATCTGACGTGTAGAGCAGGTGGGCAGATGCTGGTGATCTACATGCTGAAGGTGTAGCAGGCATACTCACCCTGATAAAGGCTGAAACTTCTTGACCACTGTAAAGAAAGAGTTAAACCTCAAGGCCGTGGTTCGGTGGTCGAGCAGCCCAGCTGTGGTGACTCTGCTCAGGTACACAACACAGTTGAGGAATAGGAAAGGTAAGGATCTTTGGCCAATGAAACGCCTTGGCCAAGAGAAATTTCTCGACCACTGATCATACATGACCATAGATCAGATTTGACTGGGGTATAAACGGAGGCCCCACAGAGGGCAAATGGAGCCAGTTGTTCTCAGAGTAGAGGGTCTGTAGTTGGAGATTCCCTCCTTGGATCAGGACTCTGCCCAAGGTAAATCCTTCAAAGGTTGAGAGCCCTCATCTTTGTAGATGAGTGATATGCGCATTTTGGGTTATCATCCCTAAAATTTTTAGTTGGTTGTGTGGTATTGAATTCCATTTGTCATCCTGAACCTGTGATGCTAAACAATTTTGATTTTTGAGTCCCTGCTGTGGCAATTCTGAGAGACTCCTTGACAGAAGTTGGTTTTTTCACAGTGAGGGTGACGGAGCACTGAAACAGGATGCCCAGGGGGGTTGCGGAGTCTCCTTCTCTGGAGGTGTTCAAAACCTGCCTGGAGACATTCCTGTGTGAATTGATCTAGGTGATCCTGCTCTGGCAGGGGAGTTGGACTAGATGATCTTTCTTGGTCCCTTCCAACCCCTAACATTCTATGATTCTATGATTCTAAAACAGATAAATAATTCTATGTTGCTTTCTTAGAAGTTCTACCTACATTCCAGTAAGAATTTACAAATGATTGGCATAATTCAGAGAACATCAGTAAAATCAGTACTGAAGAATTAAATAATACAGACAATTTAATTTAGTGCTACAAACAGGCAGTTTCTCTTAGGTTTTTTGTTTCTGTTGCAATATGGAAAAACTGACACTACCATAGTGAATGAACTATGAAGTTTTGTGTCCATGAAGTCACAAAGAAGATAATGGTAATATCTCTTTGATTTTAATAGTATCAGAACATTATTCACATCTTCAAGCCTAGGCACACAGAATAGGTATCTGAGACCATGACTGCAGCTTGTAAAGCCAGGTCTGCTTGAGATAGCTTGAACCAGCTTGGCATTAGTTCAGTTGCAGGATCTCGAAGTAGACAACATGGACATTACTCCCTGATCTGGTTTCAGTACACCACAACTGGGCTGATACCTGTGCCTCATCTGGTGACTTCACTTATGAAGCTCTCTAACCCATGCAGATCCACTGGACACAGTATCATCTCCAGAATCCTGAGTAGAAGAGCTGTTTCAGCTGTTTCAGCCTGCACACACACAACCACTGCCACTCACCCAGACTCAGCACTGATGTGCCTCCAGTTCTCTGCAAGCCTCCCTGTTTTACTCACGCTCTGTGACACCAAGCCAACATGGATAGCATTAGTTCATCTATCTTTCATGGAAGCTTATTGTGCTCTCACAGTCAACTCCTAACAGCCTACAAGAGCAATGAATATAATAGCTTTGATGTGATAAGACTTTTCTGTAGATGTGGCAAATGTCAATACAATTTTACCTAATATTCCGACTGAAGGCAGCAGTGTGACTCCTCCTGGTTTCAGTCAGTACATCTGCACCACTGGGTAAGAGCACTTTGTAAGATGGCCATGCACCTTAGCTATACACAAGAAGATACTTACTAGAAGAGTCCATAGTTTCCTCCCAGACCATATATCCAGATTTCCTTCCAAAACAAATTAGTACACATTGGTGTATGGTCATACTCAGGTCTCATCCTCACAGAGAGCTGGAATGGTGTCAGCTTGCAAAATTAAGTACCAGAACCAATGCAACCTTGCAATGCAGAGGTGAATTTCACTCATTGCTATTACAATTTTCATGTATCATGGACAATCACTGTTGTTTTTTGCCACTTCAGCACTAAGAGTCAATAGGACACTGGACAGACCAAATGAACATTAATTAGGTAAGTTTAGAAAAATGGGAAGTCTACTTGTTACCTAGAAACTGCTTGGAACTAAAATAAGTGCACAGAGCCTTGTCATGGATCAAAATTACTGTAAGATTTACTTTGTAAGTTTTTGTAGGGCATGAACAGACTGGAAACGGCAGCAAAAGCAATAGAGAGAGGATCAGCCAACAAAGTAAGTCATGCTGCCAGGGCTAATGCAATAACAGTTTTCAAACTGTACAAACATTTGGAATACAAATTATTCTATTCTCTTTCTTTAAGCACAGCATGTTTTTCTCTACAAATATCTTGAGCCTTGATTTAGCAAAGCATTCAGCCATATGCTTGCCTCTAAGCACATAGCTGAGTTCTGCTTGTCCCATCATAGATTTACTATACGCAGGTATGGAAATTAGTGGCGTGCGACAGTGAAATAGAAAGCTTCACTTTGCCCTTGAGAAGTCTTTCATCCGTCAGTCTAGAAATTTTCACTTTTTCATTTTTTGCTCTGATTAAAAATGACACACTTCAAGCGCAGAAAAGCCCAACCTAGGTAGTAGGAATGAACCATTCCAATAAAATACAGTCAGTCATGTACCAAGCTTATAATAGCATGATAGGTTGGCAAAACCTATTTCAGCTTGGTGAGTGTAGTACTCCTCTGCTTTGATCTGTGCAAAGAAAGTTGCAGATTTGCAGTGTGGTTCAATTTAAATCAGCAAAGGTATCTATGCATAAACCTGTGGACCAAAGTGGAGTAGAAACCAAACAAGGCAAAATATATCCTGATATAATATATCAAATACCAAAGAGAACTACAGAAAAAATAAAATCATAATCTGAACAAGCCTCAGAAACAGAAAAGAGAGGAGGTTTGGGGACTAGCCTTGATTAAAAAGGTCCTGTAACAGGGTACTCATTTTACTAAGATGATGTCTCTTGTTTCATTCACAGTGTATTCAGAAGAAAAGACAATTTGCTTTTTTTTTTCCTGATTAACATCAAAGAATAATCATGAACAATTGAAACAACCCTTATGTTACTGTATTTTTGGTTAAGTGCTTAGATCAAAACAAATCTTTTAGAAGACTATATTCTTGTTCCCCATCCTTGTCTGCCTCTGAACTGACTGCACAATACCTCTGCATTTAGGTTTATAATCAATAGATTTATATTTAAAACACTTTTGCCCTCCCTAGACTCATTGAATTTTAATATTTTAAAGCCATTAAATTGACTGTGGTGAAATCCCTCATTATAAAATACTCATTATTTTAAATACATGTGTTTCATTTAGCATTTTAGAGCATCCTTCATCTCTTGATTCTTCACTGGTATCTTTTTCATTATCTGTATCCCTTTCCCTGCAGACTACTGTATAACCTTCTAAAATGTACTTGAAGAGCAAGAACATCCTAGGTTTTGATTTCACTCCCTTCGTTGAAGGTAAAGTCATTAGATGTCCAGTTTCTTTTTCAGTAAGCCTATTTATCAGAGATATGAAACACTTCACCAGTAAAATTAACATTATGACTAAATACTAAGTTTTGTGGCATCCCATTATTCTGTGTCATAAATCTTGTCTTCTTTTGAACACCCTTGATTCTCTTACTAAATCTTATTGAAAATAATGACAGGTCACACTTCCATACTGCCTTCTAAGACTCATACTTTCTAAATCTTCCTGAATCAAGTATGGTACATAACTGGTTCTCGATTCCAATTTCTGCAAGATTAAAAGTAGCAGTTGCTCTAGAACAAGCTGTCATATCTATTGGGACTCACAATACTTGAAACTATTGATCAGGGTTCTGGGATGTGGCAGATATCACTAAGCAAGATATGTTTAGACTTTGAAAGCCACACCAGCACCAGTTTTAATCCTCTGGGTTACCAAAGCAGCTTCAGTTTGAAGACCGAGACTACAGTTCCATGATTCATTTCTTTCCCCACAGCTCTTCTCATTTTAAAGTACTAATCAAATGATAAGTATTTTTGCACTGGGAGAAGGAATGTTTCATGTACCATAAACAGTATGCCTATCCCCAAACTAATCTTCTAGCCTCTTTCTTTGTTATTTTTACCGACCACATCATAATTGCAGGCATACTTTTTAGTTTTTAAGGGTTTTTGACTTGAATATGAGATGGATAGTGTGTGGGAGTTTTTTAATCAGTGAAAACACAGTTGAGGGAATGAGATCATGTTCATAAACATTGACAGAGAAAGCATAGGTTATTAGACTAGAATTTGACCTTAGCATTAAAAAGAAATCTTTGGAAAATTTCAGTGTGAGGGTTGAGTATCATCTGAGTAGACCTTAACATAATGAGTGACCTGGTGTTACTCCATGGGCAACAACTGTGTATTACAGATCAGGCTGGCAAACTCACTTGTTTTCCACTTTCAACAGAAAATTATTCATTTATTCCACTGAAAATTCATTATGATTTAAACTTTCCAGCCAATCTTAAGGCTTTATCATGTTGAATTTGTCTAGAATACTCTAAGTGTTATTGCTGGGGCAGTGGACATGATTATTATTTCTATGTATCCAGAAGATAATTAAAAAAATGTTTTCAGTAAGACGGGTCAATAATTTCTGGAAAAATATTAGGGACTGCACTTGTCTTCTTTAGGGTTCTCACAGACTCTCTGGCAGTGCTGGAACTAAAGCAGAAGTTTAATTGATGGCCTGCTCATACTTGTGACAAATGCAGTTCATCTGATACATTAACAAATGTTTTGGGTTTGGTAGTCTATTTAAGGCAGTTGCTATTAAATTGTCATAATTTATCATTGATTGTTGCACAGTGTTATCTACAGTCTGGAAATATGCCCTGGCTTCATAATTAAAACTAAGAGCTATAGGATAACAGCTGACCTTTCGACCCTGCCTTTATCTTAAGACTTATTCTAAAGACATTCCCACCATTAAAATGCCAGTTCACCTCCACTGTTTCAGCAAGATGAGTGTTGGAAAGGCATTCCTTCTGTCTAGCTTAACTAACTCAGTTGAGACACTCAGTGAAATTCAGTCATCAGGTTCTCTCTAAAACATCTACATAGAGCTCAGAAACTCCAGACAACAGCCCACCACTTCCCAATGCATTTGTGCACACTGGTATACTGAGCTACCTTGCGGGATACATGCATAGCTTAGATTGACCACTTAACATTAACACAACTGGTTTATGTGAGATGAATCACTTCTCTAATGGAAAATATCTTCAAATGTTATGGCCAGAAATATAGACATATAGGAGACAATTCTGTAAGGATACTTGCACATAAGGCTGCAGTACCTCATTTTCCACTGCCTTTCCCTCAAAAGGGATCTACAGGCTCGATGGACACAAATAGTTTTTATTTAGTGTGTTTGTTTAAGTAAATAACTGAAAGTTGACCTCATCAGCTTCTTCCAAGTGCCAGGCAGCACATGGAGAAACACCTCCAGAGACCTCCATGCATACAAACCCCAGTATGCAAGCAAAGCCTGCCACCAGCCTCCCAGTCCTGTATCTTTTGCTGAAGTTCCCCATGTGTTTGGCACAGCATACCGGCCCCTGTCCATCACCTGCAATCCTGGACTCCATGAATGAAACCTCCATTTGTCCCCTGGTTCCTTGGGCACTGCGCCTTTCTACACCAGAAGCAAATGCTGAGGGCTCATTCCAACAAGGATATAAATCTGCAAGTGTCCCCATGAGATTTTCTGCCACTTCTTGTCTTCCTGTTCCTTCCTTCCATTCCTTTGGGAAAACTGAGATACAAAAAGTTCAGAGTAACAAAAATATCTTGTTCTACAGCAAACAAATTAATCATTCCATAACTTCCACCAAGTATGTCCGTTTGGCATGTACATCTTTCATTACCAGTAGAAACAAATATCACTATTTGAGAATGGCTTTGCATCAGGCCTGGAAAATTGCTAAGAAAAACAGCTGTAGAGAAAAAGGAAAGAAGAAAAAACTGTGCTCTCTGAATCACCAGTAAAGTATCCCAAATGACAGCATTCACTGCAGTATAAATCCAGGGCCAAAGGGTCAAAGGACATGGTACCTTCCCAAGCATCTTTCTGGGAAGGGGCTCTAATAGTTGCACACACATCCAAGGCTGGCTGACTGCTGCTTCTGCTGCCTGAGAGGAATGTTTATGGAAACTAAAAGAGGCCAAAGTATGGGGAATAAGGTATGTTCAGAGAGAGTCTGATAAGCACCAAAATGTCTCCCTGCAGTTCTGCAAAAATGGACAAAAATGGTGCAGATTGCCTTAGATATACGCCCAGGGAGGGAGCTTAAAAGAGCACACAAAGAGCAGATTTCAGATACTTCTCTCAGGAATGAGAAAATTAAGAATACAAAATCTGTACTCTGCTACCCACTAAACAGTGCACTATGATAGTTATTTCAGTTAAAGTCTCTGCTCTTTCCTGTCCCTGGCAATCAGATTATATCCGCAAAGAAAATAATGAAGAGGAAAAGGAAACATATAAATACTTGCCATAAATTGTATATTGCTTTTATCTATACAGAAATATCTGGCATTGTAATTGCTTCTGTGAGAAGCAGAAGTCTCAATAAAGGTTGCAGGATTGAAAAATCTTAATAACCAGCAAACACATTCCATTTTTCAACCTAACCCTAACTTGGACTGTGGTCTCAGGCTAAAGATTGGCTGATAATGTGCAGGGAATGAAGAAGAAGCACCTTGTACTGACCAGAGGGACACTGGAGAGTCATTGTCTAAGAAAAGGTTGCTATACATTTTATCTCCTGACAAACAGGGAAAGAAGTCAGAACAAACTGAAACTTACATTCTTGCTTAGGCTGAGAGAGCTGTCTTCTGAGAAGAAAGGGAATGCTTTTATTAAATGGTGCTCAGAGCTGTGGATCACTACATAGTAAGTGTTGTGGCTGAAACCATGATGTAATTATCTACTTAAAATATAACTATGTAAGACAGTCCCATTTTGCAGGGAATCTATAGTATCTTCTACTGTAGTATCTGTAGTAGCAGTATCAGTAGTATCTTCTACTAGATCATTGCTGTATTTCCATGTCAAACTAAGACTTTGAAATCATGTCTCTGTGGGGAATTCCTCAGGCCAATAGATATTTAGGCTTCCAACACAGCCACTGTACTCTACAGATATATTCATCTGAACCAAGATAAGGATAAGATTCAGTTGCCTAAACATCGGTGAATAGTGTCACTTCAGACACTGCAAAGGTATCCAGGGCATTCAATCTCCCTTAAGTCTTGTGCATTCCTGGCAGCACCTTAATAGACATTTTGGAATCCTGAAGACATCTCAAACAGTGGTAGGTTCCTAAATTTAGGCAGCTTTCTTATTTAGGATGAGCTGGACAGGCTTCCAGACTCCACTAACAGTATTGGTTGAGTGTCCACTGACTACTCAACACAAGCTCATGTGCAAGCACCTACACGCAAATACCTGAAGTCAGATACATTATTCTGACTTATCCCAATTTTAGATCAGATCAAAAAACAGAGGTCATAGCAAGAACTGCACTTTAGATTTTAAATATGTTGAGGTCAACAGTAGCTATGGCTATTGAGTCTTCTTGCTGAAACGTCATTTTCATTTTGATTGATTTAACCTGCCTCCGTGGCTTGTTAGGAATGGACATGAGCTTTAGGGCCCACACTTGACCCAGAACACCAGCAAGGAGAGTAACATTTTTGCTGCTTCCATAGCTTTCATAACACAGTAACTGAGAATCCCAGAGTCATTTTTTTAACAAAATTATCTTCAGAGGCACCCTGCAAGAGAGCAATGCTGTTATTATTGCTATTATTTGCATCTTAGAGAAAAGTTTAATGCTGCTGAGAGTCCATATTTTTAAGGTATCACTGTCACTATAGACACACATAGACCAAGTGAGATTTTTAAAATCCCTCAGACTCTAATTTCGGCTGAAAAATTAGGCACTTTGTATCTAAGTGCTACTGAAAATCCCACTAGGGTCCCATTTGCTGGTTCATTGCCTAAGTAGCCTGTGAATTGCGCTGTAGCTTGTTCAAGGCGACATGAAACTTTTGCATGCTAATTCTCATCTCATTCTATTCTCAGCTGACTTTTGTTTTGGTCACTAATCTTTTTCCTTCCTGACTCTAGTCCCAAACTCACTTCTAAGGCCACCCAGCACAAATGCACCATGGTGGAGTGTGGTCCAGCTGTTCATCTGCTGTTTTCCTCTGGATATGGGAAAACTCAAGGGGCTCTTGCCGTGCACTCACTTTGCAGTTTTACTATTAAAAATCTTCCCATAGTCTTAACACTGTCCTGTGGGTTATTTATATTTAAGTTAGCCACTTAAAAACATCAAATGAAGTGAATATCACAGGCTTTCTAGATAGCTGCTCTACTACAGCTTCACAGGAAAGCTAAAGAAAAAAGTAAGCTTATTAATATCTAGGATAAATCTTTGCTGCAAATAAAGCAAAATTCCTGTTTTCTTCAAGAAAGTAAGAGATACAGAAAATAAATTCTGTTTCCTCTGCAACTGCTTTTTCCAGACATGGAAACTGAAGAACAGTCTTTTTTCTAAAGAAAATAAATTCATTTCCTAATAGTTTACATTTGTTAAAGGACTGTAAGACTCCTATGCCCTCTGTAGTCTTTGATTTGTCATTATCTTTTTTTAAGTGGGTTTCTCTGCAACTAGCAAAGTTGCTGTTATTTGATGCATCCCCCATTTAAAATGGAGGATGAATTTAAAATAATGTAGCTAAATTGGGGCTGCAGTTACAACTGAGAAGAAAAGTTTTTTGAGAGACTCTTGATAAAATTCATTAGGAAAATGTCTCAGCTATTCATCAACAAAATACTTTTAATCTAAAATAATATTAAATTGAAGAAGTGTACAAATCCTTTTATTTTCAGACTAATTCCATTTGCTTTATGACACAGTGACATTCAGATTTGAGAACATGTAATGGAAGAAGAAGAATATATTGGAAATGGTTTACTCTACAAATTAGATAGCAGTTTCTCCCAGGTTATCTCAGGAGAGGTTGGCCTGTTTCCTGTAAGCTACTTCTCAAACACCTTGTATTCCTACAACAATATATACCGAATAATGAAGCTTTCAAAAAAGAGATCTATTCTGAATGTCAGAAGTGACTGATTTCCTCCGTATCTTTTACGATTTTCCAAAGCTATAAAGTAGTATATAGGAGAATTAGCTTATAGCTGTGCTGTAATTTCCCTAGCTAGTAAATTCAAGCTCTAGCTCTGCATTTAAATATGTTTTATAATAGGAAGTGAACTTTATAATTCATCATCCCTCTGCCTTTTTATATGCACTTAAAATTCAGCTCCTGATCTTGAGTGATGTAGATAAGCAACACTGAAATGAAAAGAGGATTTTGTACTTTCTGTAAGAATTTTTGTATCCCTAGAAGGATTAATCAAAATTTGAAAAAAAAAAAAAAAGGTTTCTTGGTTACAAATATTTTAGAAATAAAAATGCAACCCTCATATCCAGAACAAAAATTATACACCATATAAACGACAAATATCTGTTGAAAAACTACTAAGGCCAGTGCAGCCACATTGAGAAAACACTAACTGAAGAAAAAAAGCGTATCCAAAAACTTGCTGGCCTGAAGGACTTGGAAGAGGTTCTAGAGGTATGATTCAGATATTTTTTGCTACTATATCAGTAATATTGATTTGCTTTCTATGCAACTGCATGTGAAACAAGGATCAGAGAACAACATGTGGCTTCTGTGGTGTGAACTCATTCATATTAATTTTGTATCAACTAAGTTGCAAATGTGATTTTCCTGTGGAAAAAATTAAAACCCAAAAAAGTCAGAAAGGCAAAGCATGACATTTTATTTTTATTTTTTAAGTTTTATGGAATACATATCTGATCAAAAGGAAAAATTAATCTAAACTTTGTGTCTTTTGGGGGGCAAAAAAAAAAAAAAAAGCCAAATGTATTCTAGATGATTTCCTGATTTAGATATACAGATAGCAGCAAATAAAGTAATAGATGGCATTACTTTATGTAATGCATAGAAGGACTACATTAAGCATTTTTAACAGATATTGCAAAAAATATTTGGTATTATATAACTTAATATTAGATATAACCTTACGCTTTGTCATAAGTTGTTTGTCATAAGGCTTCTATCTTAAAAATGTACATTTTACCTAGTTTTCTTTAGGCTTAACAAAAGGTTTGCCAACAATTATATTGAAGAAATCTAAAAAGAACAGTTAATCTTCTGCAGCTCATGGGACCTTCCTACTTCATCTGCTCTGGGAAAATGCAGTGCTACAAGAATAAAATTAATCATATTGCCAATTTCATGTAACTACACTATTTTTTCAGCATGCACTTCTTATCTGCCCTGCACATTACATCAAAAGATAACTCAGAGGTGGAGAGGCTTAGAGTAGTTCAAGGAGAAGGGAGAAAGCAGGAATACCCAGTTTCCTATGGAAACAAACTTTATGCAGACTTGTTTGTTTTCCAACCCTTCATTTTACCTCCCCAAAATAAATTCTAAACAGTTACTGTAGATCTCATATGCCATCCCATGCTCTGCTTACTACAAGGCTTATCAATAATTAAGTTATACTAGGAGGAATGGCAAGACACACTGAAGCCTGATATCATGTTGTTGTCATGCGGTAGTCACATAAACAATAGATATAGTCCTGATTTCGCTTTTATTTATGCTCCCAAAATGCTATGACATTTCTGCAAGTAAGTACAAGGTTCATGCTATTGCTGTTAATATACAGCACAGTAGATCCCAATGGTCAATCTAGTGATGTTCTGGAATCTGCAGCATACGGCCAAAAAAATTGTTGAACCTGAAAAATTCTCTTCGGTTTATGTAAATCATATAGCTCCAGTAACTCTAAAGAATTTACAAACTTGCATCAAGTTACACTTGTCAACCAGCTGATCCTTAAGACTTATAAGCTGTACACATCCTCTAAAGAATATATGTTAGTGGCTGATGTGCAGAGAAATGCACTAAGCAGTTAATAACTTCTGTTCTTTGACATGTGTTTTCTTCTTATGCATAACATCCAAATAAACAGCAACAATGTGAGAGTTTTATTTTCTCCAGGATTTTTCATGCAAACTTAAAGAAAGATACACGTTACCTTTACTGTTCAGAACATCTGCCAGTTCTGCAGTGTGCCAGCTAAACCCAGCTCATATAGCTGATTTAGAGAGCAATAATCTTCATTAAAAACAATAGTAAAGTGATATTGCCCTTATTTGGAGCACTGACAGGAGGCTGGTGGCAACAGTCAAATCTGGGCCAGAATTTCCTGTCTCAGTCTTAAGTCAAGCATGCATGTGCACCAGACCATGGCTCAGTAGGTCCTGCTGTTAATCTAGTGATACCCAACCAAGAACAATGACGTAAGGGTGAAGTTCCACTATAGTCCTGATGCCTTTGCACTATAACACGAAGTTGTGGCTTGTCATGCTTCATTGTCCCACTGGAGCCAAAGTATTAAAATGTCAGTACTTAAACATATATTTGAATTATAAGCAAATAGTTTAATATTCTGTGGTGGTTTTGCATCAAGCATCTCCAAATAAGTCAAGGGACATCTAAAGATTTGTTGGTATATTTTGTCATCCAAAATTAGAAATGATCCTTCCAGTCATTTCAGAATACTTCAGTCATTAACTAAAATGACATTAAAAAGAATTTCACTTAACCTGGATTTAGCAAAGGACCTGAAAACGCCCAACAGAACTTTTCTATTCAAAGTTAAAAATGAAAGGCAGTTATCAATGCTGATATTATGCAAGAATTTATTATTTACTGTGGAAAGAGACCCAAAGGGGGGAAAAAACCAGCATTTTACACTTTTTTCAAGCAACCAATGCCAAAAGAAGAGTTTCTGGTTCAAGAATGAAGACAGAGTACACCTCAGTTAATGTACACATGATACACATAGTTTGCTTCACAAATGCCCCCCATTTCTTCTCTTGAAGGTTTTCATCCTTTCTGGTTTCAAAGAAGCTCCCAGGAGGCCCCAGACTGACTGGCTCTGGCTTGCCTCACTGTACGGGGTTGTCAGCTGCAGTGGTCAGTGTGTGCTCCACAAATCGCAGAGACTGTTGAGGACCAGTGACTGCAGCCAGAGCCCCAGCTATCACTTAGTGTAATAAACTCAGATTAACAAAAGCACAAAATGCTTCCTGCAAGACTTAGATCACGATGACTATGTTTGAAAGAATAAATTAAACAGTGCAAGGGAATGTTCTCAAGAAGAGAAACTTGACTGTACATAGCAAAGCTGCTAGAATGACCCAAAATGGAACTTAAGTCTCCCAGACAGTCCCAGGACTTGCTTTGTAAACCAGCATGGGATGCTGGCCATTCCCAATAGGGTTTTTTTGCTGTAAGCACTCTATATTGAAAGGTAAAATAATTGAACAATAAGGCAGGCAGTACTCTGACCATTGGCCTCTGTGCTAGAGAACATCCCTTCTTACGTGTAGATGTTGGTATCGGCACCCAGAAGGGAAGGCATAGGCCTTTGATTCTAGTCAAGCAAGATTCAACCTTGAGCTGGGCACACAAACTCCTTAATGCAGACAAGAGAAGAGTTACTGGCCTCGGATATTGCCAAATCACCCATTTCCCAGCAAAGAATCTTGGACAGTAAGCTAGAAATCCTTTCTCTGTAAGGGTGGACTGAATTTCTGCGGAAAAGAGTTTAAGATTAGCTAGGCTAGTCAGTGACAGCAAAGCTCTCTGTCTTGGAAGCAGAGTCACAGGTTCCACTCACAGCATATTTGTTTATTTTATACACTGGTTGTTTAATATTCAATACATAAACAGTGCTTGGGACAAGACCAGGAATCCACAACTCACTCTTTTTAGGCAAATTTCCTGATAGTAGTATTAAAAACATGTTTGTTCTGTGTTTTGTGTCCAATCCAGTGACTCTTCAGTTCTTTGTTGCACAACAAAAAGCCTTCAAGGAAAAGGGGAAAAGTTCAACAGATGCTGTGGTCATGTCTAGTTTGGACAGTGTCCTAATGGGTGGTTTTGAAATTCTCCAGCATAATGAGTTCATGGGGGGGGGTGTTACCTGTCCTCAAGGTGAATTATCCCTAACATCTGATCCAGGTGGACTACAAATTGAGTCATTTCTCCTTCTCTTTCCTGTCAATTAATCATCTAGTCTCATAAAAGTAGTTGATGCTTTTCTTTTCATTCCCACAGCTACACCACAGATATATTGTGAGTACCTTCAATTGTGTCTTTAAAGGAGCAAGGCAGCAAAGCAAATTAAAGGATCCCAATTTGGACTCAGGTAAGGCATAGAGTTGCAGGAAGAAGAATTTGCAGGGCAGAACTTTAAATGTATTTGCTGTTGCACCACTGATAACAAGGCATTTGCAGACCTGAGATTTTTCCTCCTCAGGTAACATCCTAAATTCTAACTACATTCTTTCTAAAAATTCAATTGAGAAGTCTATATGATGCAATTATCCCATGTTTCTCTGTCTCACTTTTTCTAGCTCCATGTCTCTGCTTACCAGTGGGTTTTTAAGAACAGCTACTGAAAAATAAGGAGTTTTTGTGCTGTTAAACATATCCTTGGATGTAGTTTTCCTCAAGAGTGCTGAAGTCTGACTCTTACTATCATTATGTTAGATCAGTATCAGTGTAGAGACCCAATGAGAAACTGAGAATGAAGTTATCTTTCAACCAAGGAGGAAGAAGGCAAGAAAATAAGGCAAAGTACAAAGAATACTGCAGAAGACTAAAGGGAAGGAAGAAGCGGGAGGGACAGCTTTATTCTTCAGAGCCCTAGAAACTCATATTCATAGCAGTAACTCATTATTGTAATGCTTGATTTTAATAAATGGTAAAAAATAGCTTCCTGCACAGCTTACCTTTGCATGGTGCTGCTTAAAGTGGGGTTCTTAATTTCCATTGGAAGTGTAATCACTTCTTTCAGTGGTTGTATTAGAATGACAACTTGAAAGAAATGCAAAAAACATAAACCACAATGTGCATGTTGGGAATATTTAGGCTGAACTGAGAATGCAAAGGTACCATCCCTCCACAAAAGATCACCCTCTCAGTATCTCAGTTCTTAGTGCTGGCAAGATGATGAAAGGTTCTGAAAGCAAATTCCTCCAACTCATTCTGGTTGGGTGACCAAAGAAAGATTTCTCATTAAATGACTTCAAATTAAGATTAAGGATTAGGCCCCACTTTTGAAAACCAAACTTGAGAAATGTCTCCCATTTCGAAAGCAACCTGTAAGAATAGTGCTTTAAAGAAAAAAAAATCTCTTCTAAGCTAGACTTTGGATCTGTCAGTCCAGTCCTGTTCTAATCTGAAGTTAGATCAATATTTTGAAAAATTAAGATGTAGGCTTCTCCAAGTTATATTACTTCTAGGATTCTTTCCCCTTTTTAAGTAAGAAAGGCTGGAAGACAGTTCATCTGATTTAAGCTATTTTACTGGGAATTTCTGCCATATTTTGACCATGTTCCAAGTGGCAGTTGAGATATAAATAGCAGAATAAACAAACAGCAGCTCAAGCAAAGTAGAAAAGTCAGAGACCAACGAGATTGCCAGTTGTTTCTGCAGTACTTCCAGCTTGCCCATATACTAATGTGGTATCATGTGACAAACAAATTCTTTAATGCCAACATATAGATTTATGATTTCTTCATTCCCCACTTACTCATTCTGAAGTATTTTTTCAACAATTTCATGATGAAAATAGAGAAAATTTTATTAAAGACATCAGCAATGAAAGTCTCCTGGTTTTGGTCAAAAATTCCTGGTTATGCATTGCATTTCACTGTACTTTTATGGTGTGTCTATAAACATAAGGGCTGGTCTATGTTTAGGAATGAAATTCCAGAGGTAAAATAAAATGTTCCTCCCCCTCCAAACCTACTTTTGTTCAAGTTTCAGAAGATGGAAGTTGTCATTTATCCAATATTTGTGTGGAAATAATATTTATGAGAAAGCGGTGATCAAGCATAAGACTCTGTATGTTATATTTGATTATGCATACTACTCATTTGGCACTTCTTCCTGACTACAAGCACCAAGAAATAGACAATCCTGCATAATGAAAGCCATTTGAATAATGAGAGCACTGTTAGAATGACAGTCCTTTAATGGTCTCTACAAATGCAAATAAAATGTATGTACTGATTGTTGAATAAATACCTGTCTTCACTGGGTTTTGACCTGAGATTATGTCCTCCAGTTCACAGCAGAATATTTTTTTTTAATTAAATTGAGTCAAAGACTCTTTTTTTTTTTGTTGGGCTTTAGTGTATGTGACCAAAATGTTTAGATCTGCAACATGTTCCAGAACTCTGGTGCAGAAGATGATTTATGATTCTTGCCTACAAGGACCAAAGTCTCTGCTGAAAGTACTGTGAAGAATCACATTCACTTTAATGCCTTGAAATTAGGCAGAAAATAGAGCTTCTTTCATTTACTTTATTGGCAGTTTCAGTAGAGCAGTAGCAAATTTTGAATGTATTGCATTGGTTTTCTGTCACTAATATGCAAAGGAGGTTAAAGTATATTTTACAGATTCATTGCCCAGAAGTAGTTTTTAAAGTATTCTGAAATTCTTTCTCCTATTTTGACATTATTTATAGGTTTTGACTTATTTATTTCAGTGGGAATTGCAATTTGTCCTTTAAATATACCAGTCCTTTTTAGAGTTCTTGCAGTTAATTTTCAAACTTGGATGTAGGTCTGCTCTGTTTCAGGTTCTCATGTCAATATTGAAGTGATTCTGTTTTAAAACCCTGATCTTTCATTGTTGTTTTCTTGTTTGATGGTTGCATTTGTAAATTCTGTAAGTGTGATTACAGTCTGTGCTCTCAACCTTTCCTCATAAGAGAGATGTTCCAGTCCCTTCACCATCATCCTCTTAGCTCTCTGTTGGATTCTCTCTAGTATTTTCCTGTCCCTCTGGAACTGGGGAGACCAGAACTGGACACAATACTCCAGATGTTGTCTCACTAGTGCAGAGTAGGGGGGTAGAAGAACCTCCCTCGACCTGATGGACATACTCTTATTAATGCACCCCAGGACACCATTGGCCCTCCTGGCCACAAGGGCACATTGCTGTTACATGGAAAATTTATTGTCCACCAGGATGCCAAGGTCCCTCTCCATGGAGCTGCTTTCCAGCGGTTCTACCCCTAACCTGTACATGGTACATGGTGTTGTTCTTCCCCAGGTGTAGGACTCTACATTTATCCTTGTTGAACTTCATTAGGTTTGTCTTTGCCCAGCTCTCCAGTCTGTCCAAATCTCACTGGATGGCAGCACAGCCTTCCAGTGTATCAGCCACTCCTCCCAGTTTAGTATCATCAGCAAACTTGCTTTGGGTACACTCTATCCCTAAATCCAGGTCGTTGATGAAGATGTAGAATAAGACTGGACCCAGAACTGAACTGACCCCAGGGGAACACCACTACTTACAGGTCACCAGCTGGACACTGCACCACTGATCACAACCCTTTGAGCTCTATTGTTCAGCCAGTTCTCAGCCCATTTCACTGTCTGCTCTTCTAACCCACACTTCCTGAGCTTACCCACGAGGATGTTATGGGAGACAGTATCAAAAGCCTTGCTGAAGTTAAGGCAGACAACATCCACACCTCTCCCTGCATCTACCCATTCAGTCACACCATCACAGAAGGCTATCAGATTAGTCAGACATGACCCTCCTTTAGGAAATCCGTGCTGGTTACTCTTGATAACCTTCTTCCATGTGTTGAGATATGATCTCCAGAATGAGACGCTCCATTACCTTTCCAGGGATGGAGGTGAGGCTGACTGGTCTGTAATTACCAGGGTCTTCTTTCTTGCCCTTTTTGAAGACTGGAGTGACATTGGCTTTCCTCCAGTCCTCTGGCACCTAACCTGTTCTCCGTGATCTTTCAAAAATGAAGGAGAGTGGTAGAGCAACATCATCCAGCTCGCTCAGCAGTTCCAGAATCCTGCTCCTGAATCTGGTTCCCATCTGCTGCTGAGCCCAGTCTGGGACTTCCCCAGCACCACTCCACAGCATCAGTGGTGAAGGTAATGTAATTACCATCAGGGGGGCTAGGTTCGATGTTGCTTTTGTATATGTTTATATATACTTAATCTTAATATTTTTATTTTCATTAAAGCTGTTTTTGTGTTCTTTTCCAATCCATAAGTCTCTCTCCCTTATTCCCTTTCTCTTCCCCTTGGGAAAGGAAGGGGGTTAATAGAGAGTAATCCAGTCTCTCTGTGCTAATTACAATCCCAATTTCATTATCAAGAACATTCCTCTCTCCTTAGACAGCACTGCCAGTTAAGTTCTCAGATCAGTATCCTTCAGATTTCTTAGTTCCTTTTCTTGCATAGAAATACCTTTGTACAACTGCAAAACTCTTCTCAAAGCTTTTCTTTGACAGAATACTTTACAGTTGTTAAGAAACTGTTATCCTGAAGTCTTCTTGCACAAGTAAGTAATTGTATAATTGCTTACCTTCTATCTGTATCTAGCTGTGGTCTCTAAATTTATATGCACTTAATACAGGGCAATCCAGGTTAAGCAGGAGGGTATCCATGCATGATTGAAATATGAATGTTTGTGTTTCTTTCTCTTTAAATCTGTTTAATCTAGAACATGATCCTTTTATGCAATCAGAAATATGAGAAGAGATTTACGTCATAAACACTGACTTTCAGAATTCTTTCTCATCCTTTTCTGGGCAGGATATGTTACTGAAAAATGAAAAACAAAACAAAAACAAAAGCCAAAAACCAACCTTCAAGAACAGCTAGTTTTCTTGGGTAACAAACACTTTGCAGAAAAAAGCAGGATGGACTGTGTTCAAACCTGTCAGGAGAGTATACTTTCCTGTGTAGCAACGGTAAGGTTAACAGGATATGTGGAATATTATTGGGACGCTACTCCTGGTACTGGTACTACCGATTAGTAGAATTAAGAAGAAATGCAGTTCTCTTGGATATTTTTAATTATTTCAAATGTTTTTATGCCTTTTATATACCAATGTGCACTGTGTTGTTTTTTATTCCATTTGCAGCGGTCAAGATAATCTATCTTCAAGATGATGATTCTTATCTTAATGGAAAACGTTCCAGGACTTTTGCTTTGTAGAGTTTAGGTTAAAACTTGTAAATGCGAAAGTTTTTTGTTCTGCTATGTATAATTTTGATTCTAAATACCAAATCCAACCACTCTGACCTGCTAGTATGAAAAAAAAAAAAAAAAAAGATCAGAAAAAGATTACACTGGATCTCTTTCTGTATTTAAATGATTATTGTTATCATGCAGAGAAATATTTCTGGCAGTATGGATGGCTCCTGACTCTGACAGTCAAGTCCATTTATAGAAGTTTTCTTTAGTTTAAGGCAGGTGCAACAGTATGGAGAATCTGACACCTAGTGTAGACTTTTAATGTTTCATGCAGAAGTAGAACAAAAATCTAAGATTTGCTTGCTTAAGTATTTTCCTATCTTCCATAATTTAAAATATTTATTACTTTGATCTTTTATTTTTGTCTATTCCCCTTGAATGTCTGAAGCTCACATATCTGTATGTGAGACAAACTTGATGATGCACCTCATTAAAAAAATAAAGCTAAGCATTTTGCTCAAAACAGAAAGATATCTTTTCTGAGAAAGGGAGCTTAATGCTCTTTCTTCTCGACCTTTAATGTCGTAACATTCACAGTAATGAGCCACTTTACATAGGGCTTTGATTACATTGAGTGAGAAGGGGACGTAATGGATAACATGAATATCACTATACTGAGCTCTACAGATATTATCTCTTCCCATCAAATGCAAATCACTAACCATATCACAATTTTGTGTCTCTCTTTTTCTATATATTGCAGTAAATTGTCTGAGACAGATTAATGAATCAGAATTTTAGATTTTATTTCCTTTCACTAATCTTGTGACATAAATTCAGCTTAGTTTAAATCAAGTACTCAAGCTGCGCTTCCTGTTTTGCATGTTAATCTGCCATTTGTCAGCAAAAAGCTTAATGGAAAACAAAACCAGTATCTCAATATTTGAATACCTGTTATTGTAAATAATTGCTGTAATGCCATAAAGCTACTTACAGAATGAATATATGTCGAAGATAGACATGTTGAGCCTCTAAAGTGTTTATGCTGCTACTTGAAAACAGAAGACAGAACACATCAATACAACAAACAAGAATGAAGAAGAAATGAGATATAAAACTCTTACAATCACATAAATATTTATGTCATCTATACCTAGAATCATCAATAACTATATTAATAGCAACAGCATTTCCAGAAAGAAGATTGGATAAATTTGAGATGAAAATGTCACCCTGTGTCTTGTCACTGGTGCAACTTAATCTGAAGTCCTGAGATGAAATGCAATCTAAAGAATTCCATCTTCTCATTTCATATGATAACAGGACAGTTTATATGACTGTAATTTGGTCTCAGTTAACTTGAAAATTGTTCCAGGTCACAATAAAGTGTTTGAAGTTGATAGTACAAAATATGATAGTTGATAATACAAAATATGCAAATTTTGCAACATTCATTTCTCAGTTCAATTGTTTTGCATAGTTCATCTTTCTCCATTGCCAGGCACTAACATGATTTTTCAAGTTCTGAAATCAAAATGTACCTTTGCAGGTTATGGCACCGACTTCACAATACTCGAGTCAAAGAGTTCACTCAGTTCTTTCATTATATTTCAAATAAGGAACAATCTTTAAGGAAATAAAGAAGCATAGATAAAATAGGCTGTCTGAATAAATGCAATTCAAAAGTAAAAAAGTGTTAATAAAATTGGAGAGTGAAACATTGAAAAAAAAAAGGCATCGAAAAATTGTGGAGTAGAGAATAATAGCTCTGTTTTTTAAAGTCAGTGAGGGGTTTGAGTGTTTAAAGTGTATAATGTGAAATGAGCCAGACAAAATAATTATTTATCACTGGCTAGCACAGAGTGAGTTCTAAATGGAAAGCAATTTTCAATTAACTGGTCATGCTACACTTACCTGAGGTTATGTTGCACAATCAATCATAAAGAAATGTTGTTTGCCTTCTGTTTATGAGCCAGATGGTTCTAATGCTCATTTTAAAACTAAAATATGATTTAAAGAAGAGGGGTACAATGGCAAAACTTGAATCCCACTGCAAAAATGATTATCAGAAGTCAGTTGGTAGTGTTGATATATTATTTCAAAATATTTTGAAGGGCTGGGTTATAGCTGTCGGCACCTAGCATCAGACAAAATATAGTATTTTCCTTCTAAACTAATTCCACAACTACTTTTATAATCAAAGCTATTCGGCTCTTGTTATATTACTTCAGGCTATGAAAGTGGAAACAGTCAAATAAAGTGGTATGTAAAAGAATGCATGTAGACAGCCTTGTATTCTCTCTTCCTGTCCTGAAAGATGGCCAACAGTCCCCTAAGGTAGCAGTTATATGACATCATTTTGTGTCTTTCAGTATGCGCCTTGAAATGGTTTCTCTCCCAGGGTAACAAAAGTTGCAGTCCCATTCCACACAGACCCCTTTTGCAGTGCACCTGCAAGGCCCTCCATCATCCAGCTCTCCGTGCTGCTGGAATTGAACTGAAGGTGGCAAGGCAGTCAGGGACAGTCGTACAGATATCTGCTTTGCAGTACCTATGAGATGCGGTGCGTGGCTGAGACCAGCTACCTCTGCAGACACCATCTCCAGTAAAGATGCAAAGTGGCTTTACTGTTCTAGGGCAGTAACAGCTCACACCAAACCAAACCCTGATCCTTCTGGCTCTGTGCAGCACTATGAGCAAATGCAGATGTACTCATACAGAGATAAATGTAGCTGCAGACGCAGTCTCACACGTACGGTGCAACACAGCCACAGTAAATGTCTCACCCTGTATGTCCTTCTGGAGACACTTGCTCTAGCGTGAGAAAATCAGTATTTTTCTGAAGGGGTTCATGATTTTGGGTTCCTCTTGAACACATTGTGTGACTGTGCTAAGCTTACTCCTTCCTGGAATCGAAGATAATGTACTTACAGCACTGGGATCAAAGGCAAATTGCCCTTTATAACTGAAGGCATGTATCAGACCTGACTCCTTTACAGTCTCTCAGGCTTCTTAACTATTCAACTTCAGATTTTCTACCTATTGCCTACTTTTCACTAGTTAAATAAATTCTTGGGATGAACTGCTGTTTTTACAACTTGCCTATAAAGCACTCAAGAGCACAGAATGTAATTTGTTCTGGCTTTATAGTTGCTTACTGCAAAGAGGTTTTTGTCTCCAATAAAAGATATCCAGGATCTTGTATAGTACAAACAAATACCAATAATGATCATGTCTTGGAATAGCCTAGGTTTCCCATGCCAAAGCATTCACTTAAAAACTTATGTGTGAGTGACGATATGGGACATGACGTTCAGGATAATTGAAAACATTCTTAAGATTTAGCTTACTTCAAATAATAAAGTAATTGGGTAATTGTATTAATCTGATGTAATAAATACATATATACAAGTGACGATATTTGCAAAATATCAAAGGGGAATTCTAATTTCCACAAATACAAATATTCCAAACACCTTGAAAGGAACTGCCCATGTGTTTTATAGCAGGCATGTGCATAAAGATCCGAGAATAATTGCATAATAGGAGACATTATTTTTCAGAAGGCAGCAAACACGTTAGTTTAAATACCACCACTGAATCACTCTAGAATTTCAAAGCACTTTATAAAAGCTAGTTAATTATATTTCATGTATACTGAACTCTTAGTAAGACGAACTCAGCATCTTTTGCAGTAATTAATTAATTTTATCTCCTGAGACCACAGTGAGGTAGGAGAATATTATTGTTCCCTCTCATACTTTGAGGGAAGTCAAAAGAAGAGCCTTTTTTCAGTGATGCTACAGGTCACCTACTACCTCCACCACCTCCAACTCAAACAGCACACTGAACGCTACAGACTTGTTGCATGCTTTTTGCAGGTGCTTGAATTGTATTTTGAACCATAATACATAAGAAAGCCAGAAATAGCTCCTGACAGTCATGACTGAATCCCTGATTGTAAAGATGTAAAGAACATTTTCATTAAAGATTGATATTTAACAATGTAAGATATTTCTATGCCTTCTTTGTAGCATCTTTATGAAAGTCAATTTCAGACACTTTTAAGTTGTCTTAACCTAGTGTGCATGAACACCAAGGTCGACAGAAGGGTGGTGCTAACACAAGTAAGATGTGTTACAAAGGGAACTGTGAAACAGAAAAGCAATTTCCCAAGAAGTGCTAATGGGAGGAGGCTACAGCTGCATCCCAGTACATCCCATGGCTAAAGTCCTCCTTCTAATTAAATAAGATGCACTAAGTTTACTGACATGATTATTACATATCAGATCCATTTATGTCAAACCTTAGGCAATGTTTTCAGAATACTAGTGCAGGTGTAGTTGGCATGCAAGCAGTATAGGATGAACACGTGAACTGCACAGTGTATTGTGTTGTACTGAAACAGCTTTTGTGATACAACAGGAATAGATATTTTCTTCTTAACCTTACCTAACTGTACCAAAGTCAGGAGTTGTATACATCAATAGTGCTGCTTACTTGCTTACTGTCTATTATTCTTCAGCTCGTGAGTAACATGATAGTAACATGTACCATGTAACTTCCTGGTAAAGTGCCTAGTGCATCAAATCACTACAGCAGTAGAAATAAGCAGTCTGATAGAATCTGTTCAGTCTGGATTTAAGGATTACTTTACAGAAACCATCTAGGTGAGACTACCAGCATGTTTCATTCCCATTTATCCTTCTCTGTAGTTGTCTGTGGCTGCCATTTAAAAATGCCAGCAGCATTTGGGAGATGGAAGGAAAACCACTCTCTGCCTTCCTGATATTCCTGAAAATACTGTCAAGTCACTTGCTTATCTTCTGTTCTTAGCTGTCACCACAGCTCCTCCAAGGTAACCTCTTAGGAAAAAGGAGGAAAATCTGACTTGACTCTCCTCATAAAATATCAGGTCCTTATATTCTAGCTCCTATCTAAGGCCACAAACAAGAAATATTTGATAAGAGTTTGTCAGTAATCCTCTCAAGGATAAGGATCCCCTCCTGGGACTGGATATTGCAGGGGTTTCAGTGAGAAAAGAGGATCTCATCTGCTTTCCCTGTCTTCTAAGAATGGAGTCATAAAAATTGTTTTGGATGCTTACATAAACACCTTGAATACTACTGGGTGCCAACAGCTGATATGACCCAAGACTCTATGAAGATTAGAAAAAAAATTTTTTTGGAGTAGTGATGTTAATCAAATCCCTTTAAAAAACAGCAGCTTTGGCTTAAGGGCAATGTGTCTGGTGCACAAAGACTGCACAGATGGCTGAGTTAGATGAGGTTGTTTGTCCAAGGTTGTCACACCTATTCATCTCCTAAGCTATATAAAGCCTTGATAGAAAGGATTACATTATTTACAAATATA
>WUAM01000323.1:25879764-25893877 GCA_024336885.1 Actenoides hombroni
GACTGTTTAGAAACCTCACTTTCACCAAGTTCAGTCGTGGCTCTGCTAATGTAATACGTTTCTTTTATATTATGAAAAAAATCTGTATCTCTCTTAACTTCTTTCCCAAATACCTCTACTGTCAATACAATACTGCCAATTGACAAAAACTGTCAATAAAGTGGTTTTGATCCAGTATCTATAATTGTTATATAATATGCGTGAAAAATAACACACATAATGAATATAGTTTACATTAAAAGGTTGGACGAGATGATCCTTGAGATCCCTTCCAACCTGGTATTCTATGATTCTGTGATTCTATGACCATATACGTGGACATTATGAAATAAGGCCCTCATGGACTCAATAAGCTTAGTTCTACAGTTCATACTGAATCAAGGATTTTCTGAAAACTCTCTGCTGCAAACTATTTGCAAGAAATTGAGAAAAATAATTGGAGGTGTGCTTAAGAGTAGAAACCCTATGTGCATGTTCTAAGTTGGTTAGCTAAATACACAGATACTCATGTATAAATATATAAAAATACATGTATATGTATAAATATAAAGCACATAAACTATAAGCTATATTAAGTAAAAAACATCCATGGGTTTTGTGATGGGTATTCCAGTCAGAACACTCTGATTCACAGTCTTAAACAATCTGTTTTATATTCAAAGAGGAGAAATGGAATGGCATTTCTTTTCAATTGTAAAACTTGCTCAGCACTTTTGGTTCCAGAGATGGGGCTGGTACTTTGTCAGAGCAGTAATTTAATGCAGGCCCACATACAGAAATTCAGCCCAAAAATGCTAAATCAACAATGCAGTATTCCCTTCTCCTGCAGTGTAACTGCACACAAATTTATTGTAATTTGAAGGTGATTCACTGGAAAAAGATAAGAAATCATCTTGTCCTGAGAGTGAGTTATAACCCTGAAGATATAAAGACAAATCCAAAGTGATCTTAAGAACCTAAAACAGCCATTCAAAGGACTGAGCTACCTAGGTCCAAAACTACTGCACTGTAGTCACTTGAATTGGAAGTATCTACATCGTCTCTGTAGCAATAAGAAAATGTAATTGTATTTAAAGTCTGCAACAGACCTAGTTGAGTATTCTTTGGACTTCACTGATTGTATGGATTATTCAGATCTTTCTTCCATAATCCACTTGATCCCTAGTGCTGAGAACAAAACTAGCTTGAGATTAAAAATAAATTAAATATTCAATACCTAAATTCAGTACTATTACTGCACTACTTGTATTTAACCTGACAAGTCATATGGTTTATTTATATCAGTCAGCAAAATTCATTCTTTAGCACAAAAATGCTTCACAGAATTTCCTGTTTCTACATCATCTGAGCATCTTGATCCACAGTTCTTAGAGTGCACATGTATAGAGATCAGCCTGTAATTAATAAGTTGTTTAGGGATGATAAATAAATACTGTAGCCTATGAGAAAAGGAAACAGATGTGTATGGTCATTTCAGGGCGTTGATTAAAGAAAAATGTTAGTGCTTTGCTACAGATGCTCCACAACAAAAGAATTGCATATCAGAAGAGCTGCCCAAACAGCTCTTTCAATAACATCCAGGACTTTTCAGCAATAAAAACGGCTTTCTGAGAAACTTATATTTCCCTCACCACCCTCCTGAACATATCTATATTTGGATTTAAACTCTATGTTTCGACATAGCTTCTCAATAGGTTTTCCACAAAGAGACCTTGTTCCTGCACTTGAATACTACCTCATACAGCTCTCACTAGATGCGTGTACATTTAAGTTCAAGATTTCCAAGTCTCATACCTGAAGCGATTTTGTGTGTGGTTCATGTCACTGCTCTTCAGGAGGCTTGAACTCAGACTCATCAGTTAGTGAATTCACTTTTTTTGCAGGCCTTTACAAAGTCCTTCCAGCATGAATCCCTTGACTGACTCTTCTGCTCATCAAAAGGAAACCCTCCAAGACACACTTTCTAGGAGACTTCCTCAGCATCCATACGGAAAATACCAAAGAGGCATGAGGTGAACTTCTGATGTGTCATCTCTCATTATGTGAAGTGGCAGCTCGGGGCTTGCTAGATGCTTTATCCACACCCTTTATTCAGGGGCTAGGAACACATGGCTTTGAAAAGATGAGCAGCTCTTTAACTCCTCCTGCATCCTGATCACTGGAATGGGATGGCAGATACTCTATCTTTGCACAGAATGGCACAGACAATATTGTACCTATGTCTAAGCCTTCTCTTAGAGGAAAGCTTAACACTTTATGGAAATCCTGCCTGCCTGGGAGAACAACTGTGGCTATAGAACACAGCAGGAGAAAGCTCATATTCAACTCTCTGCTGGAATCATGTTGTCTATTGAGTAGGAGCTACTCACAAAAGTGAGTATTTCCCAAGGTTAGATGGCACAGCAGATGCTTGTCCTCACCTTACATTGAAAAGACAGATTGAAGGGCTTATGAAAAGAGTAATGATAGAATGATTGTGTGAGGTCCCAATCATAGCCATGTCCTCCACAAACAGTATTCAGACAACATTCTCATTGAGTCTTAAATGATATTTGGTGTTATAGTTGCAGTCTGAGAGTGTATTTAAAATACATGGTATAGCTTGTGAACCTACTTGGCTGCTTCCAGCCATCAGCAAAACTAGTACTCATGTTCCTATACCAGCTGTTTTCAGTGAACTCTGATTTTGGACTAACAGAAATGTGCACAGTCCCACAAAATCCTTGAGGATTATCTAGGAGGCAAGTTTTGGTTGTTTCCAGAATGAGTCTATTGTAGGCTGAAAAGAGCAGCTTAGTTGTGTGAGGATCTGCTTTCCTTCCCAAGACCTTCAAGCTACTCAGTCTGCTATCAGAAGATCAACAGCAATAAGAAGACTGGTTTGCAAGACAGCGAATGCAGTGGACTGCATAGAGTTGGTTGGCAAAGGGACAGAGTAGGAGCAACAGACTGTGAAGCTACAGTATCATCAGAGACTGAAGAAGGATTGTGGACAAGCCAACACAAACCAGGCAAGTACTAATCATCTATGATGCCTGCAGGATGCCTAAATGTTCATTCCATCCACTGAAGAAACCCATTTTTTGCTGTCTATTAACGGGATGAGTTTCAGGTGAGGGTTGGCCTGGGAGCTGCATGTTTGAAATTACTCTGGCTGAAGGTAAATTCAGACTTGGCTCTTCTACTTCCTTGGGGAGCATTGTGAACATTAAGCTATATGTTACAGTTAATTATTGCAGAAAGACTGCAATCAGCTTCTCCCATTTACCTGTCTTAACAAATCTATGACTGAGCAATCAGAAAGACTAAAATATAGTTTGTATATTTTCAGTGTGTCCTATGAACTGAACTTTTTAAAGCATTTGGGAAAGACAAGCAGATCCATATTTGATATGAGGCAGGCAAAAATGTGTGGCTGGATATGAAGTCCTGAAGTCCCTTTCAACTGCCTCAAAACACATAACACTACAGTGGAAGAATATATCAGGTCAAGTTCAGTATTTTATGCACGTGAATTTTAAAAATTTTAATCACAATGCCCTATGATAGAAGATATCTTTAATGATTTAATTACAGATACTACAGCAGCTTTATTTATATGTCACATGCAGTTCACAAAACAAATTAACGAGAAATGTTCTGAGAGCCACTGACCCTACCGTAAGCTTTCCTTCATTTTTAATAATGTCTTTATTGCCTCTAATGTAAATATCATTTGCTTGAATAAAGGCCCCAGAATTTGGCTCAGAATAATGCTCTTCTAGACCAAATAACACGACTGAGTTTACCTTAGGCAATGAGATTAAAGACAGAGAATTCACAAAGAGACACAGGGAAAAATACACAAATATCAACATTTTATTGGTGCTGAGGTAGCTTGCCTTATTGTGGAATAGTCAGCTGATATATCTGCAGTTTGTATAGTGATATTTTTCACTTTTATTGAGATTTTAAATAGTAGGAGCAAGAAAACAGAAAGCAGTATCACTTACATGCCACATCATATCCAGATTACACAAAGGCAGCAGTAAATGCCAGCACTTACGATATGAGCAGCTGCACAGAACCCAAAAGCTCAGTCAGTCACACAAGCACTGCGAGCTGTGCAAGCACCAGAAAAATTATGTTAATAAGGTGATCAGGGGAGGGAGCATGTGATTTAATGTAAGCCCTCTCCTGACAAAGGAGAAGGATGCTTATCAGTAGTGAAAGGTGGATTATTAGGTGGTGAAGTGGGTATTGGCAATAGGCTCTACTGGTAAACAGGTCACAGGATCAAGTCTGTCACTGCTGTCCCCTTTATACAACATACAGATTGTGATTTGGCCATTAAAGATGGGCTAGGCAGGTCTGCTGGTCACTTGAATGGGAAGGTGCTGCTGTGTCTCTTCAGGTGCTAAGGAAGATTTTGCCTGACTGAGTTTACGGTCATGATAGGTTCAACCACAGATGAGCCCTCGAAGAGATTAAAGATGCTCATTCTATGAGGAAGATACTTTTAAAGTGGAGGGCAGATGCCTAAAAATTATGAAGCCAATGTATTTTGCAGCTCCCATGACTTATTGGAGGAGGAAACTGAAAACTAAATGAAAAAAAAAAAGCAACCAAATTTTAATTTCTTGCCTGGTTTTGTGTTTTGTTCAGAGGAAATGATGCAGCTTATGATAATTTAGTGAAATTAGCACCCACTGTGTCTAAGCAGTAGGACAAGAATATGCAATTATATTTGACTGCAGAACAAGAATACACAATTGTTTTTCATCTCTTCCTTATGTTAAAGAAACAGCTGCAAATTTATATTTTATTTTTGTTTTCTTTCCTTTTTACTGCTAGTGCATTTTTGCTTTTTGGAAAACTAAATAAATGGTTACAAATGAGCCATAACAGAACTTTTTTTTCAGACTAAGCTACAGAGAATAAATATTTAAATGTTACTTAGGTTACTGGTAGTAATACTGGATGAGACAGAACATGAGTAGCAAAGTTTAGTTCCAAAATTTACATGCTATGTGCCTAAAGCCTCCTCTCTTCCCTCTCCACTCTTTACACACATCTCTTCATTCAGGTACATCACAAAAAGAGCTTGCTTATACATGCAAATGTGCATATCAAACACTGTAAGACAAGCACTACAGAACAGCTACTGGGTCTTACTTGCAAATTATATTCACAGATTAAGACAGATTTTTAAAAAGAGGTATTAGAATTCCCTACTGCTAATGCTGAAATAAATAAAATGGTAATGAGTGAATCAATTTTTGAAAGGTTAAGTAGTTGCAGTTTGATTACATGTTTGAAAACCCATGCTTAGACTCCTGCTTTGGAAACTGAACTGCAAATTTTCCTGCATATACAGCAATTACTGATTGCTCTTAAACTAGAACTAATACAGAAGTAGTCCTTTTTGGTATTTTTGAACATCTGCTTTTAATCCCTATCTGAATGAGGAAATTCTTTGGTGAGAAACAGTAAAGCAAAGATGTAACATGGCCAGAATTTCAAATCTCATCATTTATTCCATTTCTTAATAACTATCACTCTACATTGATCTATTCCTCTGAGAGCAATGACAGTTTAAGAAATCAGATACATTCTAAAGCTCTAGATGTACTCAATGTGTTTTGCATGGGGATTATCTGACAGATTCCAGTGGAAAAGGGATCTTCATCATGCTGGTGAGCGTAGCAAAATGCTGAGGAGCTTGCCAACTTAGCCAAAAGCAAAGAGTCCATCACCATCTATGCAGGACAGGCCTTTGTGGATTACTAGTGCTCACTTGAGATTCCAAGATCAAAAGCACCATCAGTATCCACACCAACTGTAGTTGCTTTCATTATTTGTTTTGTTATTGCACTCAATACTGAAAAAACAGCTATAAATGGTATGGCTTGCAAAGGTGGCAGAACAGTACTCATAGGTGCACTGCCATCTTCTGGAAGAATCTATCCAGTTTTTCAGTAAGATGAATTAGTCACTTAGTCCAGTTTCTGCCCAGTGTAGTGAAGATGTTAATTTCCAGATAGCCAACAATACAGCTAAAAGGTTTGCATTTTGATTCTATGATCTTCATTCAGCACCAAGAAACAATCATCATCACAAACTACAGTTAGAAGCACTAACATAAGACTACTTAGGAAAATCTCTCTCATGGCCACAGAAGGCATGAGATCACTGTAATACATTATTTTCAAAAAAAGTGTTCACAATTTTTAACTACTGGCTTTACAATTCCTGCTCCTATCCAATAATCCAAAGGCAAATACAATGGCTGGGTACCATGTCCAGTCAGAGATTCATTATGAATTTGAGATATATTAGCCGATCTTCAAATAATTAAAGAGTTATTTTATACCTATTTTTTGCCTAATGATGCACAACGACCTTCTGGAGCAGGCTGTTAATAACCCGTTTCATAACATCTTCCATGCTTAGACAAATAAGCTGGAAATTCGCTACTTGAAGGGGTACGTGTTTCTAAACATATTTTAATACTGCTAATAAAAAGTCTGGATGCCTCATCTGAAAAGCAAACACTTTTTAAATACTTTTTCTCAAAAGAATTCTGTTCTCTTTCCTAGAGAACATGGAAAAACACTGCCTAAAATCTCTTTCAGAAATCACACTAATTTATAACATTTTTAAGGCTAATATGTATCAAGTCTCCACTGCCCTTTATGAGGCAGGTTACAGAATTCCAGTTTGCAGGTCCTGCAGTGCAGAAGTATGGAAGCAAAGAAGAGAAAAAGTTTACTCCATCCTACTATGTGAGTAAATGTTATTAAGTGAAACAACCTGTTTAGCAAACTTAAAATATCTGGTTTATGCTGCCCTCAAAAGCTTAAATAACAATATATTTTGCTGCTTATACTGATAAGCTACAGACATCCCAGTCACTATCATCTATATGCAAGAAAAACAAAAAAATGTGTAATTGTGTAATTCATTTACAATCACCAAACTCACCAGGTTTCTTAACTTAGCCTCTTTCCATTCATTCTATCTCTTTTTGTCATAGCCTGGAAGTATGTCAGACTGAGGAGATTTAAGAGGACCACCCATTGGCCAGTGCTGAATCTCATACTTGCTGTTCATGCTAATAAGTCATTCCCAAGCCAGGTTATTGGTTCATGTGCTCAGGCTCTCAGTCAGTCTACCAGGAATTGCACTTGCCGAAATATGTTTTAAAGCACATGCCTTGTCTTGAAATGAAATGAAACAGCTACTAAGGCTAATAAATGCTCGTAAGCTCAGGACAGGATGCAAAGATTTCAGAGATGTTAGTGACCCCTCCTCTGCCACCACCTTGTCACATCTCAGACTCTAAAATAGAACAAGGTTTCATTTGTTTAGTGGCTGTCTGCTAACAGCTGCTTTTTCCCTGTGCCATCTAACTGATCTCCAGAGAAGCTCAGCTGAGGATGGCTGCCCTGTGTTTTGAGGGCAAAAGTTAATTGCAGTCAATTAGGCTGTGATGATGTAGCTTCATGAACACATCCCAGCCATGTACCTTCAGACTTTCTGCTACCAAGACAGATGGTGATGTTCAAAGAGACATCAAATAGAGGTATTGTCCAATTTCTGTCTACTCTGCAACTTAGTTTGACTGTTTTTAAGTTCCTAAAAAATGAGCACATCTGGGAAGCTCACAAATACGAGTCTTAACTAATGGAAAAGACTGATGGATCTAAATAGCAAACTCTTGGCAAATGCCTTCTTATTCTCCTACTATTACCTACCCAGTTAAAAGGACCCTGCAAAGAATGGCAGTAACTGGACATAAAGAGATGTTCACTGACATCAGGAATTAAATTCATCTTCAGTGCTCCCAAAGAAAGCTGATGCATACAAATAGGAATTCACAGAAGGAGGCATATGCTTCCCCTGCACAGTTCTTGCATGTATGGTCCACATGGATTCACCAAGGGGAAATCATGCTTGACCAATCTGATAGCCTTTATGAGGGCATGACTGGCTAGGTACATGAGGGGAGACCAGTGGATGCAACTTTAGCAAAGCTTTTGACACTGTCTCCCACAACATGCTCATAGGGAAGCTTAGGAAGTGTGGGTTACATGAATGGACAGTGAGGTGGATTGAGAACTGGCTGAATGATAGTTGGAGGCCTGTAGTTAGCAGTGTTCCCCAGGGGTCAGTACTGACTCCAGTTTTGCTTAACAATGACCTGGATGAAGGGACAGTGGACCCTCAGCAAGTCTGATGATGATACAAAACTGGTGAGAGTGACCGACACACCAGAAGGCTGTGCTGCCATTTAGAGAGACCTGGACAGTCTGCAGAGTTGGGTGGAGAGGAACCTAATGAAGTTCAAAAAGGGCAAGTGTAAGGTCCTCCATCTGGGGAGGAATAACCCCATGCACCAGTACAGGTTAGGGGTTGATCTCTTGGAAAGCAGCTCCAAGGAAGAGGGCCTAGGGAGGCCCAGTGGGCAAGTTCACCATGAGCCAAGAGTGTGCTCTTCTATACAAGAAGGCCAATGGTATCTTGGGATGCATTAAGAAGAGAGTGACCAGTAGGTCGAGGGACATTCTCATTCCCCCTCTACTCTGCCCTAGTGAGGTCACATCTGGTGTACTGTGTCCAGTTCTGGGCTCCCCAGTTCAAGAGAGACAAGGAGCTACTGGAGAGAGTTCAATGGAGTGCCACAAAGATTATCAGGGGACTGGAGCATCTCCCTCATGAGGAAAGGCTGAGAGACCTGGGTCTGTTTAGCTTAGAGAAGAGAAGACAGAGACAGGCTCTTATTAATGTTTATAAATAGCTGAAGGGTGGATGTCAAGAGCATGGGGCCAGACTCTTTTCAGTGGTGCCCAGTGACAGGACAAGGGACAACGGACACAAACTGGAACACAGGAAGTTCTGTCTGAACTCAAGGGAAAACTACTTTGAGGGTAATGGAGCACTGGAACGGGCTACCCAGAGATGTTGTGGAATCTCCTTCTCTGCAGACATTCAAAACCTGCCTGGACATGATACTGGATAACCTGCTCTAGGTGAACCTGCTTTAACAGGAGGGCTGGACTAGATGATCTCCACATGTGTCTTCCATCCCCTATCATGCTGTGATGCTGTGATTCTGTGCTATAAATACCCTTCAGAAAACTTACAACAGACAGTTACAGTAAAGTGGTACCGAAGTTTGTTTCAGGGATGGGAAAGAACTAGGAGACAAGAAGTGAGTGATTTGTCCTTGTATCGTGGTGCACAGCAATGGAATTATGATCTAAATATCCACACTCACTCATGTCAAATAAAAATGAGACAATTCAATTTGAAACTGGGGCCAGACTCATTTCCAAGATCCAAGCAGGTTTCTGGGGCTGCAGATGAATGGCAACCATTTGCTGACCAGATAATATCAATCCATGGTTTTATCAAAGCCAGCAGTCACAAAGTAACAAAGTAATCAAAAAGAAGAGTATTTTTTTAATGCTGTATAAAGTGCTGCTATCACACACTGCGTAGGAAAGGGAAAAAAAAAAAAAAAAAAGGAAAAAAATAGATTTGGAGATAAATTTCATTAAAAAGGGATATAAAAATACAGTAGACTTGCTTTTGTTTCCAGACAGTATTAAAGCCATCACTCCCCTCCCCTGCAAAGGCCAATGTGCCTGGTGGGAAAGCTCTAGTATTCTCTCCTGTGTTGAGAGAAGATGCAGAAACCATGATGACCTAGAACACAGGATGTTTCTAAACCAGATATACGAACAGCTTCCATCCATGAGGATCAGAAACAGAAGGACTGGAGGGATTATTTAAACCCACTGAGCATAGTTGTTACTACTTAGGCTCCTTTGCCCCTCTTGTTTTTTCTGTAAATCACTGGTGACCTTCACACCAACAATGAAAAGTAAGCAGTTCTCATGTAGATGACAGTAAACAGGTGAAGTTATAGAAAGATTGCAAGTTGTAAAATTATTGCAAATTAATTTTCTTGTCAACTGAGACAACTCATTATGTCAACCCTTGGCTCTAGACTACAGCTGCCGGTCCAAAGAGTTTGTCTCCAGAGGAAGAAGGGGAGAATACAGGGACATTGTTGTGTAGGGACGAGGTGAGAAAGGCCAAGGTGCACCTGGAGCTGAACTTGGCAAGAGATGCAAAGAAAAACAAGAAGGGCTTCTAAACCAGAAGAGGAAGGTCAAAGAAGGCATACTGGCCCTGAGTAACAGCGATGGTGAGTTAGTAACAACAGATGAGGAGGAGGGTCCTGAACAACTTTTTTGTCTCATTTTTCAATGGCAACTTCTCTCCTCACAGCTCTCAAGTAGATGGCACGCGAGACAGGGACCAGCGAGACAAAGTCCCTCCCACTGTCAATGAGGACAAGATTCATGAATACCTGAGGAAACTTAACATATACAAGTCCACAGGACCCAGTGAGATGCATCCCCGAGTCCTGAAGGAATTGGCTGAGGCAGTTGCAAAGCCACTGTCCATAACATTTGAAAAGTCATATCCATCAGGTGAGGTCCCTGGTGACTGGAAGAAAGGAAACATCACACCCATTTTTAAAAAGGGTAGAAAGGAGGACCCTGGGAACTACTGACCTGTCAGCCTTACCTCTGTGCCTGAGAAGATCATGGAACAGATCCTCCTAGAAGATATGCTAAGGCACATGGAGGACAGGGAGGTGATTCAAGAGAGTCAGAACGGCTTTACCAGGGACAAGTCCTGCCTGACCAATCTGGTGGCTTTCTACGATGGACAAGGGAAGAGCTTTGGACATCATCTATCTTGACCTCATCAAGGCCTTTGACACTGTCCCCCACAACATCCTCCTTTCTAAGTTGGAGAAATATGGGTTCAATGAGTGGACTGTTCAGTGGATAAGAAATTGGCTGGATGGTTGCACCCAGAGAGTAGTGGTCAAAGGCTTGATGTCTAGATGGGAAAACGTGACAAGTGGTGTCCTTCAAGGGTCTGTACAGGGACCAGTGTTGTTTAATATCTTCATTAATGACATAGACAGTGGCATTGAGTGCACTCTCAGCAAGTTTGCTGACAATACTAAGCTGGGTGGTGCAGTTGATACGCCAGAGGGAAGGGATGCCATCCAGAGAGACCTGGACAGGCTGGAGAGGTGGGCTCAAGTGAACCTTATGAGGTTCAACAAGGCCAAGTGCAGGGTCCTGCACCTGGGCCAGGGCAACCAGCATTATCAATGTAGGCTGGGAGAGGACATGCTAGAGAGCAGTCCTTTGGAAAAAGGCTTCCGGGTATTAGTAAATGAAAAGCTGGACATGAGCCACCAATGTACAATGGCAGCCCAGAAGGCCAATGGAATCCTGGGCTGCATCAAATGAAATGTGACCAGCAGACTGAGATAAGTGATGCTGCCTCTTTACTCTGCCCTGGTGAGACCTCCTCCTGAGTCTCCAGCTCGGGAGCCCCCAGCACAAGAAGGATGTGGACTTGTTGGAGTGTGTCCAGAGGAGAGTCACAAAAATGATTAGAGGGCTGGAGTGCTTCTCCTATGAAGGCAGGCTGAGAGAGTTGCGGTTGTTTAGCCTGGAGAAGAGGAGGATCCAGAGGGACCATATAGTGACCTTCCAGTACTGGAAAGGGGCCTGTAAGAAAGCCGGGGAGGGTCTATTCAAAAGGGTTTATAGTGACAGGACAAGGGGTAATGGCTTTAACCTAGAAAAGGGTAGATATAGGTTAGACATTAGGAAAAAGTTCTTTAATACGAGGGTGATAGATCACGGGAATAGGTTGCCCAGATTGGTGATGGAGGCCCCATTCCTGAAGACATTCAAGACCGGGTTTCATGAAGCTCTGAGCAGCCTGACCTAGTTGGAGATGTCCCTGCTTATTTCAGGGGGGCTGGACTAGATGATCCTTGGAGGTCACTTCCAACCTAATACATTCTATGATTCTATGATTCTATGTTGGGTGCTCGATCTGATATACCAATAAACAGATCTCATAGACTACTTATTGTCACACATGGCTTTTCATACCTGCAGCTCCCTCTGCCCTGGTTGCAGGTGGAGCTGTCAGCAGTCAGGACTTTGCAGCCCAGACACCTCTTTGGGCACCTAGCAAATAAGAAGCACAATTAAGGATCATCTGTGAAAGGTGCTTAGCATGGACAAGTGTTGTAGAAAGCTGGTTACCCTGGGTGGACTGATCCATCCCCATGAAGTCTCCTTCCCTTTACTGTGATGATTCTTTCACATGGCACAACCCATTTGTAGTGATGTTTGAAGCCGTCTTGTGATCCCCCTGCCAGGGGACTTTTAAAGACCATATTTCCAGTTAATCTCTCCTGACCTTTGGTGAAGTCAAATTGTATAAGTATCTCATAATCTGACCAACGGTGACTTGCTTTTTTTTTTTTTTGTCATGAAAAAGGTGCAAAACACTGTTCTGTCATATGAACTATCTATTTTGCTCACCTTATAAAGTTTTTGCTGGTCATCACTAAAGGTTCTCAGTGAAGAAGCTTCAAGAATCACAGTTTTTAGCATGTGCAAAAGAAAATATTTTGTTAGGTTTTTTTTTTTCCTCCTTTGAGGCAACAAACTTATTTTTCCTAGAAATTTCTGAAAACTATTTTTTGTTTTAAGTCTACATAATATATGGAAAAATGTATTAAAGTAGCAAAAGTTTAGTAAAGTTTTAAACCAATGTTTAAAGAAGGTATTAAGATAGGATATAACAGGGAAAGATTTGTTCTGACTATAACAAATAGAACTTGAGAGCAGAGGGATATAGGACAGAAGGGAAAAGGACTGCCACCAAACTGTCACTGATTTGTTACTTAGAATCGTTTTGTGCACACCTATTAAGCAGCTGCATGCCTAGGCTACTGCTGTGATGTGCTTACAGAGTGGCACCAGCTAATCATAATTACACGATGTAATTTCCTCCACTTCTTTCACCTTGCTGAGACTCTGAGTGCAAAGACCATGGCCTGTGCAAGCCACAGAGAACCTATAAATCATATTCTCACCTGCCATTTGTATTTGGCACCGAGGCCAGCTAATGGCTCGCCTCCCTGTTCCTGTAATTGTACCTTTCCACACCAACCACACCTTTCAGATCTGGATGGATGGATGCATAGTTAACAGACACACTGACCTCTCTCTCCCCAGTAACTCTACAACCCTAAATTGTCTCTACAATTTTATTTTATCTAAGGACCGCACAACAGTTGTATGTGTTGCAAGATATCAAACTCATCTCTCTTACAGATAAGAATAACATAGATGTTAAGACCCTCTTGACTGCATTTATAATGTAGAATAGTTTCTCCTTTTGAGACATGGATAACCTTTTCTGTTTCCTGTTAGCAGTTTCTTGTTTCCCCCCCTTATCCTTTAAATGGAAACACAAGTCTGCCATTTAATAAAACCCCAATAATGATCCTGCTTTAAAGGACAAGGGCTAATCACTTGCTGCTTAACATTCCAGACACATGACAGCGGAGGAGAATAAATCAGTTAAACAGCAAGATGCAGCACAACTAATTTTCATGTAAAAGGTGGTGATTGCCTTTTTTTTTTTTAACCATTGTGATTTTTTTTAAGCTGTTAAAGCCCAAACATTCTTGTCTATCAGTTTATGAATTATTAATAAAAAAAGAGAGAAAAGAGGCTTTCTTTTTCTAAATATCATCTGCTAAACCACCACAGACTGAAGTGCCTCACACTGATTCCTGATTTACATAGTCCCAGTTGGAAGTTAATGAAGACTGCTGAGCCACCTTTCAACATGCAGATAAACCTTCATATATTTAAAAGCAGGGAATGTGTGCTTGTTGCTGGCAAATTATTCATCTAAGATCTGAAGTTTCTGACACCGCCTGCGTCAGATAAACTGTCACCCAAATTGCAAACTAATTAGTGATTCAAACATTTTTGAACTGATTGATGACAGAATAATTTACGCTTGTTTCTCAGTTTCCAGCTGGCATAGGCTGCTGACTGGAGCCCTAATTAACGCTAGTACATCAGTCATGTTATGGGGTTGCTTAGCCTGGAGAAGAGGAGGCTCAGGGCAGACTTCATTGCTCTCTCCAACTCCCTGAAGGGAGGTTGTAGCCAGGAGGGTGTTGGTCTCTTCTCCCAGGCCAGCAGCACCAGAACAA
>WUAM01000323.1:25893977-25913632 GCA_024336885.1 Actenoides hombroni
AAGGGTAGATTTAGGTTAGACATTAGGAAAAAGTTCTTTAATATGAGGGTGATAGATCACTGGAATAGGTTGCCCAGGGAGGTGGTGGAGGCCCCATCCCTGGCGACATTCAAGGCCAGGCTTCATGAGGCTCTGAGCAGCCTGACCTAGTTGGAAATGTTCCTGCTTATTGCAGGGGGGTTGGATTAGATGACCTTTAGAGGTCCCTTGCAACCCACTACATTCTAAGAAGTACCTGGACAGTTCTCTCCATCACTGCGCTCCAGGACCTCTGCCCTTGCTCCTTGCCCTCCTCATAGTCTCAGCCTGGCAGAGGTTTTTGCCTGGGCTTCCCAAACTCATCTATCAGCCTTCCAGTGAAATCCTCTCTGGCCAGGAACCACACAAACATCTTTGTCAGTAACCTCCAAGGAACAAACACACATCTCTTCCCTAGTCTGGGAGGAGAAGAGCCTTTCACCTCTCTTCTACACGTGTTCTCTGTCAGAGGACTCAGACTGGGCTGTAGATTCTGTCTTTCTCCCAGTCCAAGTCCATGTGAGGTCCATACATTCATATTGCTGACAGCAGCACCTGTCTGCCCTTTGCAGCAACCAGACCTGCAGTTTTCTAGTCTGCCCCTAACAATATTTTTATGGAATGGTCTAGAAGAAATAAAGATGCTTTGATACAAATTATTCTGAACTATTCTAAAGCCTACAGTACTAAATAAGGATGCACATTCCTCTGGGACACAATGAAAATTCTGGGATTTAAGAATTGGTTGAGCATATCCTACCTGAATACATCAAGTCAGGAAAATGAGGCATCAAAAATCATTAGATACTTAAGCAAAATAGTAATATATTTTTGCTGACATTCGATTTCACACTGAAAGTGACTTTCCTATATTTACTAAAGGATATGTTTTTTGACTGAGTAGGGATAGACGATGGAAAACTAATTGTTTCTTTACACCCGTAGAATTCAGAAATGTTATTTCAAGGATTTACAAAGGCACAGACTGGAATACAGTTTCTAGTGAACTAATCTAGACCAAAACCAAGTGTGCACTTTCCCACAGGAAGAAATCATCAAGTTTCACCCATGCTCCTTTTCCTGTATGATTAAAGAATACTTCTGAACCAACAACAGATGACCAGTAACCATTCACAAGGGGCTAAAGTCATAAATAGATACAGTCTCCAAAATATTTATCTAAAAGCAAAGCAACATCCAAATCAGCTGTGCAACATAATAGGTTTGCTGGACACACATTAAAATATAAGGATTGAATCTTCCCACAATTTAGATCCTATGCAGTTTTCTCAGATGATCCATGCAAGTACAGCAACAAAATATCTAACAACTAAGAAAAAAAAAAAAAGATATATAAATATCTATGCTCGTAATGAATACAAGCTGGCTATATTTCATTGATGGCAAAAATAAAAATGCAGACCTGTTTTATCATGACTTTCAAACAGGAGAACAGAGTCATTGTTAAGCTCAGATCTCAACATCAATGGAAAACTCAATTGTATCAACAACGAAGTCTATATAATATCTCTTAATAATGAAAAGCAACTACACCGAGGGCATGGATAAATATAGAAAAAGCCTATAAATAAAAAGACTGCATATAACTGCCTGAATAGACTGTGCTGGAAGTTAAATCTTGTTAATCCTTTAATGAAATTAAAGTTACCTTCTATCAGCACAACATTCTCTAAAGAGTTAAGAAGCAGCTGGAAACACCTATTGAGGGTACCAGCTGTCCTCTGAAGATGCTACCCCCAGAAGCTGTGATCCAAGAACTCAGCTTTTTCATCTCCTTTATAAAGTACTTCAACTGTTGTGGTGGCAAAGCAGAGTTCGAAGGTTTGCACAGCTCCATTAACTCACTCTGGGTTTTATCCTGCTGCCAATAACTAACATGTCAGGGTTTATGGCTCTTGTCTCCTTTAACCAGACCTGCACAGCCACCCCAGCTATGGGTTCTGCCTTACTTTGGTTTACAGAGCAGGGCCAAAGAGCAGGGCAAGGTTTGGGGATTTACTAAAAACAATTTCCCCTCCAGTTAAGGAGCCATGCATGTATTCCAGCTCAGCTGGATAGGAACTAAGCGAAAAAACAGGCCAGGCTCATTGTAGCACAACAGTATTTACAGTATGATTCACAGATTAAACAAGCTAATAGGTAGGCAAAGCACAGAAGACTAAGACTACCATATCTCTGACTTTCTTCCATTCTTCTTTCACATTCAAATTTAAGAGGTTGCTTGAAATAAACTACCTATGTTGAAGTTTTATAGCACTTATGATAAACAATTTGGTGGGACAGGTGAGGTCAGTGTTAAATACAATTAAGATTTCATCATTCACACAGAGAACGAGGCAGCTTTACAAACCACAGAAGTCTGGCATCTATTCAGAAATTACTTGCAATATTGTGTTCAAAATTGCAAGAGACAGTACAAAGTTTAATGATTATGTAGCTGATACGCTATTTATAAGGCACTTTTCAAGTACACCCATGGACTGGCTGATCAGCACGTCAAACGCAGTAAGACATATGAATGTAAGCAAAACATAACCAAGAAAGTTAGGTCCTGACTCTAAAATGATAGAAGTTATATTCCACAACCCTGAAGCCAAATTTGGAATTAAGTTTAGTGCTTAGAAGTAGTTTAAAAAGTAATCATGCTCCTGTAAGGAAAGAAATAAAATTCTAAGTACAAAATGTGGCTATATTTCTGATATCAATACACTGAATCATAGAATCATAGAATTGTTTTGGTTGGAAAAGACCATCATTAACACAGCCAATCCCATCACTAAACTATGTCCCTAAGCACCTCTTCTACATGTCTTTTAAATACCTCCACAGATGGGGACTCCACCACGTCCCTGGGCAGCCTGTTCAAGTACTTAACAAGCCTTTCAGCGAAGAAGTTTTTCCTAGTCTCCCACCTAAACCTCCCCTGGGGCAACTTGAGGCAATTTCATCTTGTCTTATCATTTGTTACTTGAGAGAAGAGACCAACCCCCCACCTCGCTTAGGTACAAATCAATTTAGAGCTGAAAAATTAAGAAAGTATGAAAAAAAAAAAAAATGTCCTAAGGAGAAACAACAGATTTCAGTGAACTAAATGGAGTAAAGGATTTAAGGACAGAGGTTCAAAATACTAGCAGGGATAAAAATGCAAACTGATATATTCAGAAAAGCTCAGGGAAATCAGACTTCTTTCTGAAAGATATTTTAAAATTTCCTTTGGAATAAAATTTTGGGGGGGGGGGGGAATTATTAATTCAGAGCCATAAAAATATGTTGCTTCTGACATGAAATGCTTTGTGTAGTCAAGGTTCAGGATTTAATTTCAGTAGTTCAGCTAGCCACTGTTTACACAATTAGAATATTAATAGCTATCTGAGAACACATATATTTAACACTCAAAAATCCTCAGTTTTCAGTATACATATGTGCATAACAAATCAAACAGATCACAAAGAAAATGATTAAACATTGCTGGTTTGCACTCTGACTTTTAAAATCAGACATGAAATGGGATTATTAGCACTTCCTTACAAGGGTGCTGCTGAGAATATAAATCACACCTGTATAGTGCTCACACACCAAAATGATCTATACCAAGAAAAACTAGTCAAAGACTGATAGTAGCCTTGGAATTTGTCCATGACAGACTGTCACTGGATCTCCATCATGCTACCATGAACCCTATTAATGAGAAGTTATTTCCCTCTCTATTGACATGTATTCCCAGTTTCCTTCTTGAAGGTTTCTCCTTTTCCACTTCTGAAGCCATGGGAAAATATGGGACACCACCACAAAAGTTCTCCCCTTAAGTCAAAGACAGAGTCACAACAGCAATTCAAATGTACAAGGTCCCATCATCTAGCTGCTTTCTTCTCACCACACCCCAAGTTCTCAGGCCACAGACATCTCTGTGACACAAACATGTAGCCCAGTGAAGTCCTGACAAGTTATACAAAATTTTGGACTGCTGTCACAACTATGGAGTCACTGAAAAAAGTTTGGTCTCTATCAACAGAACAGTAATCCAGGGCCTTTTCAACCTTTCAGGCTCACAGCTCCCTCCACCCAATCAGCAGAGAATCTTTTATTTTTTTTTTAAATCTGGGTGACTGGAGCAATCTGATCTATCTGTACACAGATTTATATCAGAATGACTGAGAAAGGGAGCAGCTGGAGCTGGGGCTGGGCAAGGGGTTACAGGAGAGCAGGAGGAATTCTTGAGACACTTCTACCATCAATCCTTCATCTTCACTCTCTCTGGCTTGAGATCAGCGCCTTTACTCCCTGAGCAGTACTGAAAAAAACCTATGCTTTGCTTCTTGGAAAAGCCTTTCACATACATTAAGATTGCTCTAACTGTCCAAGCCTTCTCTTCTCTAGAATAAACAGCATAAATATTAAATAATTATATTATAACAATCTCTCTCTTGAGCCTACCTTATCCATTTTAGTACACTACTTCTTCTTACCAGCCACTAAGCAGTTACTGGTTGATGCTAGTTTACTTACTGGAAAGAGCTCTGTTCAAAACATAACTACAACTTAAAGGAAATAACAATTTTCTTACTGATGAGCCTCCACGATTAGATTCCCATCAAAGGAAACACATAAATAGATGGGGTCCAACAGACTTTTCAGGCGTTTTCTTCTTTATCCTTCATAATGAAGCTCTCATTCATAAACCGGTTAAAATGGGCTCACTTCCTTTAACAGGATGTGATTTTCTTGTAACTGCTTTTTATTTTCTGTCTTGAGTAAACTAAATGATTAATTTCTCCTTGCCAATCACCACCTGAGTGCCACGTACATCAAGGGAAGGCAATGAATCAGCAACAGCAACCATGGAGGTGACACAGATTTCTATTTCTTTTTCCCCATCTGAACTGTCCAAGGAAAATATGCATTTTCCCAAGAATACAGCTAAAAGTGGATGAAAACATTTTTTTTGTGTGAATAGAAAATTCATTGAAAAAGGCTGTGACAGGAAGACCGACTTTATTTCTGAATCCAGACCACAGTTGGGAATTTTCCACAAAACTAACAAACCAAACAAAAGAAAAAAAAAAAAAAAGGATTTTGGAACAGTGCATTTTTCATTGTGAAATTTTCTAAGAGCATCTTGTTTCCAAAGATGCTGAAATCTTGCATTTCAACATATTCTAAAAAAATACTTTTTCATTGTGAAACTTTTTTTTTTTAATCCGACCAGCCTAAATTTAATTAGATGCAAGAGAATTAACCCCCCAAAATAAAATGACACACTAAGTCAAAGAAAAAAAGCTCCAGGAGTCTAAAATAATGGATTTTTAAAAAAAAACCCCAACAATTTGTTTCAGCAACCAAATAAAAAAATCTATTCTTTGCTGTAATAAATTACACTATTTGTTATATAACTATGACAGAACAGCACAGGAGACAATTATTACACACACACACACACTACTATGTCTTTTTTTTTTTTCTCTTAGACACTTAAGACAGCCCATTTTAAACAACTTGGCCAAAACTAAAATCAGCTCTTCCAACACGACCTCAACTTTTCCCACTGCTCCACATTTTTGTCGCCAATTTCCCAGTAACATGAGGTCTTCTTCAAGACCACCACCTGATTTTCAAACACCACACTCCCTCTAGGGAAGGAGTGTATGGACTGAGAGACAACTGCCGTCCTATATGGCTCAAATGTCAGAAAGAGAGGCAAAAGATGTGATGGAAACCAGAAGTGCTGGATGACAGAATGGCTGGCACAGGACTACATGAAACTTCAATTAGAGCCATAAGGGAAAATCCAAATGCGTTTCAGCCCAAAGCCACTGCTCTCCATCATGACAGTGATCGGCTTAAGCTAGCCCAGATCCATCCCTAATGTTCCCTGCCTGCTTCCATTGCAACACCTACAGTTTTCTCATCCTGATGGGAGCAGAACTGGCTGCTGATCCCTTCAGTACCATTGTTCCCAAATGACCACAACAAAACGCTTAGCTATCTGCTTTCCTGGCACTTGAGCCTTTTTCAGCTACTTTTTTTGACCACTTAATTAACAAGTAGTTCATCATCTGAGTTGCCAAGAGCAAGGTATCTCAATCTCCATGAAAGGAGCCAGAGATAGGAAAGAGCAATTTTATTTTCCTCTGCTTATTTTTTTTTTTTATGTTCAAGTGTTTGTTTCTTTTTTATGATTTTATTCAATTATGATAATTCTGATAACTGTGGAATTATTTGGCTATGAGAGTTATTATTCAAATTTTTTTGCCTGCTTAGTTTCACCACACAAAAAAAAAATGCATTTTTCTTCTCTTTTATTCCTCCATCCAAAAACAAATAATCAGCTCATGTAAGCTTTACTGCAAGTGGTTTTTTGTATAATAAACAAGATTAGTGGTGGAAAAGTCACCTGCATTTTAAAGGAACTGGATACTGAAATTACATGTGGGAGAATTGGATGTTAGCAATACAGTGCGTTTCCTCCTGACCTCATTCTGTTCACCTTTTCTATTACTTTGCTGACCCGCTGGGAATGGTGCATGGATTATATAGCATGACACATGTTGTATGCCAAAAAGGGGAGCCAAAGGCTTCTTGGATACTATAATCAAAAGAAAAAGAAAGATCACAAAGTGAGCTAGACTGTCCCCTTACCAAACTGAAGGAGTTGAGGAGAGGAAAATCTTCAAGATGTGGGGGATAAGATTTCCCATCAAATTATCTTTGCAGCATGTCCTCTCTACAGACACGGCTCTTTCCATCAGCCCCTTTTTTCTGCTCCATTACCTCCTTTCAGCTGCTCTCATTGCATCTCTCCTCTATTTCAGGACTGAAAAAGCATTTTAATGCTTGGGGAAATTGGCATCAGATTGAAAAGGACATTGTGGATAAGACACAGAAGGCTGCAGTCCATGCAGTGCAGCTATGCATCAGAAAACCACTGGTGCAGAGACGTCATCTTCTTTCCACCCATCATCTTGAGCACAGAGTATGCAAGAGCTGCATGGCACATCCAGCAATCAGATTCCCCACCCCAACCCCCAGATTCCTCCAACACTTAGTTTCATATGGACTTACAGGGGACAAAAGACTCTCCAAACACTGCATTTTCTTCCACAGTTTTGTTATGCTGCTCCCACTCCTGCCCTGTCATTACTTCTATGATAAGGCAAAAAAGTCCAGGAAAAAAGTCTTTAAGCCACCTTTTCCCCCTCATCTCAGTATTTGTTTTCAAGGAATCCTTGTGTTTTCTAAACCCTTTTCCAGATACTCCAAATCTTCTTGGGATTAATTAATTAATTAAATGGGGAACATACTGGTTTTGAGCAGGTGACAATACAGTGAAAGCAAGCCAACAGAACCCAAAATTTCTGCTGCAAGTGCCCTTGCCAAAGACCCACATTCCCACCTGCACAGTCACACTGCACTGCCTAATGGGGTCACCCCATGTGATCCACACACCCCTGTAATGCAGCTCCTCAGCCAGTGCCAGCACAGTAGATTAACAGAGGCTTCCTCTGGTGCCAGACTTCTAAAAGCCTGCTCAATAATGCTTTGACAGCTGTCCAATCAGTCTGTATATATAGATATAGATATATAGATATAAAAAAATACCCAAAGCACTAGCCTGCCATTCACAGAAGCAGTCTAAAAGCTGGGTACATTTCTGCACCACAAGCTGCAACTAGAACAGAACTAGGTTAAAACTTCTATCAACCTTTCACTCACTGAACACTGATAGAACATTGGCTTTCTGGCTTGAGATACGTTTAATGTATGATATCTATGCATGAATCCCTATGTTGCTTAGGAATGTTTCAGATGAGTTTTAAATTCATTCTCAGACCTAGTAACAGTGTATTTGACATCACTGCAGACTGAAAGGCTGTACCCTATCTTCTCCTTCAGATTCAATTATCTAAATAAATTCTCCAGATAAATATTGTCTAGTATTTATTTTTTCAGTCAATACAAAAAAATGCTAAGGCAAAAGTGTGTGCTGTCAAAGGCAAAATAACAGAATTACAAAATAAATTACAAAAAAATTAAAGTACATCCCACATCCTATGCACCAGCCATTTCTTTTTCCACACCTACAACTGGAGCTAATTTAATCTTAAAAATATCCAGCAAGGAAAAATATTGCTGTGGTTTTGGTACATCGTGGTTTTGGTGCATCATATTTTTGATTTTAGAAAAACAAAACAGCAACAAAAAAAAACCAGAAAAGCTGGAACAACATGAAAAACTTTCATCCTGAGGGGAGTATTTACAAAAAAGGTCATGTTCAGTTTTAACCATCTTAACTTGAAAGTGCCCTTCATTTCATTCAACACTCTCCATCACCACAGAACATTAAGATTTGTTACTCCATCCTCTCCTGAGATATTTGTAGAATTAAGAAAAAAATGTGTTTTGCTTTCTACCCAGGAGCCTTATGAAGCCATGCTGTCAGGCACCAGCATCCTTTTGCCTTATAAGGAATTCCTCAACCTGCATTTTGGTACCATCATTTATTTATTCACCACATTTTTATTTTTTTTTTCCCAAAGATACATACAAATATACAAGATTTCCTCACTACCCAAAAAACATGGAAGTGGATACTTATTTATATACTTGCAGTTACATTACCTGGAATAAAATGCCAAACTTATCTGCCTGTCTCAGGACTGAAGTGGTCTTCAAATAGTTGATAAAAAAGTACCCAAAGTCTTAAAGTTCACAAGTCAGGAGCAGAGAAAATCCCTTTCTGTGAAATGCATGGAATTTGATGCTGTGAAAAAAACATTGGAGTGGAGAAACTGGTTTGAAATCTTTCACACTGGTAGCTTCCAGGTTTCTAGGAAATGGGGTAGAAGCTGCAAGGATGATTTATAGCACGTGCAACACTTCAGAAACATCCAAACTCCATTCAACATGAAAGGCAGAGACAGCATTGCATCTACTCACTGGCTTAGAGAAAAGGACATACTGTACTTGCAACTCAAAAGCCTGTGGGGAGACAACATATTATTCCAGTTAATGGAATGGGTTCAGTTATATGCATATCTCTATCTGTGATTCAGTAAAAGCTCTTGGATGAACACAACACGGAGTAGCCTTCAAATGGCTGCAGCTAAATATGTGAATCCAGGCTTTGTCTTAAAGGAATAGGTGAGTGGCAACATCAAACTCGGTGAAACTATTCCACCTGCTCAAATACAATTTCATACAGACTACTTTATTTTCTCACCCAACTCCATCCCTTTCTAGGGATAGCTGGCCATGAATCTAATAGCCCCAGGAAGAGTCTGTTGAACAGTTCCCAAGGCTGTAGGGGTTCCTCAGCCTACATGCTCAACTAAGAAAAGCCCCTTGTTAAGTGTGCAGAGCACAAAACAGAAGCCCATGTACCACTGCTACAACACAGTCCCTTGCTCCCCCTCACCACTGAGGCAGCTGTAACATTAAAACAGCAGTTGCATTTAAACAGTACTTCTGCAGTGTCTCCAAGCCCAGATTTTTTTGCAGCTCCACAGCTGTAATTCCAGGACTTGGCTCCGCTACTATTTTTATATTAATGCATTGGGGCAGATTTTACAATACATGGCACAGTAAGAATATTTTATGTGGCTTACAGAAAGCCAAGAAATAATGCAAATTTGTGTCACAAAAGTACTGCTACCATATTGTGCCTCCCTCTTTGCCAACACCAGTTTGCTCCCTCTGGTATTTTATTATGTGGGTTTTTTAATTACTATAGGAGACTGAACTTCAGCTTGCAGATCACCACAGATACTAACAGACAGCCCTTGGCCCGCAGCCCTTGACCTGCTAAAACCCCAAGCAAAGACTGTCCCCTCCAATATATTTATTAAAAAGATATGAGATGTAGGTGGTTTCTCAAGGAAAGTGTCATATTTTATATTTAATCTGATTATATTATACAGCTAAATGAGCTATGCTCAGAGGGCACATATACAATTACACATAAACTACATCTACCCCTCAGGAGCTCTGCCTTTTACTCCTTAACTACCTGTAACAGTTATCACACTGTAATTCACTAAAGTGAATTACCACTCCTTGTACCACTTTAGTTGTGCCAGTGAGATGGGGAGGGCAATGCTCAGAGTGAAAGTTAATACCAAAGTCTTGTAACTTATCTAGAGACACACAGTTTTTCTTCTTCTAGATTGTGCTTGAATCACAGACTCATCATTAAAAATTATCTATAACTACACAAGAAATTAAAAAAGAGGTCTCAGCAAGTCATGACATTTAGCTGTGCTTCAAAGAGACACTGCAATTATTGTGCAGCAGGAAAGTGCTGAGATGGTTTTAATGGAATCTGCTGTCTCTTGATTGACAGAGCATAAACATTTCAGAAATACAAGAGACAGCACTACAGCTACAGAGTGCCAGACAGAAATATTTGCCAACTGCAACCAAGCTACTGCTATCAGCCACAAATTGCATATCTAGCACAGGGTTATTCTGATTTTCTTCGAGAAATGTAGATGAAGAGGTATTAGCAGCTTCACAAACACTGTCAGCTAATCAAAAAATTTTAGAGAAACTCCACAGCTTAGTGGTTTTCTGTCATTTGCTCTAGATGTTAGGAATATGTGGAAATGAATACATGGATTAATACAGAGCAGCGTGTCAGGAGCCCTTGTCACACCAGAAGCCTTTGCCAGTTAAATCTGCCTGATGCTCTCAGCATTTCCTGACAGCAACCTGTTTGCATGGGAATCAGCATGGAGCCTGCTTTTAAATGGTAGTATTCCACATTATGGAGCCTGACACTAATTCCTACCTAACCTGTAAGTGATATTTCATTTACAGGGCTGACACAGATGTGCCATTTTCTTTACTTCCTATTTACACTCACTGATTTGCACCACATTGTGAACAAAAAATCCACAGCCCATAAGTGTGTTAATGACGGCTCATATACATAGCAGGTAATTTCATCCCCAAGTTCTGCCTGCTGCCATCCAAATGCATGAAACATGTCTTTCTGGGCTCAGAAAGACTCTTGTTCTGGGACAAATACAGGACTTCTGCACCACAGGCTGCGTGGGAAGGGAGGACAGGGTGGCAGCAGGAGGGGTGGAAGGGAAGAAAAGCAAAAAAAATTAAAAAAAAAAAAAGAAAGAAAAAAAATGAAGACAAGTTAGGAATTTCTGACAACTTCTTTCTCGTTTCCTTTCTTCTAAGGTTGGTTTAGGCTTTTCCATCGCCCCTTTTGATTGACAGCTTCCTACCTTCTCCCATTTCTCTTTTCTCATTCCTCTAGGTTGGCTTTTTCCCTCTTTAACACACACCACAAAAAATGGTGGCAGTGACAGAGGCCACTCCCAGCGAGGCATCCACTGTGGACAGTTGGGTGATACCCCCTGCCACTTGGAAGCTACTTAAATAGGGAACTATGACATGGTGCAGTGGTGTCTTCCCATGCTACACTGGGGAAAACAGCTGCAAAGAGGGATGCTACTGTGGAAATACTGGACATCGAAAGGGAAACATTTGCCATCAAGAAAAAGAAACTAATAACATGCCAGTAAACTGTTTTGCATAAAGACAAACAAATCCTCCCATACAAAATTGGATGCATATCTGAATGGTAACCTTTCTTGGGCTTTGGTATCTGAAAGCAACTAGGTGGAGAGAATTTAGGAGGCATTTTTAAAGAGAAAAACATGCAGTTCAGGAATACAAAAACAACAGACAATCTACCTTCTGTTGATACTGATACTACATATCAATAATATGTAACTATAGACCCAGGAAGAAGACAAATTAAATAAGAAACAACCCCCTCTGATGCTGATTTTTTTACTAGTAAACTCTTCTACTAAAAACTCTTACTAGCAGAAAGAACGTGCAGTATTTGCTCTTATCTGCCTTCTTTTGGCACTCAAGACTTGTGACACTCTAGTAGCAGAGCATATTACAGGACTGCAGTTCTGCCTTGAGAGTAAAACCTTTTGGCTTGAAACATGGCTCACATCCTGCTCGCAGTTACACCTATGTGAAAACAAGGTGCTGGATTTACTCCAGCAAAGAGAACAGAAAACAACAAAACCATTTTTTAAGATATGACTGCATGATATACAAGCATGATACATGGATATGTACTTTACCTTCTGATATGTTCCAAAAGACATTACTCACTTTGCTGCAAGATATATCTATGCATTAAGAAAGTCAGAGGAAATTAAACAGTGTCACAGCCTTAAGACTGATTCATGTGTTTGATCAAAAGCTTAACAGTTTTATGACAAACTACCAGTCAGTAAAATTTAATACAAAAGGTTGTATACTCTGTGATACTTGGGTAATGCTTGATACATAAGATGAGATTTTTCAGTAGCAGTCTTTTTTCAACTATTCAATACAAATTTCTTGCAGTTTTTGTTGCATTACAATATTTTTCACTGTTTTTGAACTTCAGTGGCAATGTAATATATCTTTATATGGAGACTACCAAGAGAGTTTCTTTGGACAAAGAGTAAGTTTTATGCTGTGATTCTGCTGGTTCCTTTTAGATTCATATGCACATTCATATCTAATATTTTATATCATTGCATTTTTGTAATGTTAATTGTTCAGTAAGAACAAAACACATTTAGGCTAACTTTCCCCTTTGGTATTCCTGCACTAACTGTGAGAAGAATTAACCTTAACTGACTGAAGCATCACATACAATTATGACACTCAGCAAGTAATAAGTTAAATTTTCAAGTTTCTCCAAAGCTCAAAATATTCTCTTTAAGTCCCATATCATTATATTGATGCACAGCAGTCCTGAGGGACACCTCTTGCTGAGGTATAGGCTGATCCATCCTATTCTTTTTTGTTTCTCCACCCCAAAAAGAGGTTAGAGCTTTGTGCCTTAGTAAATATAAGTGCACCTCAGCTACTTAATGCATTTTGCAATAGAAAACCTGTCAGATACCTGAAAAATCAGCGCCCTGCAGCAGCTAAAATCAACTGCCATCTTCTGATTTTACTCAGTCTTGAAGTCAGTTTCTACTGAGTTTGATCTGCCTGAGTAGAAACTCAGTAAGTGCTTCAGCATTTGGCCCAATAAAAAACAAAACAAAACCACCCACCAACCAAAATATCAAACCTCTCTTTAAGGAAAACAGCAACATCACAGTATCTTGGATTCTCCATTGCCCAGCATCTAATTTAGTCACTAGACAAATGAAAGAAAGCGTGTTCAGAAACACTAAGGTCCTCAAGTTTCTCTAGCACTCCTTTATGCTAAGGTTAAGGGATGGCTTTCCTTTTAAATATCTCTAGAAGATCCAGTTTGAAGCACAGCAGGATTAGCTGGCTGCATAAGAAAATCCTGGAGAGGAGAGGAACACACAGAGCTGCAGCACTCTGCCAGGCAATGAGCATTGCTCCAACCCATAGCACAAACCAGGAAAGCTGCCATCACCAACAGAGAAGCTTTAGAAAAACAGCTGAAATAGTTTCATACATGGGTGTCCACAGGCAGTGCCCACCCTAGATCTCCTATGGGCAATATATGGTAGAGAATAGCTTGTGCACACATCTCTGTTGCTTGGCATCACAGCCCTGGACTGAGAACCAGTACAGCCAAGATTCTGCTCACATTTGCTCCTACCACCAAGGCAGTAACCTCCAGCAAAAGAGCAGTGCTGACAGCAGGAATAAATAATTTCTAAAGACCACCACAGATGTTTCCTTCAGTGCCCACAAAACAAAGCCTCTTGGGAAGCCAACAGAGTGGTCTTAATCACAGCAGGATCCTCTCCAGGCACCAGAATTGCTCAGGTTCACAATGGTAGAAAAGGTGGCTAAATAGTACAATAAGCTCCTGTGTTGCCTACACCAGATGCTGCATCCTGGGACTCATGACTTATACCCTTTAGGACCTGACAGAGCTTGGCCATACTGGACACTGGGAAAAATACAGGCACAATGGGATTAATTTATTTTAACAAACTAAAAATGTATTGTGCTTTTGGAAAGAAATTAATAAATATTATGCTTCCATGGAGTAAAAACAATATGTACCAATACATTTTGTCCCAACCTGGGAAACACCCAGGGTTCCCAACTCCAAGATTACATAAATATGCTAGTGAGAATATTTTTACATGTATAAAATTCCTTCTTCTACCTGATGTATTTGCAGGTAAAAACTTCACTGACTTGTGCGATAGCTCTTACATGTTTGTAATATATCTCTACCTGAAGAATAGCAAATTATAAAAGCACATTATTCTGCATAAACTACCAGATTGCAGCAGGGGAAAAAGAAACTAATAAAAGAAAAAAAGACAGCCCACAAAACCAAACACTGATGTCACATTTAAAACTTTTTCCTGACTTTTTCTCCCCAAAAATGCATAACATTAGTCGTGTAAAAATTAAACCACCATATGAGGCAAATTTTAAAGCCTCATATAAACAATGAAGCTTTTATGGCATCCTCAGAGCAAAGAATGTCCAAATATGGCTGAGACTTAAGTACCCTGAGAATTAACTGCTCTTAATAAATTCACTGAAGTTTTTAAGTCCACATTTACCAAGAATCAGAAGAGAAATAAAGGGAGGAGAATGTGTTTCCGCTCATTTTCCTATAACATTCTCTAAAGATGTTGTGTTATAAACATTTTCCAGATCTTGGATGCTGGAGGCATCTGTTGAATCTTGGTCACTGACTACAATTCCTACTGAAGAAAGGCTAGAAATGAAGGAGTGCATCTTTTTTGCATAAATATCCCTAATGTTAAAATAAGCTAGGTCATTACATTTCTCTTTGCGATCATTGTTGCATTGGTCTGGATCAATCTCTTTCTGTTTTTGATAGTACTTAGAAAACTTATTGAAAATAATAGTGATTGGAAGTGATACCACTAGTATCCCACAGATAATGCATAGGGTGCCGAGCAGCTTTCCAGCAAGTGTGACTGGGTAAGTGTCCCCATAACCAACAGTGGTCATGCTGATAGTTGCCCACCACCAGCAAACAGGGATGCTCTGCAGTTCTGATGAGTCATCATCTTTCTCCACTGAGTAGACAAGCACTGAAAAAATAGAAATCCCTACAGACAAAAACAAAAGCAAAAGTCCAACTTCCTGATAGCTATGTCTCAAAGTAGCACCTAAAGACCGCAGTCCTACAGAGTGCCTAGCCAGTTTCAGGATGCGAAATATCCTCATTAACCGCAGGATTTGAACCACTTTCCCCATGTTTTCAATATCTTCACTTTCTTCTTCCTTTGTGTCTACAGCCAGTGTGGCATAAAATGGGATAATAGACACAAAATCAATGATATTCAGTGGTTTCTTCCAGAACTTCTTCTGACTTGGAGCGCTGATGAGCCTGATCACTAGCTCAGCAGTGAACCAGATGATGCATGTAATCTCCACAGCTTCCAGCACAGGGTCTTCAATCTCCCTATCATTGGTGTCCAGCCTTTGAAACTCTGGCATGCTGTGAATGCACATGGCCACAATTGATGCCAGGACAACGCTCAGGGATGACACGGCAATTAACTTGGCAGACAAGCAGTATGCAGGATTTTCCATTCTGACCCAGATCTTCTTTCTTATTTCACCAAAACACAGATTGTCAAACTTTTCTAGCTCTTTATCAAATATGGATGACTCTTCATTAGAGGAGTCTATACTTCTGTCATTGCTCTTCTGATCCCAGTCTTTCTCAGGACCTTCTTCTTTCCTTTCTTGATATCGATTGCTGCAGCAGGAATCAATGAATAGCTCATTTATGCCCCAATACTCTATTTCCTGGCAGAAGGAAAAGACACAAAGTTCTTCCATGACGTGAAGTTTTCCCGTATAGTAAAAATTCAGAACATACTGGAATAAGGAAGGATTCCTGTCAAAGTAATATTCCTTGTCTGCAACACTATAATCATCACACAGTTCTAGAATAGCCTCTTCTGAATGGCATTTGAGAAGTTTCCCAAGTCTGGTATGGGGAAACCGGAGCAAGGTGCTTTGATCCACCGATTGCTTAAAGCCACCCACATTCAAATTGATAAGTTCTGTATCTTTGCTGGGTCTGCGGAAAAATTCACCATAAACCATTTTGAACAGACGAGTTCCACTGCTGGTGCCCAATGAGATTACATTGAACCTGAAAAGAATATAAGATATTGTTAAAGCATTTAATTCACTTTTGCTCTTGTGACACATTCTTTTTTCCATTCCTGGTTACCAGGAAAAGCTATAGCAAAAACTGAAACAAAATTATGAATACCATTATTCAGCATTTCACAGACACAGGTTTAAATCAGTTTGATGATCTAATACAGATTCAGAAAATTTGAAAGCAACAGTTTCTGGTTTAGACCTCCTTAATTTTTTCTAGTGCGGAGGAAGAATGTCTGATTCATCAGTAAATCAGTCTCTGTTCTACTGTCACATTGAAATTAATAGTCATTAAATAAATCTACTTCAATGATGAAAAAATCTTTAAACACAGAAAACTTGTCAAACCATCAAAACATTTAGGATAAGCTTAAGAGCAGGTGTCTCTCAATTACGGTTTCAGTAGAGTTGTATTGATTTATATGATGTTGCAATTTATAATCCACTACTTTCAACATTATCTGCTTGAATGTGGACTGCAATTACTTCTGTTGTCATACCAATTAATTTCTTTCTAGAGTCATCCACAGAAGAGCATTCTGTGCTCTTGAGAACATATCAAATGTGCATCTGAAGCTTTCTAATTCCTGACTTCAGAGTTTTGTCTAGTGCATATATGGGCATCTGCACTACCTCAAGGTATTTTTCTACCTGACTTCCTACTCACCTGGAGGGTCACCAACCCTCTTACGACCTTGGTCAGTTCCAGAAAAAATTCCTACTCTGCCACAGCACGACCACAACCACTATGGTGAGAATGATGAGAAGTTGGTGTTCCAATGCCATTTCTGGAAACAGGAGCTTCCAGAGATTGAACCTCCACAGAAATTTTGCATCAGCAAGTAACTGTGGATACCTGCAGATAGACAGAAGGACATTTCAATGTTTCCATATTTTATTGTAAATCAAATCATTCAGACGAAACTGAATTCAAAAAGGCAGATATAGGTACTAGCAACTATGTTAACTTTTTCAGGAGAACTTTGCTCTTGCTTTCTTTCTGAGGAACAGTTGTCTTCAAGCCAAAACTGGCAGTTCTTACACTTGTCATGAGATATTACTTAAATGTTAATTGATGAATACTAAGCTAATTTCTTTCAATTTAATATGGAAGTCCATGATTTTTAAATATGACAACAGAGTATTGGAATTGTCCAGTCCTAGCAGATAAGACTCATATCATGCAAAGAAATTGCTTTGGTTATCTTTACTGGCTTGGGGAAGCTACTCAAGTTTCAGTAGAACAATCATTTCTATACTGGTTCATTTTTCAGTGCCTCCTGCAATAGCATAAATTATTATTCAAAATTGGAACATGGTAGAGTTTGAATATTTTTTGCTGCTCCTCAAGGACTCCTGACTCAGTTAATAAAGGTTATAAAATCTATTTCCTTGTTTGTGGTGTGTGCACCATGGTTACATCCCTGCAGTATATTGGCATGAGAAAGCAGCACCAGCACTGCTTTACACAAAGGAAACCTGGGCATTTTCTCAAACAGGAGTCACTGTAGACTTTAGTAAATGCCAGAGTGGCTGGGTGGGATACTGGGCCTCAAGTGTGAGCCTCACTGTACATCACCAGAAAAAGTAGGAAGCAAAAGAAAAAAGTAACCCCGTCCCACAATTCATCTTTCATTCTGCCTCAAGTACTTGAGCTATGGATATCATCTGTCTGGACTTCTGCAAGGCCTTTGACACGGTACCCCACAACACGTTCCTCACCAAGTTGGAGAGATATGGATTTGATGGGTGGACTGCTCAGTGGATAAGGAATTGGCTGGATGGTCACATCCAGAGGGTATTGGTCAATAGCTCTAAGTCCAGATGGAGATTGGTGACAAGTGGTGTCCCTCAGGGGTCCATACTGGGACCAGTACTGTTAATATTTTCATCAGTGATATAGACAGTGGGATCAAGTGTACCATCAACAAGCTAGTAGATGATGCCAAGCTGAGTGGTGTGGTCGATATAACAGGGGGACAGGATGTCATTCAGAGGGATCTGGAGAACTTGGAGAAGTGGGCCCAGGTGAACCTCATGAGGTTCAACAAGACCAAGTGCAGGGTCCTGCACCTGGGTCAGAACAATCCTCATTATCAGTACAGGCTGGGGGATGAGGTGATAGAGAGCAGCCCTGTGGAAAAGGAATTGGAGGGTTCTGATAGACAAGAACCTCAATATAAGCCAACAATGTGCATTTTCAGCCCAAAAGGCCAATTGCATCTTGGGCTGCATCAAAAGAAGTGTGGCCAGCAGATTGAGAAAGGTGATTCTGCTCCTCTTCTCTGGAGAGACCCTACCTGGAGTACTGCTTCCAGCTCTAGAGCCCTTAGCACAGGAGGGACATGGATCTAATGGAGCAGGTCCAGAGGAGGGCCATGAACATGATCAAAGGGCTGGAACACCTCTCCTACAAGGACAGGCTGAGGGAATTGGGGTTGTTAAGCCTGAAGAAGAGAAGGCTCTAGGACAACTTTATAGTAACCTTTCAGTACCTGAAGGGGGCCTACAAGAAATCTGGAGAGGGACTGTTTACAAGGGCATGTAGTGACAGGATGATGGGCAATGGTTTTAAACTAGAGAAGGGTAGATTCATATTGGATGTTGGGAAGAAGTTCTTTACAGCGAGGGTGATGGAACACCGGAACAGGTTGTCCAGGGAGGTGGCGGAGGCCCCTTCCCTGAAGACATTCAAGGTCTGGCTTGACAAGACTCTGAGAAATCTGATCTAATCAAGGATGTCCTTGCTTACTGTTTTCTTTGCATGATTTTTTGATAGTCCTTCATACAGGGTTCGATGCTACAAATCTCATGTATGCTGCTTCTTCATGAAATTCATTCCAAGCAAAGGTACTGAAAACCTCAGTAATGTCCCCATGTGTAACAACTACTGACATGTATAACACATCAACAACTAGGTCCAGAAGATGCTGAAACTACGCATTTTCTCTGGTAATTAATTCTGCAAAAACAGATCTCTATCCAGGGTAAGCTTTATTTATATAGTGAAAGAAAATGCTATTTTTGAAAAATGGGAAAAAGCATTTCTTTTTCTGGCCACAAACAACTTATCTTAAATTGAAATTAGTTTGAAACATTAATTTTACTGTGTTCATAACCTACCATATAATCAAGGTGAAGTTCTTGTTCTCAGGTGGATGGAGAAAGTACTATATGAGACATACTGCTTTCTAAACTAAGCAAAATCAAGAATAGTCAGGTTTTATGTCATGATAAACTGTGTACATAGAAGTGATTTTACACCTGAAGATGTAGTTTGAAGACAGCTATTTACTAGCTAACAGAATGAACAAAAAGACGCAGTTGCTCCAGGCATTTCCCAAGGCTCAGCTTTTAGGAATGACTAAGGCATAAAATAAAAGCACTGATCTCTCCTTACAGATGAAGGGCAGCAGGACTCAGCTGATAAAACACCATTCATGATCTAAAGTCAAGCTGTGTTTTAGAACACCATAAATAAAATAAAA